>CM068712.1:34166138-34611138 GCA_035079005.1 Fraxinus americana
ATGTCAACTTCATGAGGAAAGTTTCGCAAATCAAGAGGAAAACTCAGACCAATTAATGTGATTCTTCTTTGGGCCACAAATAAAAAGGATCCAATGTAGCAATAGAAGATGGAAGAACAAATAATTGTAATCTCTGACAACAGCAATTTTCAGTGAATCAAGCTCAACTACGATATATGGCTGTCCAGCATATTTGTCGCCTGTATTCTTCTTATTCACTTTATTCCCGTTAAATATTTGGATTCGTAAAATTTAAAAGCTCAACACAATAACATCACAAGAAGGAAAAAAAACAGAAAAAGAAAGAAAATAACTAAGATAGGATAAGCTAAAAGCATCAGAAGGGCTTTTCTTGCATACTTTCCAAGTTCGGTCAACTTCAAGAAAGATGTTCATATTGGTTCTTCCAGTACCTGAAGTTGACTATCGAATATTTCATCCAATTTCAGGGATTACAGTATCCATATAACAGAACATATTAAAATGACATCATTCCAGTCTATGTACAGTAATAGGAAAAGTTATTTTATGAGGATAAATATTCATTCTAGATGATTGCATGATTCACACAAGGTGCATATTACAGTCAGGCAGAGCACTCTTGATCGTTGATGAATGCATAGAATGATAAATAATTCGCTCTTGAATCAAATTTAGACAAACACTGAGCAGTAAGTTTAGCTGCAAAGTTGCATATAGTCAATCCTGCAATCCTGGTATTGGATTGTTGGGACAATTCCTAGTGGTTGTATATGTTACACAACAATGAAAATGAAGAAATCAAAATTAGGTATTTCATTAGAAATGCGCTAATAAATCAAATCAAATGAAATACCTAATTCTGATTTCTAACGTGTTAATAAATGAAATCCGATGAAAGACCAACTTGCAGGGGAAATAAACGCCTAATATAAGCACATGACACCTACACAGTGGGAGATAGTTTAATCATTCAAAAGAAAACAATGTTAATAACTTATAATAGTAGGAAGTATGAAATTGACAATAGAAAGGAAAGATCGGACCTTTAAAGGATAACTAGTTGGTACAATCATAAATAAGCTCCTATTGCTTGGCAAAGCAGAAAAAGTGTCTTCACCAAAAGAGGAAAAGCTTTCTTGTGGTTGTTTTACCATCAAGTGAACGAAATCCACCTACAATGGCGGATGTCTAGGAGAGAGAACAGAGGGATGGGATGCTTGTTTCTCCCACTTTTCAGTAATTTTAGCTCACCTACAGAGATTTTCCAAATTGCAACACACATAAGTTTTTAATGCGACCCCTGAAAGTTATTTCTGTAGTTCAACCTATTACAGATTTCTTCCTATATCCAACACGACAGAAATTTATATAAATTATGCCCTTGTTTGCTGGTGACTAAAATTATATCTTTAGTAGATTTTGATAAAAGTTGATGAAATGTGTGATTGATAAGAAATTCGCGCTCAAGTTTCTGAAAAAATTAAACAAACTTGCCTCCTAGTAGTACGGACACTCTCCTTAATAGAAACAAAATAAGTAGATATATAGGAACTATACCTGAAAGTAATCCTTGTATCCAAATAGGCAGATAATGGTAACCGGGCAAAAAATGAACTTAGCAGAAAAATGATATAGTTCCTCTATCCCATATATTGTTGTCATATTGCTAGTGTAGAACAGTCAAGCTCTTCTTATCCCATGGCTGGCCATTTGTGGTGGGGGGTTTGCACATTATAGTATACAGGTAAACTAATTAATCTCAATCTCTTTATCTATCTCCGTGTGCGAGAGATAGGGGGAGATAGGAAGCCTCTTTGACCACGGCCGCTTGTAACAGAAACGCAGGGATTATAGAAGGAGAAAAGCAGAGATAGAAGAGGAAGAAGAGAAGAGAGATTTAAGGTAAAGAGAGAGAACAAAGAGGGAACAGGAGTGAGTGAGAGAATTCTGTTTGTATTCAGCCCCGGTTTGTCAAAACATTGTAGAATAAACATTGTTTTCTACAGTAATCAATTTTCACTATATATTTAAATAATAAAATATTCTACACATAAATCGATAAAGTTTTTTTCAATTTTAACCACACATTCGCCAAAAAATACTATTCATTACACCATTTTCATCACAATAAAGATAGACAAACAGGCACTCAATAATCTAATTGTAACTAAGGACCGTTTGTTTCCCATTACTTTAACATAATAATGGATTTTTTGACCTTTTTCAAACAATCGAGTCTCACCGTGAGACAAATTGGTCGACAAAAGCGGCTGCTTCCCATTATAACAGTACAAATTTCATTAAAATTGAAAACAAACAAGGCTAAGTGCCAAGCATCTTCATATAGGGTTTCACATAGCCTAAGGTAGAAAACCAAACACGGAAATATAATTGTTTAAAAATATAAAATCAAATAACTCTGAACTTGGAAAGTCTTCAACTGAATATTAATTCTGATCTTCATCACTCTTCACCCAAAGCAGGCCCGGCCCTAAGGTGAGGCAAATGAGGCCACTGCCTCAGTTCGAAAGGTGGAGGGGGCCTCATTTGTTGGCCCACCTTTTTTTCTTCATTAGCCTAGCCCAATACTAAAGGGCTTTTGAATTTTGCCCCATTGTTTGATTTTTTTCGTAACTTAAACTACGAAACAAATTCAATCAAGCAGTTCCCGTCTCCTTCCCTTCCCGCTCTCAACTCTCAAACTCTCCAAGAATCCACCACAATCCAATTGTTCTTCAAGCCGACGTCGGAGTGGTATTTTCTAGTGCAGCCTCCCACTTTTTTTCCTCCTACTATGAGTCTTCTAGAGTTCTGCGAATCTGCTTCCTGCTTGTAGTTTGGGTCTGCAAGGCAACGACTGGCATCTTCTGGTCTCTAGAGTTCTGCTAGTACGTAGCTCACCCCTTCCCCTTTTACCATTTTTTTTATACCATTTAAACACTTCTATCATTTTCCTTACATATTTGTTTATCAATTTGATAATATATTCTGGGTAATCCGCGAGTTGCATTGGGCATTTGGGTTGATTGAAGAGTGAAAATATTTGACGCCTTTTAGTTTCTTGCTTTTGAAATTCAGAATACTAAACGAACAAGATTAGATGATGGGTGCAAATTTAGTGAAAAATTCCCCATAAATTTGATTTTTGGGCAGCCTTATCTAGTTATTTGTGAATGATTCAATTTCAGGCTTTTGAGAAGTGAGAATTGAGATGCAATGCTGGAATAGGGCTTGATTTCACAATTTTCGTCGATTTTCTACTTCTCAAGTAAGCAATAGTTTGCTCTAACTTGATATTGAGAATGGTTGAAGCCTTGTCGGCTTATATAATTGGACTGGTCGGCTTGTATGAATGTTAATTGTAGCATGTAGGATCAATTGCACAGACGCACGTAGTCACTGTATTGAATACTTTAATTGTGAGATGATTGAGATATTTCTTAATTGTTTTTTAGGCTAATTATTGGGTATTAGATATATACTCATATGCCATGCCTCCTAAATATAAGTTTGGAGCTATGAAGAGAAAAATGAAACCAAACGGACTTTTGTTGACTCAAAGTCAAACAGGCGCTATGGACAAGTACTTTAAAAACAGTAATGTGAGTGAGTTGAATGAGGACGAGAATAAAGAAGTGATGAAACCTTCTTGTATTAATGAAGTAGATGAGAAGGATAAAGAAGTTATGAAACCTTCTTGTGTTAATGAAGTAGATGATAAGGATAAAGAAGTGCTGAAACTTGTTTATGTGAACGAAGTGGGTGATAAGGAAGAAGAGAGCTCCTTTTCTTTGAATGTGAATAAAGTGGATGATGAGGAGGAAGATGGCTCCTTTTCTTTGAATGTGAATGAAGTGGATAATAAGGAAGAAGATGGCTCATTTTCTTTAAATTTGGATGATTCTGGGAATTGGAAAAACATTGATCAGAGAACGAGGGATTATTTAGTTGAAATGGGTCCGAAAAGAGTTGATAGCATCGTGTTTCCCAAAGATAGTGCAAACAGACATTTTGATTCTTCACAATACATGCGATTAATACCAAATGGGCAAATAATTGATAGAAAATGGCTAGTGTATTCAGTTTCTATAGACAAGATCTTCTGATTTTGTTGCATGTTGTTTAAAACACTGAAAAATGTTACCAGAATTGGCCAATTGGGTAATGATGGATTCAGAGATTGACATAATTTTGTATCGGTCTATTAAAAGTCATGAAGGGAATGAGGAGCATTTACGTTTCATGACTAGTTTGATTGAATTGGAAAATAGGATTAAGTCGAAAACTACAATAGACAAAAGTATTCAGTTGGTGATAGACACAAAAAGAAAACATTGGAGAAATGTATTAACGAGGATCATTGCTATCATGAAAAGACTCTCCAAAACAGCTTGCCATTTCGAGAAGATGATGAGAGACTACATATTGAGAACAATGGCCTATTTTTACAAATTGTGAAAATGGTTAGTGAGTTTGATCTAATACTGCAAGAGCATGTTCGGCGAGCTAAAGCACGCGAGATTCAGTATACATATCTTGGGAAAAAAATTCAAAATGAGTTGATACAGTTGTTAGCATATGAGGTGAGAAGTTCAATTGTAAAGAAAGTTCAGCATGAAAAATATTTCGCTGTTATACTTGATTGTACTCCAGACGCTAGTAACGATGAGCAAATGTCTTTAGTAATACGATGCGTTGACGATACCGCAAACTTACCTACAGTGGAAGAATATTGGCTTGAATTTTTGAAGATAGATGACACAACAGGACTTGGACTTGCAACTGAATTTCAATAGGTTCTGACCAAACTTAATCTTGATGTTGATGATATTAGAGGGCAAGGGTATGACAACGGATCTAACATGAGCGGGAAGCACAGCGGTGTGCAAAGAAGAGTCCTTGAGGTGAATCCCCGAGATTTCTATACTCTATATGGCACTCATAGTCTGAATTTAGCATTGTGCGATACGGTATATTATTGTTCTAATGGTGTTTTTTTTTTTTTGGAGTGCTACAACGCATCTACACATTGTTCTCCGCTTCTATCAAACGATGGAAAATTTTCGAAGATGATGTACAAGGCTGACAGTGAAGTCATTGTCACAAATACGTTGAGAAAGTCATGTTGACAGTGTGAAACCTATAATGGAGCAAACTGCACAAATAAGAGACGCGTTACTTGATTTGACAGAAAGTAATGAAGAGGCTAAAGTAAGGAGGGAAGCAAAACCGTTAGCAAGAAATGACCTTCAGAGTTTTGAGTTCTTGCTTGCATTGATTATTTGGTACAGATTGTTACGTGTAGTCAATATTGTGAGTAAATTTCTTCAAATCGAAAATATGGATATTAATCATGTTATCGACCTCTTAAAAGGGCTTGTTTCATTTCTTGAAAAATATAGAGAAACTAGACTTGCTATTGTCATGGATGAAGCGACAAAGAAGGCAAACAAAATTGGAATTGAAACTGTATTTTGAGAAAAACGTATAATTCGAAAAAAAAATATTTTGATGAAAGCAAAAGTAATGAAATAAAGCAATCGGTTGGAGAATCTTTTAGAGTTGAATACTTTATTTTTATAATAGATCAAACTCTATCTTTTATGAGAACTCGATTTGAACAATTCAAACAATATAACGACACTTTTGGGTTTTTGTTCAATTTGAAGAGGTTAAGGAGTGAAACTCATTCCATTTTGATGAAATCTTGTATGAATCTTGAGAAACAATTAGAACATAACAAGCGTTCGACATTAGTGGAGATGATTTATTTTCGGAGATACTAGTCTTGCGGTGCTATATACCAAGTGAAGCAAAGAGAGCCATTGAATTACTACGATATTTGAAGACATTAAATGTTTGTTTCCCAAATGCTTATATTGTTTATAAAATCTTGTTAGCCATACCGATTACAGTTGCATATGCAGAAAGAAGTTTCTCCAAATTGAAGTTGATTGAAACTTACCTCCGATCAACTAGGTCACAAGAAAGATTGAATGGATTAACTATGTTATCAATAGAGAAAGATATGGTTGAACAGTTAAATTATTCAGATTTGATTAATGTTTTTGCCTCTAAAACAACGAGACGAATAGTATTTAACTGATTGTTTGAACTCTTGTCGGTTTCGTTACTTTATAATATATATAAATCTTTTATTCTTTATATTCGTTTGTTGTTCTACTCTTCAGTGTTAAGTTAGGAATACGTTGCATAATGCACTGTTGAATTTTGCATTTACGTTGATCTTGGGGGAGCCCAATTTTGGGAGTTCGCCTCGGGCCCCGAAAATCACAGGACCGGCCCTGACTCGAGGTTGTTACATGATAAATTTTTAATATGAATAATGTTAATAGATTTTCTCATTTTCCTACAACAAAGAATGGAGAATAGCATTCATTGACAACCATTTCCTCGACATTTTATTACTATTAAATGGGTTCGTATTCAATATTTCAAATTTAATCAACATTTGAATTTTAATGCCTCATAAATTGAGCTCAAGATGTACTTTTAATTCAAAACCAATCCTCACACTTAGGTTGTAGAGGATGTAACCTTGTAAACGATCCTTTCAGTCGTCACAAGTTGCAAGACTTGTGCTTCTGCAGTTGGTATATTCTCCACTTCCATAGCGATTTTGAGTGCTGTATTTGAATTTCAGATCAATTCATTTCCTTTGATTTGTTTCTGAAAAAGGATATCGCATTCCATATTTTCTCATTACATCTCAGCTCACTCTGACGTAATATTTAATGTTCGCAGGGGACTCTAGTGCACTCCGTCGTATGACATAATAATTCAAGACTCGATCGATAGAAAGAGAATTCCAATGGAGCTCATATTTAACAAGATGTAACCTGTTTGCTTATACTTGATTTGATATTCATTCCTTTTAAATTCAGTGCATCTTGATTCCTTTTATGGCGTTTGTTTATATCGTATTCACTTCTAACTCTGTTACCTTGTTTCTCGTATGTGAAGATGAAAACATTCCACATTGCGTTTTCTACAGTTGAAGAGGTTATAGCATCAGTTCCTTTTATTTAATTCAATTTTTTTCTAATATGGAACCAGTAATTCTTTACTCCCCAAACAATTCTCTGCATTGCATGGGTTAGTCTAGCTTACTCCATACAATTTTCGAATATGGAAGTATGGAACTCTTTGACATTCTACCATTAAAAGGATCCACAGTTTTAACAAGAAAAATAATTTATTATAATAATTGTTCCAAAAATGGAAAATTTGACCCCGCATAATTGAAAAAAAAATGTGGCTATGGTGATGAACTGAGAACATATTTAAAAACTAAAGCAATTCTTACCAAATTCCAGTAACCGTCAATCACAGAAATCCACTTATTCTGCTCACTACAAAAGCTTCCAAAACTGTTAACCAGAAGAAGAAGAAAAAAAAGGCTAATAATCGACGAGTGAATGTCAGAAATGTTGAAGGTTAATTCAGAAATTGTCATATGTGACTGAGTCATAGATACTGGTTTAATTTCAAATATTTGCTCTGTATTTTCTGGTTTTTAATTAGTCAAAGTCAGTATGAATTAGTGGCAATAAAATGTGATGTTAATTGAGGATTTTTAGCTATTTTTAGTTTGTTTGTAAAACAATAAATAAACACTCTTAGTTCTGGAATAAAAAGTAGAACAAACCAGTATTTCTCTGCATTTTCTCTATTTTAGTTCTCTGTACATTTTCTGATTCTTTAACTTTGCTTGTCTAAATTTCCAACATTTGTGGTATCAGAGCCTCGTTCTTTCATAATTGGGTGTAGAACTCATGGCGACTAATGGCAATGTCTCTTCAAGGGAGAATGCTTTGAATTCTGAAGCATTAAAATGAAGACTTTGTTTAAGTCTCAAGATCTTTGGGACTTGGTTGAGAATGTATATCCCGATCCATATGATGAGACCATGTTGAATGAAAATAAGGACTCTAAGGCATTATTCTTCATTCAACAAGCAGTTCATGAGAGTATTTTCTCAAAAATTGCAGTAGCAGCTGCAGCAAAAGAAGCTTGGAAAATATTGCAGAAGGTATTTCAAGGTTTTGAAAAGGTAATCACAGTGGAACTTCAATCTCTTCGTCGTTACTTTGAAACTCTATATATGAAAAGTGAAGAATCTATAAATGATTTCCTTTCCAGAGTTTCAGCAATTGCAAACCAAATGAGATCCTTTAGAGAGGAAATTGTTGATCAAACTATAGTTGCCAAAGTTTTGAAAAGTCTGGCTCCAAAGTTTGATCACGTAGTTGCAGCCATTGAAGAGTCCAAAGATTTATCTACATATTCATTTGATGAATTAATGGGCTCTTTGAACTCTCATGAAGAAAGAATGAATAAACCAAATGAGAGAACTGGAGAGAGAGCATTTCAAGTGATGGGTGAGTCATCCAATCAATCAAGCGAGGCAGCTAGTAGAGGAAGTAGAAGAGGAGGATTCCGTGACGGAGGTGGTTATGGTAGTAGAGGTGGTTATGGCAGCAGAGGTTGTTATGGCAGAATTGGTCAAACCAATGATCCACAGAGAAACAACAAATGTGGTATTCAGTGTTTTCGTTGTAAACAATTTGGGCATGTAAAGGCAGAATGCTGGGAAAAGGGAAAACAATCAAACTATGCCAAAGAAGAAGAAGAGGAAGTCAAGTTATTCATGGCCTATCATGAAGACGCAACCACTCATAGTGGTATATGGCTTTTAGACAGCAGATGTTCTAATCACGTGACTGGTACAAAGTCATTATTCAAAGAGCTTGATGAGACATACAAGATTAATGTGAAACTGGGAGATGACAAACAGATGCAAGTAGAAGGCAAAGGTACTGTGGCAGTAAAAAACGGTCATGGTAATGTAAAGCTCCTTTACAGTGTTTATTTTATTCCTAGCTTATCGCAAAATCTGTTGAGTATTGGGCAACTCATGGCTAGTCAGTGTTCTATATTGTTTGATGATGTCTCATGCGTGATTAGAGATGAAAAAAAAAAATCAAATCAGATTATTGTATATGTTCAAATGGCAGCAAATAAGTTGTTTCCATTGAAGTATCTAGTGTTGAGGACCATGCTCTTGTTGTTAAAGAAAATAGTGAGTCTAAACTATGGCACCTACGGTATGGGCATTTGAATGTTAAGGGCATGAAGTTATTAAGTCAAAAGGAAATGGTATTTGTGCTGCCTAAAATTGAGTCTTTGGATTTGTGTGAAGGGTGCATATATGGAAAACAGTGTAAAAAAAAATCATTTCCTGTGGGAAGGTCTAGAAGAGTATCTGATTGCCCTGATCTTATACATGTTGACTTGTGCGGACCCATGAAAACAAAATCTTTTGGTGGAAGTAATATAGTCGAATGAGTTGGGTCTATTTTCTGCAAAACAAATCAGAAGCATTTGAAGCTTCAAAAGGTTCAAAGCATTTGTTGGAAAGCAAAATGGAAGAGGTATAAAAACACTTCATACAGATAGAGGTCGTGAGTTTGTTTCTCACGAATTCAATCAATTTTGTGAGAAACGTGGCTTACGAAGGGAATTGAACGGAGTGACAGAAATGAAGAATCGGACGGTTGTTGAGATGACAAGAAGCTTGCTAAAGGCTAAGGGAATTCCAGACCAATTTTGGGCAGAGGTTGTTGCTACTACAGTCTACTTGTTAAATTTATCTCCAACAAAAGCTGTATGGAACCAAACTCCATATGAAGCTTGGAATGGTACAAGACCTTAGGTAAGTCACTTAAAAATTTTGGTTGTATTGCCTACGCTTTAAAAGATTCCCATAATCATAGTAAACTCGATGAAAAATCTGCAAAATGTATTTTTGTGGGTTACTCTTCTCAATCTAAAGCATATAAGCTATATAATCTTGTTAGTGGCAAAGTAATTATCAGCATGAATGTTGTATTTGACGAAGAAGCAAGCTGAAATTGGCAAGAAAATAATGAAGTTGTTGATGAGAATAATGAAGCTATTTATATCAAAGTACCAACAAGTGGACCTTCACCAACTAGAGAAGTTGTACCAACTCCTCCAAGTTTACCAAGCACAGTTCCTTCAAATTCAACATCCAGCCCTTCAAGTAATAGCAGTTCATCTTCCACACAAACTTCTTCATAGGAGACTCCAAGGAAATTCAAGTCATTAAGGGAAATTTATGAGACAACTCAAGCTTTGTTCATTTCTGATCCTACTAGCTTTAAAGAAGCAGTAAATAAAAAAGAATGGTGTAGCGCAATGAAAGAAGAGCTTGAGGCAATTAAGAAAAATGAGACATGGGAATTGATAGACCTACTTGAAAGTAAAAATGCTATTGGAGTAAAATGGGTTTACAGAATAAAGTGCCATTCAAATGGAAAAATATAAAAGCACAAGGCTTGGCTCGTGGCAAAGGAATATTCCCAACAAGAAGTTATTGATTACGACGACACATTTACTCTTGTTGCTCGATTTGAAACAGTGAGATCCATTTTAGCCTTGGCAGCACAATTGAGCTGGCCTGTTTTTCGGTTCAATGTCAAGTTTGCATTTTTAAATGGAGAGTTGGGGCCGCAAAAAGGGTCTTGCGCTACCAGGGGCGGAGTCAGCTCATCAAATTAGGGGGGTCTGAGAGTTGAAGGGGTGGGGGCTCATGGGGCTGCCCCCGAAATTTTTTTTTTTTGAAACATTATCTATTTAAATGAGGGAAGTTAGTACTTTGTGATAGAGAAAGGAAATCAAAAAACATAAATTAATGTACATTATTAACAAAAAAATCAAGAAACATGTAAATTATCAGAAGTTACATACTCGAATTTGAGCTCAAGCTTACGTAGATCGAATCTTTCTCAGTAGCTTTGAACTCATCAACCTTGCACTCAAACAATAAGACGACATATAAACTCAATAAAACCTCAAATTAAAACATGTAGAAGACCCAATTTAATTTTCATGGTCAAAATTCTACATAATGGTACTTGTATACTACGATACAAATTATTATCATGGACGAATACAAGAAGATCAGTGCAAGAACGTAAATACTGCAATTAAAATATGAAACATTTTCAAGTGAAGCAATCATATTACTCAACTTCATACAACATAATTAGGGGTGGGCAAAACCCAATCCAACCCACGAAAACCGACCGACCGACCCAACCCAACCCGACCGGGTTGGGTCGGTTTTTTGGTGTTTTTAGGCGGGTTTCGGGTTGTGGGTTACGCTATCGGGTCGGGTTGGGTCGGGTTGTGGGTCAAGAAAGATAACCCGATGTAAACCAACCCGACCCCACCAGAACAAAAAAAAAAAAAAAAAAAAAAAAAAAAAACCCGACTAAAGATAAAAGGGAAAGAAAGAGACCCTAGAATTTTCATTTTTCAGTTCTTCCCCTTCTCTGTCTACTCCCGTCCCTCCATTCACGCCGCACACTTGCACAAAAGCCTTAATCTTTCAGCACTTGAAGATTAGGCAACGAATCAACCAACGAATCATCTAAATCTATCATCTCCTCTCCTCCTCCTTCTAGTTCCGACTCTTGAATATTCGTCAGAGGCAAGTTCGTCCAGATTCCAGAAAGGCGGAAACCACTTAATTCTTCCAAGTTTATGTGACCCAAAGGTAAATCTATTCTATAACTTACCCGATTCAATTCAAGATTGGGCGCATCACGCATGGGCACGACACAGTCGCACTCGCACAAATCTATTTTTCACATTCAGTTCAAGATTGATTGTTTGATTTGTTTCTTTTGTTTTTAGTTACTTCCTTCCAAGTTCCAAGGGTGAATTTGAAAGCCGAAAGCAGGTTCATTTTTTTATAGTTATTTCTGACATTTTATAGCATTTCATGTATCTTCTTGGTGTTGAATGGAATGACAGAAATGGATCCTAAAGTTAATGGCTTGTTGGTTCATATGAAAGGTTACGTTGTATAATTTGAACAAATCTAGATTTAAGGCACATTTGGTTAAAGAGTCATTTCTTGCTTTTTGGCCGGAAGTTTCTTGCTAATTTGCTTTTTATTATGGTAAATATTCTACTAAAATAAGTATTTTGGTTTCACTAAATTTACGAAGCAAGACGTGGCTTCGAATTTAATATACGAAACAATTTTAACTTATGCTACGTGGGTGAAAAGTGATCTGTAGTTGGCACCACATGCTATATGTCTCTTGAGGTTTTTATGATTTCATCTCATGCTACTTCCAAAGAGCCAAGGTGATTTTTTGAATCCTTAATGATAAAGCGCATCGATCCATGGCGGGGAGGCACTATAGGCTTTAAATAAAATGTCTGTGAAGTTCATTTAAATGCTCTATTATCAAGGTTCTGCTTGATGGATATTTTGAGGACTTTACTATTTTATGTTTGAAATTTATTGATATTGGAAGACTATTAATGTTGCTCGATATTTAGTTAAAAAAAATCAGTATTTTAGGACTTTAATATTTGTTGACGGTTGTTCCAACCCGACCAACCCAACCCAACCCAACCCGACCAACATTTGGTTGGGTTGGGTTGGGTTGGGTTGGGTTGGGTTGGGTTTCAATCTTTACGTGGGTTGGGTTGGGTTGAATTTCAAGCAAACCGACCGTGTTGGGTTGGGTTTGGGTTGCGTCAAAAACCGACCCAACCCAACCCACGCCCACCCCTAAACATAATGTATAATAACTAATGGAGTACAAAAAGCTATTGAAGCAATTTTAGACTAAACTAAAATATGTCTTATCAAATAAAATATACCCTTGTTCTAATTAAACTATTTATACACAAAAAAAATTAAAAAAAAATTTGTCAAAAATTGAGGGGGGTCCAGGACCCCCCTCCCCCCACCTCCGCCCCTGTGCGCTACATTGCTGGAACAATAGACTTTGGGTTATGGTATCGCCATGTTTTTTATTTCAAGTTGTTTGGATTTACTAACAGTGATTGGACAGGTTGTTTAGACAACAGAAAGAGCACTTCGGGTTATATTTTCAGTTTGGCGTCAAGAGCCAAATCTTGGAGTTCAAAGAAACGAGCGACAACAACTTTATCTTCATCTGAAGCTGAATATGCAGCTATAACTTCATCGGGTTCAAAACTAGTTTTAATCTTGATGAGGGATAAAGAGGTTTCACGAGGATAATGATAATAGAGAAGTGGGGAGGAATTTGGTTGAAGGTCAATAGACAACGTCTAATATAATTAATGTGGAAATTACATGGAGCCCTACTTTTCAAGATCCAAGTTCAAAAATTAGATTTCATGTTTTAATGTTCAAAAATCAGATATTTAAATATATAGATACAGATTTTTTATATTTAATTAAATATTAATAAAAATATTATGAAAATTAAATTATATACACCCACCCCATCCCTAAAATTAGCAAACCTAAATTCTCGTCATTTTCTCTCATCTCACGCCGCTTCTCTCTCCACGACTCTCATTTTCTCTCTCTCCGTGGTGCCTGGCTGGTGGTGAGGCGCCAGTGGTGCTGACCTTCACCGACGACATTCTCTTCACCAGCGGAAGCAACGGTCATCATTTTCAGTCTTCACTGGCTCCGTCTCCACCCTAATTCACATCGCTCGATGCTGCCCAGCGTCACAACGCTGCTGCAAATTAGCAGCAGCGTCTGAAATCCCCGTTTAGATCGTAGTGGCGACAACATCCTTGGGTGTTGGTGGTGTCGATTTATGGGCGATCTGACAACGATCATTGTCATTTTTTGGGCGATCTAATTCTTAGGTGTTGGTGGTGTCGATTTATGGCTGCGAAGGTTCGCCGCTCTGTCATCGTCAACCAGTTGTGGGTGCAGTTCGGTGATGATGGTGGGGTGCAGTTCAGTGCGTTGGGCTTGAGTTTGATTTCTCCGATGGTTGCTGTTGTAGTGTGTGCGGTTGTTGTGGTATGGTGCCAAATTTTTGGTTTTTGTTTCCTATTGTGGTTTTTAGATCGTGAGGTGGTGGCGGTGTGGCGGCAAGGTGGTTTCTAGCTGCGATGGAGGTGGGTGATGGTGGTGGATCTGGTGGTTGCGTGGGTGCTGTTGGTGTAGTGGTGGCGGTGGACGGTGGTGGTGATGTTGTTAGAGACAGCGTTGAATGGTGGCACAGCTGTTGACGGTGGTCATAAATTAGGCTAGCTGTGACCGCATAATGGATTATCCGTGACCTTAAAATTCGACAATTTGTGACTAAAAATTAATCCGTGACCTGTAATTTTTTTATCATTGACCAATAAAATAATTTGTGATCTATAAAATTATTGATTTGTAACCTCGAAATAATATGTGACCTGCAAAATTTTTGATATGTGGCTGATAAACAAATTGTGACCTATAAAATTTTTGACCTTTGCTGTGATAATTTGAAAATAACTCGTGACTATGAACAAAATTTTGATTTGTAACCTGAGTCTCCTGAATCGGAGCGATCGTCGGAATCGGCACCGAAGCGGTCATGGAAACTGTCGCCGGAATAGTCGTCGGAGCGATGGGATGGGGGTGGGTTAATTTTATTTATTTATTTATATCTTTTTATATATTTAGGTTAAAAAATCTGATTTTTGAAATGTGAAAGTTATTTTATTATTTTTAAAATAGGGCAAAAATAAAGTAGGAGAAATGAATTTTTTTTCCATAATTAATTCCAAATTTTGAACCGCTTAGACCAAAGTGTAGCCCCAAAGAGTTAATACAAATTGGGCTTGAAATGCTAGCCCACCTATAGCTAAAGTCATTTTCTTTGAATTGGAAAATTTGACAGCGTTATTATTAAAATTAGGTTTTGACAAATCTAAATTACAAATGTTGATAAATCATGTCATTTTTTTTAAGTTAGTGACTTAAAAAAAATCTAAAAAATAATAAATTTTAATATACTTATTTTATAATTGGTTTTGTTCCTTCTATTAAGTAATTCAAGCGAGTATGTTCAAGTCTTGTCTGATATTGAGATATTTTTTTCACTTTTCCCTCATCAACATAACATTATCAGTGAAAACCTGTTCCTATTATCATTTTGATTTCAGCTACACGTAGAAGACTTTAGTATCTCATGTCACGGACATAGTCACAATCGCATGTCACGTGTCACGTGTGAAACACGAATATTGCCTTATCAACATGTCTCTGGACTCTAATTATGAAATTTGTTTATCTATTTATGACCTGATTTTTGCAATTTTGCAACAACTTTCTTATTTATCCAAAATGTAATGCTAATCATGAGGAATTGTAATTCGTCCCTTCTTTAAAATTGATTGTTATATGGTTGTTCAAGAAAAGAGAAACATAATGAGCATAAAAACTTTAAACATCAATCAAACAAAATTTAATGTTCTAAATTGTTATATTTTCCCGTCGAAAATGGATATTTGTTGTCATTTCTAATTTGATGCAAAGGTTGGACAACTGATTATGAAATTATCAGTAATTCATGACATACAACTGAATTAAATAAAGTAAAACCAACCTATTTTCCTAATTTAACATAATAGAATTTGGAAGTATGGTAAATGTAAATAATTGTAAGAAAAAAGTTGTCTATGACTATAACCCAGAGTCCCTTTTGAAATTATTATGAAATTTAAGTATTCACACCACATTTTAACTGTATAAAGGATTCATAACCTTAACTCGTTATCATATTTATATTCCTATATTTTTTCATCAAATTCTCAATCTCAAATTAAAATAAGTCATACCTGATGGTAGTTTCCATTCTAAAAAATCGTTAAGATGGAGTAAATGACTTATCCCTTGTTTAACAACCATTAATTGTGGAAAACAAAGTTTTGAATCGTGTTTTTTAGGAGAATGTATAGTTAAAAGTAGTAAAAAAATTTGAATTTACATGTAGAATATTTTATTGTATGAATTTATAGTTGAAAATTAGTATATAAAAAAAAGTGAGAAATTAATTGTTGACCCTAAAAAATGAACTTAACAGATGTCGTGCCCACTATTGCCATGTCAAGCGCGATTCCAATGCGTTCTTACCGGATTAGGGTGGTATTCTGGCTGAAATGAACGAAGGAGACACTTTCCGGCAAGAGACAAAGACGTTCAGGCGTCGGCAGTTTCTTTGGTTACGACGAAAATCGCACTATCAACGAATGCCCTGACCGATTTCTCACAATACGTATCTCTTATGTAATGGAATATGTGGAATGATAGATATGTAAATGAGGAGTTTTGTGTTGGAGTCTTAACGTATTTGCTTATTGTGTATATGAAAGCTATCAAGAACAAAACATATCAATCTTCTTTGACTTGTTTATTTCCTAAAAAATGAGGATGCTATCCGTATTAGATCCTAAGATTACACAAAAATGCCAACCACCCCCTTTTCATACAAATAGAGGTTATTCATACAATTTCGGCCGACGTGGTGACCGTTGGATCAAAACCACGTGGCAACATCTCCTGTGCCAAAGCCTCACATCACTGTCCCCCTCTATACAATTAATGTTTGACAAAAGGTTTGTCGTTCTATTCGTAGGCTGACACACTGACATTCTGACATGCTTTATTACTAATATCATATCAATCACTTCCATAAGATCCCCAAATCTGTGACCAGGAACAACGTCGACTTCAGCATGGGTCAGGTCGATTTTGATTCAAGGATCTCTGGTGTACTTGGGCCTCAGGAAACTTGAAATAAACTCCACTCCAGGCCTAGGAGCTTCGGTGTTTCCGGACTTCAATGAGCCTCTGCTCCTTTTTCCCCTTTTGAACTTCCAGCTGGCCCCATGGGGACCTTTTGCTTACGTGGTCATCAGTGTGGCACTGCTTACGTGGCGTCCAAGCTAAGAGCTCGGATATGGGAGGGATAACAATAATGATTGTCAAATGGGGCCTTATTTGCATATCGTATGTCTACATAAGCTCAAAAAATGAAATACAAAATAAGACTTAACAATCTCCTCTCGTTTTAAAGTATGCTAACAATATTTTTGGACAAAACTTGTTATTAAGGACAATATTTGCTAATTAACAAAATATTAAAAATAAGAATACGACCAAAAAAGTTAAAAAATATAAATATGACAATGGATAAATATGAAGGACCTTTGATGTAAATAAAATATAATTTTTTATATGTTTGACACCCATTTTGTTTGAAAAATAATTTATGGAATAGTGATTGATGTAAGATTGTGTGGTTAAAAAGTAAAAAGAATTTTTGGGTTTATGTGTAATATTATTTTATTAATAATGTGTGTGGTTGAAATGAAGAAAGATAAATAGAATGTGAAAAAAATGGGTGTCAAACAGAGACAAAAATACATGATATGAATATAAGCACCATTTCAACAATGTCTTCTCAACAAGTAGAAGAGGTAAGAAATCAAGTTTCCTAATTTGTATTTTAAAAAAGGAGAATAAATAGATCTACTTTTTTCCTATTTTATCATTGAAAACATAAACTAAAAATTAACTTCATCTAAAAGTTTAAGTTGTTATAGTCGGGCAACTTATATCCTCAAAGAAATCAAGTTGAGTAAAGCTTGAACCATAAATAGGGATAACAAAAAAACTCATCGGCTCGGGCTCAACCCGGAAAAAGCCCTAGACACGGGCCGGGCCAGGCTCGACCCGTGATTAAGTAATATTAAAAAATTAATTTTTTTAAGTTTAAATGTATTTTTTATATATTAATATTTAGGTATTATTTATAACACGCATAAATTGCACAAATTTTAAATACATTATAAAAAATTATAGATTTATAACGAATTTAGAAAAAAAAACAAATATTATACAACACTAAAACATGATATTCTCATGATATACAACACTCATACGAGCAGTGTGCTCCTGAAAGACCTTGTGTGTCAATCCCTTAGTAAGAGGATCCGAAATCATGGAATTTGTCCCAATATGCTCTATGAAAATTTGTCCACTCTTTACTCTTTCCTTCACAACCAGGAACTTGATATCAATGTGTTTTGACTTATATGAGCTCTTGTTATTATTTGAATATAGAACTGCTGAATTATTGTCACAATATAACTTTAATGGTCTTTCTACGTCATTCAAAATGCGCAACCCAGTGACAAAATTTCGAAACCATATTTCATTATTAGATGTCTCATAGCATGCTACAAATTCTGCTACAATGGTAGAAGAAGCTATCAGTGTTTGCTTGACACTCTTCCAAGAAATAGCTCTTCATGTCCTCCAGCTAGCAGATAGATATAGCCCGATGTGGATCTATCTGTACTCTGTACTCTTTCCTTCACAACCAGGAACTTGATATCAATGTGTTTTGACTTAGATGGGCTCTTGTTATTATTTGAATATAGAACTGTTGAGTTATTATCATAATATAACTTTAGTGGTCTTTCTACGTCATTTAGAATGCGCAGCCCAGTGACAAAATTTCGCAACCATATTCCATGATTAGGTGCCTCATAGCATGCTACAAATTCTGCTACAATGGTAGAAGAAGCTATGAGTGTCTGCTTGACACTCTTCCAAGAAATAGCTCCTCATGTCCTCCAGCTAGCAGATAGATATAGTCTGATGTGGATCTTCTACTATCTTAGCATTCAGCAAAATCAGAATCGGAATACCCTATGATCTCTAACTGATCTGATCTGATATATGTGAGCATGTAATCTTTTGTTCTCTTCAAATATCTCATAACCCTTTTGGCTGCTTACCAATGATCTATTCCAAGGTTGCTCAAACATCTGTCTAGCATTCCAACAATGAATGCTATGTCTGGACGTGTACAAACTTGAGCAGACATAAAACTCCCAACAGCTGATGCATAGGGAATCTTTTGCATTTCCTTAACTTCAAGGTTATTTTGCGGGTATTGTTCGAGACTAAATTTGTCTCCCTTAGCGACAGGAGTGTCACCTGGTTTACAGTCTTGCATGCTAAACCTCTTAAGTATTATATTGATATAGTTCTTTTATGACAATCCAAGAACACCTCGAGAGTGATCTCGATGTACCTGAATCCCTTATACAAAAGATGTGTCACCAAGAGCTTTCATCTCAAAATTTCTTGATAAAAATCTCTTAGTTTCGTGCAACATGCCTATATCATTAGTGGTAAGCAGTATGTCATCAACATACAAAACCAAGAAAATATGCTTACTCCCACTGAACTTGTGATACACACAATCATCAACAACATTTGTCTCAAAACCAAACGAGATAATTACTTGATAAAATTTGTATTACCATTAATGGGAAGCTTGTTTGAGCCCATAGATGAATTTCTTTTAATTTGCAAACCATATTCTTTGGGTCTCCTGACACTAAGTTTTATGGTTGCACCATATAGATCGTCTCATCAATGTCGCCATTGAGAATCGTCGTCTTAACAGCCATCTGATAAACTCAAGGTTAAAGTGCGCAACAAGTGTCATAATTATCTTGAAATAGTCTTTCGTTGAAACTAGAGAAAAAGTGTCTTTGAAGTCAATACCTTCCTTTTGGATAAAGCATTTAGCTACAAGACGTGTCTTATATATTTCCACATTACCTTTCGAATCCCTCTTGGTTTTAAAAATCCATTTGCAACCAATGGGTTTCGCACCTTCTGGTAACGTGACAAGATCCCAAACTTTATTATCTTACGTAGACTTATACTCCTCATTCATAGTATCAATCTACTTTTGAGAGTTAGAACTCTGCATGGCCTGATGGAAGTTGATTGGATCATCTTCCATCAATCCATTATTTTCCTCATGTTCTTGGAGAACACTATAAAATCATCCGAAATAGCAGTTTTCCTTTCTCTCATGGATCTCCTTAAAGGTAAATAGGTCGTTGAGTTTGTACATCAGGAATAATTACCTCATTTTGGATGGGAGGTTCAAAATTGTCTTGTTGAGGTTTTGGATATACTTCTTGATCAATAACAGGTATAGGAACTTATATATTGTCAAAAGCAATAGTAGGAATCGAAACTGATCCTTCCTCAACTTCTTCCTCAAAGTTAATGTCTCTAACCTTATTTCTCCCCCCAAACTCAACATCCTCAAAAAATGTTGCAGTTCCCGTTTCAAAAATTGACTTAAGTGTGGGATCATAGAATTTATAGCCCTTTGATCCTCAGAATAACCAATAAAGTAGTTGCTCACTGTTTTGGAGTCCAATTTCTTTTCATGTGGCCTATAAGGCCTAGTCTCAGCTGGACATCTCCAAATGTGAAAATGCTTTAGACTAGGCTTTCTACTTGTCCAAAGGTCATAAGGTGTTTTGGTAGCAGCCTTAGTTGGTACTCTGTTCAGAATATAAGCTGCAATCTTTAATGGTTCTCCCCAGAGTGATTTTGGTAATGTGGAATGACTGATCATACTCCTTACCATATCCTTAAGAGTCTTGTTTCGTCTCTCAGCTACACCATTCATGCTAGGCGATCTCGACATAGTGTATTGTGGGACGATTCCACATTCCTCTAGGTATTTAGCAAATGGTCATGAACCGTCATTTCTGCCGTAATACTCACCACCACGGTCAGACCTAACGTTTTTTATCCTTTTGTTGAATTGATTCTCAACCTCAGTTTTAAACACTTTGAATATGTCTAGTGACTCAGACTTTTCATGAATAAGATATAGGCACCCATAACGTGAGTAATCGTATATGAATGAAATAAAATATTGTTGACCATTCCAAGAAGTCGTAGGGAATGGTCCACAAATATCTGTGTGTATCAATTCTAAGAATCCGAAGTTCTGTTAGCACCTAATCTCTTAGTTTTGGTCTGTTTTCCCTTTATACATTCAATATATACATCAAAATCTGTGAAGTCAAGGGAATCTAAAATATCATCTGACACAAGTCTTTCAACTCTAGTTTTTGAGATGTGACACAAGCGCTTGTTCCATAATTTTGCTGAATTTTCATTATTTAATTTGCATTTTGTACGATGTGATTCCACATGCAATGTTTCATGATATGATGCAACAGTATCAAACATATATAGGTTATCAAATGCGGATAATAAACCAGTACCAATAACATTGGAATTTAATGAAAGATTAAACTGATTGTTTCCAAAAGAAAAATAATATCCAAATTTGTTCAATAAGGAAACATAAACCAAATTCCGTTCAAAAGACGGCACAAAAAAAGTGTCTTTCAAATCCAAATAATGACTAGTCTTCAACAATAACTAAAAAGTGCCTATTACATCAACTTTCACGGACTTGCCATCACCCACATAGATGTGTCTTTCAATATCATTTGGCTTTCGGTAGTTTAGACAATCCTGCATAGAAATACTTATGTGAGTAGTAGCACCAGAATCTAAACACCAAATATTTATAGGTATTGAAGTTAAATTAACCTCAAAACAGACCAAAATAAGATTTGTACCTTTATTTTCACGTCGGCGTGGTATTTGATACAGTTCTTCTTCAAATGTCCAGTTTTGTTGCAAAAGAAATAGGTCCATTTGTCCTCTTGCCTTTTATGTTATACTGGACCCTCAGGAGCAGTTTCATATTCTTTCTTTCTTTTCTTGCCCTTATCTTTAGAAGTGCTTGCCAAATGAACATTGTCAATTCTGTCTTGCTTCAACCTTTCTCCCTCTTGTACACAATATGAAATGGGCTCATTTAGAGACCATTTCTCCTTATGTCAGTTATAACTGACCTTAAATTGACTGAATTGTGCAGGAAGAGAGATCAATACCAAAAGAACGAGTAAGTCATCAGACAACTCAAGCTTTAGTGCCTTAAATTTAGAAGTAATGTGAGACATCTTCATGATGTACTATCTTATATTTCTTTTGCATTTATACCTTATTGAAATCAAGCGTTGCAGAAGCGTGCGTGTTTCAGCCTTATGTTTTTTCGCAAAACGTTTCTCAATTTCAGCAAGAAAATCTTTGGCATTGGCTACTTCTTCAGATACTACGATTCTAAGAGCTTTCTGAATGCTGCGCTTAATGATCATTAGACTCATGTGATTTGAGCGATCCCACTTCTCAAAGTTCCTCTTTTCATCAGATGAACTTTCGTCCGTAAGAGGAGTAAGTTGCTCAATCCAAAGCGCAAAATCTAGATCCATGTAGCCAAAAACAATCAAAATGTTATCTTTCAAATCCTTGAAGTTAGTCCCATTGAGCATGGGAATAGAATTAACATTTACAGATATGGTAGTAGCAGATGAACTAGCTGTAGAGAGAAAGTGATGAATTATGCTCATATTAATATTAAGATTCAATAATCAATAAATTCAAATAATGGTAAGTCTCATCTCTAGATACCTAACACATCATTAATATCAAGTCTTTGGACAATAATATTAATTGTAAGTGGTACTCTTGGTGTAGTGATCAAACATTGACAATAACTCCTATCAAATAATAAACCCATCTTTGGATTGATTTATTATTCACATAGAAACCTTATAATTGTCACACGTTTACCACCACAAGTGTGCATGCAATTCGGCCAAATATTAACCTTCCTTTGGGCCGACTAATATCTGCATGAACTAGCATAAGAGGTTGTTTTGGCAACATATTGATTCAATGAATCACTTTAAAATATTATATATACTTAAATGAGTCTTTATACCAAAATTTGAAAAACAGAATACTTAATTTTATTTATCTTGAAATTTTAAGAGTTTAAGGGTTAATAATGCAATACTTTAGGGGTCAAAAATAATTAATTCAAAACTTTTAGGAGTTAATTGTTAATAATTGGAAAGTTTATGATTCAAAAAACAATTATGCGGAACTTTAGTGGCCAAACTAAACCAATTACGAACATTCAGGGGCTAAATTATTAAATTCAGAACTTAAATGACCCAAATTAATTAATTTCAAAATTTCAGGGACTGAATTATTAAAACTCATAACTTTAAAGCCCAATTAGGATTAACTTTAAACTTTAGGGGCTGAATATTAAATAACTCAACCCTAACCCCAATTTTAAATTGTAAGCAGGGGCCTAAAATTACCAAAATTGCAGCCCAAACCCTCACCCCCAAAAATACCATAACTGAAAATCTTAATTCTTCCATAACTGAAAAAGCCCCTTAATCTTCCTCCCCCTTCTCCTGGATGGCGCCGCGAAGGCCAAAAATGGTTGGTCGCAGCACCAAGAAAGACGATGCGATGCAATCAGAATGGCTCGTCCCCATCCGGCTACATCATAAAAATAATATATATATATATATATTTTTTTTAATCAGATCTATAAATCTTTAATCCAAAAAATTCGAATTTTGAATAAAACCTCGAATATCAACATATCTGAAAATCTCAATTATTCCGAAACCCATATTGATTGGTGGTCTTCACTTCAACTTTTCCTCTCTATTGATGGGGATGTAGAGAACCTTATGAACACCAACAAAAAAGGACCATAACCATATTACATAATAGTAGTAACTGAATAGTCACTATCATTAATTCAGTTGTTTCAAATTGACCCCTCATCAATTTAAAACAACACTTCGATCTCTATACTATAATTTCCTGAAACTAAATACCCATTAGTCACAATACATTTTTGACGGATCACTTTAATTAACTAATATCCTTTAAATAATAGCACCACACATTTTAATATACGTGTGGCCTCATATATGTTGAAAATATCCAACATCTTAAAGCTCGACAAGTTTACTGGATTTTCTCCGTCATGTATGGCTGTTGGATTTGACGCAATTTCATTGTCCCCTCAGGCACACCCTTTTTTTCTCTTTAAAAAGTAGACAAAAACGAGGTTTGTTTCCTTGAGATAATAGATAGGAACAAACAACAATTAGGTTAGATATTTGTCACTTGTCTAGAAAGTGATGTTGTCACATGCGTCTATAAACAAATAGAGGTGTTAATTGGATTGAAACGTCTTCCTACTAGCCCTGATTGACCTGCAAGCGGACCTTTCAAACCCTCTCATAAGTAAAATTCTCTTGTCCGTCAAATAGGGTTGGCCAATTTTTGAAAGCCTACTTTTTTCTTGACATTTATCATACAAAGAAATCGTGAAAAGCCGTTGGTTGGGCAGAGTCCTATTTATGGCCTATTTTGAGGGCCTTCTACTTTTGTTTTTGTTTATTGTAGAAAAAGTTTTCCAAGGAAATCATCAGGTAAAATCTCTTTCAAAAATTATCCAAACATGCTTAAAAGTAATTTTTTAGTTTCAAAAGTAACTTTCGAGTTTCCAAAAATCTCAACAAATTGAACCCTTCATCTTTATATACATATATATTTTGCATGTATGCATCTCCAGGTTTATTTTCTCATTGCACAAATTTACCTACCCAATTAATTGCAGAAAGCACATCTTCCAGGAAGAAAGAAAAAATACAAACGTGAGTTTAGTCGGTATTGTTTGAATACAGAAGAGTTAAGGTATCATATTCAATGCTTTTTGGACCATGTACTGTGAAAAATGGACCACCGTTAGATTAATTGTTTCAAATACGAATATAAACCGCCTTGAGATTCACGTACTAAGAGCACGTGCATAAAAACGTAATCTATTTGTCTATTTAAATATTTTGTGTATAACAACATTGTAAATAAATATTTCACTGTTTATGATGTTATACAAATATACAAGGTAAATAATAATTTGATGTGTGGAAGGGATGTCAAGAATGAATCTATAACCGCAAAAGTAGTTGTCCGTCCCCTCGAACTTCATAACTATAAATACAAAGGATAACATAATCTTAGAAGTAGGCCTGTCAAATGGGACTTTAATCGAGTGAGCATTGAACCATTATTGTAACCTTTTTCTCTCTAAAATTTTGATTTTTCTCTTTTCTTTCTGCTCGTAATACTCGTGTCTTTCACTTTTTCTCGTATTTGATATCGGTGATGATAGGGCGTTTGAGTGAATATAATCCACCAGACACCTATATTATAGTTTTTTCTTTTGAGAGAATGAAAAGCTGTTGGACACCAAATTCCACTGTAGTCTGTAGCTATCAATTATGGAAAAATCCACCAAACTGTATATCATAGGTTTGATACTTAGTTGCTTGTAATGAAGTTTACTGTAGTTTTCTGCCAAACTGTATATATAATGATAAGTGGTTAAGTAACCATCCATTTTTCAAGAGACGTTTTTTCTTATTTTCCTTGCAACAACTTAATGATAATGGAAACCTAAGTTTCATACCAAACATTTCTATAAGCATGGCTATATATTAATAGGTCGGAATCACGCTCAATAGAATTTAAAAAGCTTATAAAATAAAATAAAAAATCAGATATTTATAAATCTTCAATAGCAATTCTTGAACATTGTCAGTGGCGGACTTAATTTTCTTTTTTATAGCTTTTCTATTAATTTGGTTTGGAAATGTGCTATATTAACTTATAACTTAATTAAAAGTGACTTTTTCTTTTAATGTGTTTGGATTCAATTAGATTAATTTTCCTCAGAGTCAGAGAATCATATAATATGGTTGAAAATGTTCACGATAACATATATTTTTAGCAATAAATCGAGTGAAGTGAAAATGTTCATATAGTCAATCTTAACTTCATTTAGAACAAAGACTTTATTGTTTATTGTTATACCATACATTTGAAGTGAACTCTTCATTTGATTGTGCTATGAAAACCAACTCAAGTCTTATCTTTTCAAGAAGTTAGTAAAAATGATGTTGATTAGCATAACAAACAATCTATAAAATTTTAAATATTAATTGCTTTAAATAACAAAGTCGGGGCACAACCATATTCCTCTCCTTCAACCAAGGAAAAATAGCGACCTACTCTTTTGTGTTGTGTATTTGTGTCCAAATAATTCATTTGATGTTTTTGACAAGAACAAAGAAATTCGACTATGTGAGGATTATTCAGTAGAATTTGACGTAACAGATATCTCAGAACTTGATAATCAATTATATATATATATATATATATATATATATATATATATATATATATATATATATATATCAGAAATGATCTAATGAGCACTGGTGCTCATCTTATCCTAAGCACCGATGAGTTGGCACATTAATTCATTGGTGGATAAAGATTTTGTGAGTTCCAATCCACCAATGAATTAATGTGTCAATTCATTGGTGCTTAGGATAAGATGAACACCGGTGCTCATTAGATCATTTCTGATATATATATTCTTAACATGCGAACTTACAAAGATTTTGGAGGATTGCAAGGCTTTAGTTAACTTGCACAAAAATTGGCTGCAAAAAATAAACATGACATGTATTCATTAGTCTACAAGCTTATGACATTGGCCTTAATTCTTCTAGTGACTATTGTTACAGTCGAGAGAGCATTCTTTTTATATAACTTATATCAAAAATTGTCTACGCGATCAAATTGGAGATTTTTTGTTGAATAATAGTTTGATTGCATTATATTGAGAAATATGTATTTGACAATATTAAAAATAATGTAATTATGGAACATTATTATTAAAGTATGAGGATGCATAGATGACAACTATCATAAGATATCGAATGTTTTAATTTATTCAAAACTTTTTGTACAAGTTTGATTGTACCCCTTAAATCAAAATGGTTGTTTTTGCCACTAAGCATTGTAACACGTTTTCACAAAATCTTTAGTTAAGATTACTCTTTAAATGGAGTATGTTTCAAGAAATTATCGTGCAAAGTTAACCCCAATTCTAAGAGAAAACAACTAGAAATTAATTATCATTTAAATTTGCAAATAAAGAATGTTTAATGCAATGTGTGTGGATTAGCGGTGGCAATGGGCCAAGCCGAGCCCGCACGAGCTCGTGCTCGTTTGTTCTGCTCGGCTCGTTATGCATGGTTCGAGCTCGGCTTGGTCGGGCTGGACCGAGTTTCGGCTCACGAGCTTGATTTTTTTAATTTTTTTTTTAACTATATCTGTTCTAAACCTTAAAAAGAAATTAAATTTTAAAAAACTCACGAACCACTCGTCTCGGGCTAGTGTTGATATGGTTAAATTAGGTTTCATTTGGCTTTTAAAAAGTCAAAATCTACTTTTGAAACTAAAACTTTGCTTTTGATAATTTATTTGATGTACTTTGTCTTGTTAGAAGAGATTTTAGAGAAAGTTCAAATAGATTAGCGTCTTTAGAAAATTCCTTTCTAGAAAATAGAAGTAAAAGTAAAAGTCATGTCAAATAAGCCTGATGGACGACAATCCATTATTGCAGGTGTCTCAAAGGGATTTGTAGTAAAATAAATGCTATAAATCTTGTGGTAGTTATATAGTATTATTGCAAAAACCAAACTAGACATGCATGGGTGGGTATTTTTCCTCCACAAAAAAAAAAAAAAAATGTTTTTTTAAGGTAGCATAGGGTCCAATGTGATAGAGTATCTGCTTTTTTATTTGTTCTTACTTAATTGATTTGACATCGACAGTGAAATGAAAATGTTGGAGGATATGATATAACTTGTGCTTTCTATTTTCTGCTTACCGAATGCAAATAATTATAAACTGTATTGAATTGTAGGGATTGAATGACGCACGACTTATCTGATTGGATTTTTGAGAAGATTTATTGTCTCCCATATTAAAGGTTGATGTTTAAGGTTAATACTCTGTAAATTATTGGGGGTAATATTTGTTAAGAGCATTTGCCGGAAAAGGAAAAGCTGTGAGGAGATCTGCCCTCTGATGAGATTTTTGAGAAGATTTATTGTCTCCCGTGTTAGAGATTAATGTTTAAATTAAGGTTATTGGTATCAGCACAATACCCCCTTATCTCTTAGTCAAATTGTTAAAAACCTCGTACCAAAAAACATCCCCATTTGAAATGTTTAGTGGGAAATATCTCTTTTACCGTCAATTTTAAAGAAATCAAAAGGGAAATATCATCCCAATTAAATAAATCAAAAGGGAAAGAAGAAGAAAAAATTTAAAAACTAATTATAGCCGTAGTCCCAAAATTTTCAAAAAATTACAAATAAATCCCAAATAAATAATTTAAAAATCAAAACAAAAAAAAAAAAAAATCACTTCCCCTTCCCCTTTCTCTCCCACCACCACCGTCATCGCCATTGCCTAACCACCCAACCCACCATTCACTCAACGCCTTCCACCACCACTCCCACTCCCCAACTCGTGTACAGAAAGTAAAAAAACAATTACCAATCACGATAAAGAACAAAAATTGCCCACGGGCAAATCAATACACTAGCCAAAAGATCAAGAGCCACGGCAATTTCCCGAACGAGAAAAAATGGCTTCATGAATATAAGCCAAATGAGATAAATTTTGGAGCCCCAGTATCATATAATTTTCACGTTCATTTGCTAAAAGATAGAGATTATGCTTTCTAAATGAGATTGGGGGCGCCATTACGGAGCAAAGGAGAGGATAAATCATTTGATTATGAAGGGAAACGAGGGGAGAGAGTTTTGCCGTGGAACTGTCTTGGTTTCACGGGTTACCTTTCTTCTTAGCACAGAAAGGGACACCGTGCGGCAGTAGTCTGCTCCGCTAGACTACCTTCCGCCTTTTCTCGGTCCGTCTCGGGACAAAAGTAGATTTGATCACAATTTAAAGAAAGCTTACAACACGAGATTGAAATGCATTGAAATAAACTTGATCATTGATTGCTAGAAAGCTTGAAACTACAATAGACTGAAAGCAGGAAATTACAATGGCTAGTGCAGGGGGCGAACACTAGAAAAGCTTGAAAGATGTTTGAAAGTCATATACCCCCTATAATAGACTTAGCAACAAAAACCCAAATAACACCAGTAGACGTCTTTTGGCCGAGGAATCATACTAAAATTTTCTAATTATCAACTATTTTACAATTAAATGAAATATTTACAATGTGCAGCCGAAGTGCAACGGCTGCGATAGCGTCACGGGGTTTAAGTAAAGATGCTGCCCGTGACACTTGGGCCGACAAAAACGTTTTGTGTTTATATTCGTACAATATTTTTGTAGGACTCCTTAGGTTGATGAAGTATTAAGGGGATTAAAGAGTTACAAAACTATTAATTTTTTGTATGTACTTCAAGGTTGTACTCAATTTTATGAAGGTGAAAATTTTACAAAAATATTATCTTCGCCGGAAAATAATTATTGTGAAGGGTAAATCTTATATATAAGATTTATGTTAATTATTTCAATAAAGTTGATATTTTAAGAAGAAATAAAATACAATACACAGAGAATTTTGGTATTAATACATAATATATGAATTTAGCATTAGACCGATTCACTAGAAAATTAAATGCTAAGTTGCTACTTGCTTATTCAGCCCTTGTTTGACACCCATTTTGAAGAAGAATTTGATTTGGAATAGTGATTAATGGAAAAATATGTGGTTAAAAAGTAAGGAGAATTTTTAGGTTTATCTGTAATATTATTTTATTGAAAGAATGTGTGGTTGAAATAAAAAAAAGATAAAAAAATGAGAAAGAGAATGAGCAAAAAATGAATGACAAATGTTGACCCCAAAAAATGCTGCCAACAGATGTCGGGCCCACTTGTGCACACGCGAGCTTGGTCCAACACGCTAATGCCGATCAACGGTCAAGATGGTTCTAGAGAAAGAGCGTGGGAGTGACTCAAAGGTAAGAGACGTTTCCGTTCAGGCTACCGGCAAAGATGATGTAATACGATTGTATGAGAAACCAATCGATAAAGGACGATTTGTAGTAGAAAATATGCTGTAAGAATCACTGCGATGTTGCTCCAAATATTCAGTTTGTTCTTCAAAACTGCATTAGTCCCTTTTGTGTTACATGGTGGGGGTATTTATAGTGTTACAACTCAAATAGTGACCTTTGGATCGATTTACACGTAGCCTCATCTCCTCGGTCGAGACATCAAATCCTAACCATCAAGTTGACTCTCCTAGTTTTACAAAACATTAAATGCTCTTATATTGACAAGACAAAACACGAATAAACTTCACATAAGAATCATGTCAATCATTCATAAAAGATCTTCATCATAGCGGATCTTCACATGTGGGTCTTCAGTAGCTGCTAAGGAGCCTCTGATGGTGTATGCTCACTGAAACCGTGGCTTATTGTTAACAGCAGTGGCCTCGGAATAACAATGATGGCCTCGGAATTCCTCTCTGAGGCTAGGAACATATGTCTTGATTTGATTAAACTGGTCCCTCCACTAAAATACGGTGTCATGTGTCGCTTTCATATATGGCCCGTAACAACAAACAAGAGCTCAATAGTCAATTTATTTTATTTTTTATTTTTTGCATTTGCTTACGTAGTTTAAAGAATTCGAGTACTACCATTTTAAACTTCATATATCCAAATTTTTTAGTGAGAAAACTGATTAAGAAAAAAAATATAAAAGAACATAAAAAATCACAAATTATCGTTTATTCGATTTGAGGAAAGAAAAGAATATTTTAAAAAATTGTTAAGATTGTTATTCTTCACCAATGAAGGTACGATTTTTTTTTTATCTCAACGTAAATATAGCAAGGCACTTGGACCAACCTCACAACGATAAATTGAAATGAGAGAATGTTCATATTTAGAAAAAAAAAAGGATAAAAGAAGGACTATAACAGCAATAAATGAAGGCTGTAGACGATTTTACAATAAAGCTTGAAACTTAGGGATTTGATGTATAGTTTTCCCAATTATTATAATAAAGAGAAAAAGGAAAGGAAAAAGTGAGGATAATAGAGTGTGTGGGCCCGGATTCATACACCACCACACACATTATAAGATTTTTATTGTAGTTATACAATTGATAGGAGAGGTAAAGAAATAGAAGGGCCCCACATTGATGTACTGCTTCCAATTGAGGGAAAAAAAATTCTTAAATAGTGGTCTCGACTCACTTCCATTAATAGAAGGGTTAATCTTTGGACACCTCACCCCCACATAGGTTTTAGTAGGGACTTATTTGGAATTTGGTTGCTAAGTTTTGACAAATAATTACGTCATAAACAAAAATAACTTATTGTTTTATTATTACATTCGGAGTCGTGTGAATTGTTGCAAAATAGAAATCGATTTGTTCCATAAAATATTTAATTTTTCTGTTAAATAAGTAATTAGGAGCTCCAATCTCAAGAAAGAAAAGTCTACTTATTACTCCTTTGGTAAGAATTAAAATCAGAGTTTTAATAAATTTTGATACAATTTGGTGAAATGTGTGGTTGGAAAGTTACGAGACCCATAAAATATGTGGTTAAAATTAAAGAAAAATTGCAGCATCGATCCCTAATTTTTTCAATTTTTATAGACTCTACCATAATTTTCAATTTGTGTAATTGGAGGTCCTAACCTTTATGAAATATGCATCTGAAGTCTAAATTGATGAAATCCATCAACTTTTCCTTTAGTTGACCAGGAAAATGATTTTGACAAGATAATTATTATTTTTATAAAGGTAAAATGGTAACTTTATCACTTTCCATATAAAAAAAAAATTAAATAATTAAATAAAAAATCATCACCTTCTTCCACCGTACCGCACCGCACTACACCCCTATCCAAACCCGCCTCTACCCCTATCCAAAACCAAACCCACATGCTATACGTCACAATCACCACGATCGCCCACAGCCACCACCATTACAGCCAACGAAAAGCAAAGTCCCAATAATCACAATAAAAAGCAAAACCCAAAACCAAACCCTTATTACCCATCGTTGTCTACAACCGCTCGTCGTCGACCCTGTCACCACCATCGCCTACGGCCACCACCATCACCACCAATACAAAGCAAAATCTCTATATCACAATCACAACACAAAGCAAAATCCAAAACCAAACCCCTACTACCCATCATCGTCCATAGCCGCCCACCATCGCCCTCGACCACTACTATTATCGCCAATACAACGCAAAATCCCCAAATCACAACACAAAGAAAAACCCCCAAATCAACCTCTATATTGATCCTTAAACTTCCTTTCGCAACTAAATTGACGAGTCAGTTGGAGTGGACACACCCACCACTCCATGTTATGCGAAGCTTAACATCAAGAACTCCCATTTACAAACAACACTCCTCTCTCCCTGCACCTGCACCACAAACGGCCTACCGGATTCCTCTACTTTCACCGCAGGCTTTCCCGTTGATCCCAACACCCTCCGCTACCTTTCAAGCAAGCATATTACCCTCAAAATATCAATCTTCGTTGGTTGCATTGGACACTTTTGTGAAGTCAATTCGGTGTACGGACGAAGGCTACCATAGGTGGCGGTTGTGACAGGATTGGGGTGGGAAGAAATAGATACAAGATGATATTTTATTTATTTATTTATTTAATTTTAAATTTTTTATATTAGAATTGTTAAGTTACTATTTTTCCCCTTTACAATTTGGTCAAAATCAACTTATCTGATCAACTAACAGTCAAATGGATGGATTATATCTATTTGGAATTCAGATACTTATTTTAAAAAGGTTAAGGACTTTCGTTGATACAAATTAAAAATTATGGTAAAGTCTGCAAAAATTGAAAAAGTTAGGGACTGCTGGTGCAATATTTCCTAAAATTAATTATTGATTTTGACTTAAATTAAAATCTAGATTTTAGTCGGTATCAAATGTGACCAACTAATTCATCTTTTTTATATGGTTGCCATTGAATTCGAACGAGGTCAATTCTGATTAGGCTTCCCTTCACATCCATTTTGTTTAGCTCATGTTTGGTAAAGATTAAAATTTTAATTTTAATATATGTTAAAGTCAATAATTAATTTCAGTCACATATTTCACGAATTCTACAACTTTTCAATTACATGTTTTATCAACTTTTTATCGAAGTATACAAAAGATCTAGTTTTAATCTCCATCGGACAAAGGCTAATAGATGTCCTTAATGGAATATTTTATTTATTTGGAAATATTTTATAAAAACTGCATGAAGTTTATCAAATATCGATTTTCTTTACATAGAAAAGGTGTAGTAGTAACACTATAATCTAGAACTAATAGTAAAAGCAATACGTATAAATAAATACTTCCATTATTAGTATTTAATAGCACGTTTTATCATGATCTTTCACGTTGAATGATATTACACGTAACTCTTATATTTTATAGATACAAACAGACATATTTTAAATCTAGATAAACTTTACTTTTGTCTCCTCTCCTTTTCTGAATTTCACAATATTGTCGGTGGCAAAAAAATATTGATTTGATTTGATTTGGGTTGAAAATAAAATGATTAGGTATGAAATTGACAAAAAAATGTCAATAAATCAAATCGTATTCACCGTTAAATTTGTGACCCCATGAGACCATACCCGTAAAAGTGAATGATAAAATTATATACGAGTTTCACATTACTTAAAATTGATAGTTGAAAGTAAAAATTGTCAAATCTCTTAACATTTTCTCCAATTCTGTTGAAAGTTGTACGTGATATTAACGTTCATATTAACATTTTCGCTCGAGTGGAAACCCGAGAACTAAATAGGTAAGTTACGTATCTATAATTACACCACGTGAAAATCAAGAAGTTCAGTCCTAATTTTTCTATTAATTTCTATTATATTATATATTATATTAAGATAAAAAGAAAAAACTAAAAGAAAGGGCATATTGGTTCATATACCGTTCTGCTAAGGAGATGAGTGTAATTTGAGTTGAAAAGATAAGATTTGAGTGTGAGTGACGCGCTATGAAAGCAAGGCAGGGAAAAAGTCAGAAAGGTTATGGTCAGTGGAAGAACAAAAGAGGGAAATGGTTGTCCCTCTTCCTGTACTCTTGGATTGGACTTTTCTGGAAAGTTTTTCTTTTATTTGCCATTATTCCCATTTCCTTTTCTGAGACCCTCACCCTCCTGCCCCGCTGGCCCGCCCTTCCCCCCAACTGCCCCGCTGCCCCGCCCTTCCAATACCAAATTACATTATAATTTTTTTTTCCTCCCTATAAAATAAAATTAACGTTTTCTCCATAAATTTAGCTTGTGTTTGGAATCCATTTTGGCCACATTTAAACACATTTTTTTTTACCATTGGACAAGTGTGTGGGTCCATTTCTACAGTAATTATTGATTAAACATATTTCAAATTACCGAAATTGCCATGTTTAAAAGGAGAATGAATTTTATGTGGAGGGCAAAGTGATAATTTCAGTTAATTTAGTCAAAAATAACGGCTCCCCATCTAACAAAACAATGTATAACACGACTTTATTTTAGCTAAAAATTTGCTTCAAAATGGCTCCCAAACACACGTTTATAATTGATTATATAATTTTCTTTTATCATTTCAATTCGAAGTTGGATCAAACAGGTTACTAAAACAATTGAATCTCTGTAACCCCAACGTGTCATGTTAGTTTCGTCTAGATTTCTTTTCTTATATACATAAGTTTTACTTACTAAATTTTTTTTACTTTTAACGCTACGATAAATCATGTAGGGATGGTAATAGAACATGCCACACCTCCCCGTCTTCATCCGTCATAGATTTTCGAAAAGCGAGATGGATTTATAAACTTAAAATAAAATAAGAAATAAGTATCGGGAGGGTTCGAGGTGATTACCATATTTTCGGTCTCACCTCGATTACCTAGCGCCTAACAGGACGAAAATATTTGTCATTTCAAACCTATTCGTTTTGGACTAGTCCTTCCTCTTATAAACTAGCCATTAAGGTCGCATCATTCCTTATTTTTATTTATTTAATTTTATTCGGTTTATAGGAACATTTCATTGAATGTTTATTTTAGTTTACCTGCCTTGCTTTCCAAATTCTAACATATTTATAGTTTGATTCTCTTAACATTTTTCGCATTTAATTGATTTAATATCTATTAAACTAACATAATTGATATTCTAACATAGGGCTTTAAGATCACCCATTTTAGCATGGACTAGAACCACTATGTATTGTTCGAGATAATAATTTTGAGCGAGTTCGGCTTCAATATCAATTAAAGGTGTATAAGATAATTTATTCAAATTACAATTATAAAAATGTTAAAGATTACAAATGAATTTAGGCCCTGTTTGGGAGGGATTTAGATTTTTCTACAGTAAATCAATTTTCATTTTCAACCACACATTCTTCAATAAAATAATATTTTTTATCACATCAATAATTTTTTCTTCTTTTTCAACTACACATTTCTCATCATATCACTATTCAAAATCAATTCTTCCCCCAAAAATCTCTCCCAAACAAGCTCTTAAATTAGTAATATTAAAAATGTAAATATTTCGATAAATTTAGTTTATCAACGGAGATCTTGTCAATAATAAACGAAAAAAAAAAATTCAAGAATAAACAGAAGTTTTAATATAGATAAAAATTAGAGGAGCAAAAAAATTATAAAAATATTGAAAAATTATATATAAAAAAATGAATAAATAATAAACGCTTCTTCTCGACAATCAGCGATCAAAGTATCTTCGGTGATTGTCGACAACGTCAAGGACGATAATGCCGTTTTTAATCATTGACGATGTGTGTCGATGATTACTGATGGTATTATATCGTCACCAATCTATATTAATTTATACTAATTGTCATTTATGATTTTTTATTTAAGTTATTGGTGATCACTCATGGTTTCACAGTCAAAACTCACGGGAGCAGACCCATGAACAAGATTTATCACAACATACACCTCGCTTAGAATTAGAAGAAGATGTTACATTAGTCTCACGTCTCACTTTATCTCTCTGTGAGCTCCTCTTTATAATAATATTTGACAAAAATGTTTAGTTTTATTATAACCATAGCTAGGGGTGTCAATTTCGCTCGTCTGCTCGGTCCAAAAAAGTCGAATCTTAATTAAAAAAAAAAAAAGGCAACGACTGTAGGCAGCAGCTGTTGCTTGCTTTTAATTTAAGAAAGAAAAAAAAAAAACAATGCAGCTACATGCTGCTTGCTACTGTAAAAAAAAAAATTTGTGAGCCGATTCGGCTCGACAAGACCCGAGCCGAAAGCTCGGGTGGAGCCTAATTTTTTTGGTCAAGCAAAAGCTCGGCTCGGGCCAAAATAAATTCGAACCATTTTTACTCGAGTCCGAGCCTCAAATTTAAGCTCGCGAACCGGCTCAACTCGATTGGCTCGTTGACACCCCTAACCATAGCATTTCTTAGTTCTTACCTTTCATCCTAAACTTTGATCTAGACATGTCCTTACCTTTCTTTTCTCAGGTATAATATTTAACAAAATTATGGCTTTGTACTCTCCAAATACTTTTTGAAATTTTTTGGTAGAAGACTCCCAATTAAAAACCGTGGGTTGATATTTTATAATTGGACTCAAACAAAAAATGTACAAACATTAGACCACTCAAAATGTGTATACATTTCTTACCTTTTGTCTTAGACTTTGATTTAGGCTTGCATTATCCTCCTTTTTATCCCTATCACTACTTGACTCGTCACTGTTTTAACTATCTGTTTCCCACCACATGTTCAGATCTATCTCTCATCGTATGGACTTTCCATCTTTTCTTTGTAGTTTTTCATTTTTGACTTTATTTCATTACTTCTTAAAGAATTAGAGACAATTTTTAAGTGTTGTTTCTATCGCATTGAATTACATTTTTAACGTTTTTATTTATCTCTGGTATAACATTTATAACAAAATTATAGCCTTATACTCTTCGGATATTTTTTCGCCACAAAGTGTAACATCTTGTACAAGCTTATTAAAGATATCAAGATTGTTACTAAGGTACTTTGAGGGATCAACCTTAAAATAGAAAAATCTCATAAATAAGAAAGACTTGTTTGGAGTAGATTTTAATTAATAAAGATCCTTCAATTTCTTCCAATGTGCTTGTGTGGAATCAAGTTTACCAATTTTTCAAAATAACATAAATAATTTATTTAATTAATACCACCTGATTTTTGAAATAATTTCACAAGTTTATCAAGTCTAAAAGTACATCTATAAAGGTTTATGGTTGTATATTTTTTCCATTGAAGTTTGGGTGGCAACAAAAACTTGACCTTAATGCTCTTGTAGTGTTTGACATAAAATCACTCCTGTCAGCCATTGGACTTGAATCTTTCTATGAGCATTCTAAAAGGCGTAAAGCGTGTCCAGATGTAAAGGTCTAGTTTAAAGATTTACAAACCTAAGTAAAGCCTAGACGTAAAAAAAAATATAACTTATAGTCAAATATGATTTTGAATACTTAATCATTATAAAAATCATTTAATAATTAAAATAATACATATAAAATATTTAAAATTATAAAAATACTATATTTGCGTAATAATATCGTATAATTAGTCAATTATACAATTTTCAAATTTTTAAAATGCAAAAACTAGATTACTTTTCATAGTTTAAACTTTCAACTAGACAGTCATATTTAATAAATTTATAGAAACTTCATACATACTTTCAAAATTTTCAACAAAACGATAAATTTCAAAATCATAATTACATAATATAGATAGCACAGTAATGTAAATCATATCTAAATCTTTATGAATAAAATTATTTTTAACTTTTGTATAGATAAAGTCATTTAAAATTTTGAAACTAAAGTCAAATAAAAGATTTTTTAAAATAGAAAAAAACAAAGAAAAAACTAATAAACTAAAGTCAAATAACTTTTTTTTTAAAAAAAAGAAGAAAATAAAATTTTATTTGACGTGGGTTTTGGGGTGTGAATGAATGAATGAATGAATGAAAGAAATGGGACGATAATTAGTGTAGCTAGTTAAGGTAATTGAGTAATAAGTCAGGCTTCTAGTGTTGGTCCTGTCTATTACCAGTAATAGCTAATGTAGGAAGAAAATTGAGGAGAGAGAAGGAAATTGGAGGTGCTTGCTTTTCGATTTGGTTAACGTCGGAAAGTTGAGTAAGAAAGAGATGGTTCCGTATTTTCCTATATTCTTTTAATTTTATATTATTTTATATTATAATCCAACAACCAACCAATGGTAATACAAGGTAAAGACACAGGAAACTTAAGGTCAGTTAGAATGAGCAGCGTGTAGATATATACATATAAATACATACAGTTTAAAGGAAAAAGAACGGTTAATGTAGAACCTATGCCAGACATATACAAGTAGAAATGGATTTATAGAATCATCCCTCAACAGAGCCCTCACCTCTACCTGTATATATGAATTTCACACACATAGAGAGAGAGAGAGAGAGAGAGAGAGAGTGCTCTGAGTCAAATCTTGAAAAACTGGCCTCGTCTATGACGTATTGGGCAGCCATAGGAAGGGAACATGATAGATCTAGTTGAATTGAATATTTGAAACTGGAATAACCTTTACTTTCACAACTCTAGGTAATAGGTTTTTATGTTGTTTCAAGAAGCAACATATACAGTTCCATTTGAGCATTATTTTACATTGGTAGCCAAAAGGAATATCTATACCCACTCACCCCTCAATATTCTACTCCTACAAGCTCAAAAACGAGCTTTTGTAGCCTCCCAAAATCTCGCTTCTGATGAGACAGTACTGATCAGAATTCTGAAAACCCATCAATCTCTTCCTCTCTAATCTTTCTTTAACCGACCACCTCTTTTTGGTTTTCTATCTTTTTTCCTCTTTGGGTTTATTTTTCATTTTTTCATCGGTAGAGAAATGTGGAATCTCAATGATTCACCAGATCAAACTAGGGGGGGTGAGTCCGAGGGTTATTCGGATGACAAGCTTAAAGGGGTCGGATCTGTGTCTAATTCAAGCTCGTCGGCGGTGGTTATCGAAGATGCTTCAGAAGATGAAGATGCAGAAAGAGGTAGAAAGAAAGGAAGCAGCAAAATATTTGGGTTTTCTGTGGTTCATAACGATGATGACACGGATCCATGCTCGTCGCCGGTTACCCGGCAGTTCTTTCCGGTCGATGAGTCTGAAACTGGGGCTACATCAAGCGACCCACCACTCAATTTACCAAGAGCTCAGTGGTTTGGAGTTAAATTCTGTAAGTCTGAATCCCAAGGCGGCGGTGGAGGTGGGTTTGGGAAGTCTGCAGCGGCTGACGTTGCACAACCACTCAAGAAAAGCCGCCGGGGGCCTAGGTCTCGTAGCTCTCAGTATCGTGGGGTTACCTTTTATCGGAGGACTGGCCGGTGGGAGTCACACATATGGTACACATTTACAAATCAAAAACTTTATCTTTGCTTTTCCTTTAATGCTAGTTTTCACTTTGTTCCAACAAAATTGTTCCTTTCATTCAAATACAATTCATCTGCGTTTCTTGTTTTTGCTTTGCTTTCCGATTCAGGGATTGTGGAAAGCAAGTTTATTTGGGTTAGTATTTCCTTCTTTATTCTCCATATTTAGTAAACAAGCTTGTTCTTTTCTCAACTTGACTATCAAGTTCTTGCTTTATCATCTGATTGGTCAAATGGGCTTTTGTTTTGGAAATTTATAGGTGGATTTGATACAGCACACGCGGCAGCTCGGTGAGCTTTTTATCTTCTGTGCTCTTATTTTCCAATTCAACATTATTTATCTGTAATAGGAAGGAACTAATTGTTCAGACATGAATCTATTACAGTGCATACGATAGGGCAGCCATTAAGTTCCGGGGAATGGAAGCAGACATAAACTTTAATCTAGAAGATTACGAAGAAGACCTAAAACAGGTACTTCGTTTGAAGAGAGAGAAAAAGGGGGGGGAGAGAGACTTCTTTATCGTTTAACCTTATCTTGTACAGTGCCTTTCCCTTGGTTTCAAATTCATGAATTATTAGGTGATTAGACACAAGAAAGAAATGGAACGTGATATTCTATGCTGAAATATTTCAGATGAGCAATTTAACCAAGGAAGAATTTGTGCATGTACTTCGTCGACAAAGTACTGGTTTTCCAAGAGGAAGCTCCAAGTATAGAGGTGTTACTTTGCACAAATGTGGTAGATGGGAAGCTAGAATGGGCCAGTTCTTGGGCAAAAAGTAAATCACATATAACAATATGTTTGTGGACTAATCCTTGTCTTAATTACCTTGTTTTGTGCTAATGCATGTTTTATTTTATGAAACAGATATGTTTATTTGGGTCTGTTTGATACTGAAGTTGAAGCTGCCAGGTCAGTTTGTAGTCGTCTGTATTTATTTCTGCTAGTGTTGCCAGCAGGATTTTCAGGAAATGTATTGTAGAAAGAATTGAGCATAATACTTTCTGGGGCTTAATTATATTGTCTGGGAATTATAGGGCTTATGATAAAGCTGCCATCAAGTGTAATGGGAAGGATGCCGTTACGAATTTTGATCCCAGTATTTATGATGATGAACTCAAAGGTGCAGGTAAAATTAAGAGGACTTAGTCGCCTTCAATCGAGTTTAAAATTCTTTGTTGAACTGATTGTGGAGATGGAAATTTATTGGTCTGATTTGAAATTTTTGGCGTGCGACAGAATCTTCTCAAAACACAGCAGATCATAATCTGGACTTGAGTTTGGGGAATTTAGCCTCAAAGCGTAGCAGCAGAGAAATGGAAGACAATGATCGTAATCAGCATTGTTCGACAATGCCGTTTGAATTTGATTGGCGACACGAGGGGTCGAGATCAGAGGTATATAGACACCGATGTGCCTTTAATTTGATACCAAAAATTCCAGAGTTACATATTTGATGGATAGCTTTTATGAAACACAGCTTAATTTTCAGAATCAACCGAGTCCAATTGACAAAAGAGAGCGAAGAGATGGATATAATGAAACTGATACTTTACAGCTTCTGAGCCAAACACACCTTCACTCTCCCGGTTCGTTGGAGGCCAACGAAATGCACCAATATGGACAGTTCACCAAAGGCCACGATCCCCGCTTTCTTCAAATGTTTGCCCCTCCTTTTGGTTCACAAAATTATCAGGCAAGTGATTAAAGATCAATATCCATCCGTGTAAATGTTCAAAATTAACAAATGCTGAACTGAACATAGAAATTGACAGATTCAGTATCCGAGCAGCAGCAATGGCGGTGGGATTAGAGGCAATGGAGGAGAAATTTCTCTATCAACAAATGATCATCAATGGCAAACAAATTCTCCTCAATTATTTGCTACTGCTGCAGCATCATCAGGATTCCGACCGCAAATACTGAGACCCCAAAATTGGCTGCAGAAAAATAATGTCCACCCACTTACAAGACCCTCATAGTCGGCCTATTCTTGATTTCTGCTAAGTCATTGTCTTCTAATCTGCCATCAAAAGATCTCAATTTTCTGAAAGTCTGTAAAAATCCGAATCAGGGACAAATTTGTGATTAGAATCTGAAACGAGGTGGAGAAATATGGAAAAATCAAAGCAAATATTGTTAATTGGTCAAAAGTAATGGGCAAAAATCTTGGATAAGATCTTGTGCATTGCTGACAACGAACAGTTACGATAAATCTTAAAAAAAGTTTGTGGTGCAAATTCTGTGATGGCTTGATTCGGTGGCACTCTTATCCTCTTCCAATTTAGATCCATCTTGACTAGAGAGGCTTGGAATAGGGCTCTAATCGTATTCCAAATCATTATAGTTAATGCTCGACTCATGGATGTATTTCTTTTTATAGGATATGGCGAAACTATACAAAGAATCGACTCGCGGGACACCATTTACGTGCAAGCTGTGTAGAAAGTTATTGTAAACCCTAAATTTTTACAAGCCAATTTTATTTTCCTAGGGAGCAATCCATTTTTGTTGCTCACTAAAATCGGAAGGACCAATTCATTTGCAGCATCAAACTGATTATAATTAGTGGCATGAGATGAAAACGTGTAAAAAAGTAAAACACGGGTGTAAAAAATGAGTAATTCTTTATGGGAAATACAACCAGGGTTTAATGAATTGTCACAATCAATTGTGTCCTTTGAATCAGTTCTCTCATAAGCAAAAAGCAGTCAGACGTGTGGCTATTATGGCGAGAGGGACTTGACCCAGCCTTTAAAGCTTCAAAGTACTGTTCCAAAACCAAAATCCAATCCCTAGTTTAGTACCACTCTTTTTTATTTTTAGTATTAAACAAATTCTCTTGCGAGGTTTAATAATTTTCTTAAAAAAAAGTAAAAAACTTTTGCTTATCCCAAAATAATCTATTCTGATATGTAGCATTGATTACCCAACCATTTTAATAATATTTGCACGATTGCATCATCTGCGACGTCATCTTCGATTACATTATGGGACTTTTTTTATTTAATTTCATTTCATAATTGGACAAAGTAAGATTGATTAGTGGGAAGTTTAGATTTAATTATCATTAAGATATATTAAACAATAGATAATAATAAAGGGTCAAAGAATCATACCCTTTATTTTTATATCCCATTTGTTAGTGTTCTTTTTTGACTTTACAGAGCCACCAATTCATGTTGACAACTAGGTTTAAAATATTGTTGGGTATTATTTAAGATTTGTTGATGCCTTAACCTCATATGGTCCAAAGCTTTCACATTAGATTAAATATTTCACGTAACTTGCAAGGTACGATGTATGCAAGAATTAATAAAAAGTAACATGAATGTGGTCGAGGAGCGCTTTACTGATTTCTAACCACTACTTGCGTATGATGATACGGGTCAAAATTTACATCGCGATGAATGGAGAAAATAATTATAATCGAAAAATTAAATCTTGTATATCCATTTTGAAAATTACTGCACAAAATTTGAACATTTCATGGCCCTTACTCTTAGGAGTAACCAAAACAAAAGTTGAAAGACTTTGTTTTTTAGCGACAGTGTTGATTCAGACCAGCTTCTTAGATTCTTTCCTCTGCATAGGATCAACGAAACATTGCAAGAACCAGACGGACCAGATTCATCCTTCTCTACTAATAAAATATTTTTATTTTCTTGAGGAAAAAATATGGGAAAAGTAAAAACATTTGGTGGAGAATCAAAATGGTCTCTGTAACATGTGACAACCTTAGCTGGAAAAATAAATAAACAAGAAGGAAAAAGTGAAAGGAATCAAAACGAATAAAGAAAGTACGTACAACTTTATGGACTTCAAAAATAGGGGCTTTCCCGAAATGGAATTTCTTCAACGGTGAAAACTATTTTGGGGTTTTATTTTTGATTTGCATTGGGGGGCAAATGTGTATGTTTGTGCAAGGTTTTTATTTCTTTGAGTACGATTGAGACTCGTGCTTGTTTTTTCGGTGGGGACGGGTGGGGTAAATTTACGACAACCAAATTAGGACCATTAAGAATACATCACTTTAGCATTTATTCATTCATTCATCGAGATAGAGATGCTCAACCTTATTTTCCTTCATAGGACACTTCGACTACGTGACAACTATGATGTTTCCTTCCTATTGTGGTAATTTGATTTATGATGCTACCTCAACCGCAACCTATTTGTCCCACTAATGTTATCTTTACGATCTAATATTTTAACAATTTTATCATAAATAAATTCGATTTTGTGTTTTTATTTTTATTGTTTGTTAATTTTGGGTATACTTTGAAGCATCTTTGGCTAAGCTTTACAAAAAAATTACTTACATATAAGTTAGTTTTTAGCAAATAAATAACTTTTTTAAAATAAGTATTTTCTAAGTAGACGTAATGTTAAATAAAATTATTTAAATGTACCTCCACTTGCGTGAATGCTGAGCCAAACATGGAAATCAAATAAATATTGAGTAGCTATAAATTTGAGAGTTGATTGAAAAGAGACGTGTTACAGTTAGAATTGTACAAAATTGAAAAAATATCATTAATAAGTTTTGTCGTACATCTATTTGATATCGAGTCATATTGCAAATTTGGGTCAATTATGCGACCATCTTTTTGTAAAGTTGGTTTCGTGGTCGTGGGTTCCAAAGATTGATAAACTCTTTCTTATTACCAGACTTACAATAAGAAAAAGAAAAATACATAATTCTTTTCTTTAAATGTATCGACTATACTGTCTAACTTGAATCGACAATTAAGTGGCCTTACTCCTTTTAAGTAAAGGTTCCAACTATCGATAAAATTTCGCTTAATCGCCAAAATAACCAAAAGAGAAAGTCACACTCATTTTTGGTGCAATAGCTGTAATCATAAATATTAGATAGCTAAATTAATCAAACATCTTTTCAATCTTTTATTATTGGTTTGAAAAAGGAAAAAGAAAAAGAAAAGTTAATTTCAGAGACATGGTGTTGTATCTAAGTCAATTAGATAACTTGTCTGTTTTTTCAGAAATTGAATTTTTAACAATTTTATTATAAATAAATACAATTTTGAGGTGTTTTATTTGTTTTTGTTTTTATTATTTTGGGTATAGTTGTCAAGCATGTTTGGCTAAGCTTAAAAAGTTTTACTTATAAAGAAGTTTAATTTGAAGTAAACAAAATAAACTTTATTAGTCAAAATTAATTATAAGTCCGTGAAATAAGGATTTCTCTTCTTATTTTTACATCAAAAATAAGAAAAAGATAACATAAGTATGTTAAATTTCAAAATTTCACTTTTGACATTGAGAGATGAATCAAAGGACATTGTACGAGTCATCGATAATGTGGGAAGATTCAAAATGATGAAGGACAGAGTGGAAACGATCAAGACCCCAACTTGCTCGTTCACTACTACCCATTGCTTTCGGGCAACCGAGGCATGGCCCGGGGCCGTGGAGTGACTGTCCACATGTTCATGATTTATCCAATTTTTTCTCTTTTTACCCAAATCTTGATTATGTAACTTACAATTCAAAAGGCTACTCATGAGAATTGTTGCATCTGTTGCACAGAGTTGGGAGCAAATCTGTTTATAGATTTAAAGGATCTTTGATGGAAGATGATGGAATATATAAGATATTGAAAGTTCCATTTCTCCAATATTATTTTCTCCAAACTTCTCGCATTAAGACCACTTTTTAAGCATTCATTTTTCCTTAAATTTCTTTGTACTTCATCACATTGTAGAGGTAAAGTACAAATTTTAATTATAGACTTCGTTACCTGGTGTTAGAATGGTATTCGTGTGTGCACAACGCAGACAACGTATTGAGGGCTTCGTTACATTCAGGAGACATTTGCATTCTCGAGTGCATCACAATTTATTAGGGACAAATAACGTCTTAAGGAAAGCGTTAACATGTGTCTTGAAGTCGGGCTTTTCATAATTCAAGATATTGCAATTTCCAATCGTTCAATTCCCAAGTCCATCTTGGAGGATTCCCACTAATTTCTTTTATTCTTATCCATGGACAAGAAATAAGTGATTATAAATTTGAGGGTCGATTGACAAGAGATACGTCAAAAGCAACATAGGATTGAACAAAGTTAAAATTATTATTAATAAATTTCGTCATACGTCTCTTTTCTCTAATCAAATCGAGTCATATTCTGCCTCGCCATCTTTTCAAGTATTGATAAAATTTCTCTTAATTGGGATACTACGAAAATTACAAAAAAGAAACCCATGCACTTTTATATGCCTTTTTAGTGCATTAGCTTTACTCGTAAATATTAGATACCTAAATCGGTAAAACATAATTATTTTTCCTTTTTCCTTTTATGGTTTGAAAGGACGAAATGATAACGTGAGGCAAATGTGAAAGAAGAAAAACTAATGCTTTCACTCCAACTTTTATGGCTTGCTAATCTCCTTCGTGTCAACCATTTATTAGCTATGAAAATGAAAAGGTCAAGAGTTTACACCTTGGTTGGTGCGACCAATGTGGATACACGGCACAATGTACTTTTTGTTTAAAGGTGATATGGAAAAATATGAAAATACTTTGATTTGTTTGAGAAAAGATAGATACACTTCAATTTTCATTGGCCAATATAGCTTCCAGTTCTCGTCGGTCGATGAACTTTTGCGCTTTATACCTTCAAGTTTTCTACGATATTCTCCAGCGTGATACATACACTGATGTATGGGTTCCACAAAATCGAAAACTAATCTTGGAACCAAACTTTAGGAGATTGGAATCAATCAAAATGGTGGAATCACTGAAAAGGAACAAGAAAATATCTCTTTCCACTGTCAGAGAGGGTTTGGGATGCCCTGGTCGACTGACCGACCGACCCTTTATCATGTTCTCACTAATATTCTATATTTTGGCATTTTTGTTTGTGAAGTTCTTGAATTTTTATCACTAGTGCTACCAAGTTCAAGACTTCTTCAAGGAGCTATCAAAGTGACCTATGATTGAAGCTCCGATAATTAACCGCAATCTACTCGACAAAAGACCGTTCAATATAAGAACATCTCCAATGCATCTTCACTCACCCCACTAAAAGCTCGAGACTGCACTGTCAAATTTGTTTGAGCCCATTTTTTGGGAGAATAAATTTTTTAATGATGATTTTGGGAGAATGTGTGATTAAAAAGTAAAGAAAAATTTTAGATTTTTACGTATAAAATTATTTTATTGAATGAATGTGTGATTGAAAATGAACTAGTCTTTCCCCCGTGCGATGCACGGTGCGATGCTCTAGAACTTGAAGGCTTTTGTAAGAATTTAGATTGGATACTAAAGAAAATAAGTGGGGGGGTTCTAAAAATAATTGACTTCACTTGCTTAGGAAAAAAATTGGCCCAACTTCTCTTCTCAATTAAAATACGGATCAAAATTTCATAAATTATCATACTCACAGATACTAAAGAACTTCATTCCAGTAAATAAGTCTAGGTATTTCCCTACTCAACTTATTCTGAGCCAAGTCCCTATAACTATAATTTGAATAAATTCACAAATTTATGACCTCGTGATCACAAACCAGAGATGTGGATGAAAAGATAGCTTCAGAACTTACAGTATTTTCAAGATTGGAATCTGAGACAGTGTTGAATGTATTGGACCGATTAACTGGTTTTTTTATCAGAATCCTGATGAAAAAAACTTGATGAATTAGTCTTACCAGCTTGAACAGAGAAAAACCAATTGCAATAGAAAATGAGCATGTAAAAATAAGAACATGCTAATTTAAAAAATGACTAATAGTAGCACTCAGGAAGCAAAAACTCACAAGCTCTCTAGCTCCTTCAACTTTGAAAAGGAGAATGAAATGTGTCCATGCAGAAGATTGAACAATAAATCCCTGATAACAATAGAGTTAAAATCATCTCCAAAATAATAACGGTCACTATAATTAGGCATAAACAAATGTAAATCTACATTAGTTGACCAAAAAACATTAACTTACAAGCTTCTCAAAGATGAGCAATCACCAATTTCATCAGGTATTTGGCCTGTAGCCTATTTCCCCACAAATCACTATTATACAATATACAAAGCAATTTCATCCTCACTCAGAACTCATAATAGTTGAAAACTTACGAATAACACAAACAGAAAGATTCATAGATGGTAAATTTACATAGAGAGAAGGCCCTTGAGCTGTCCAATTGCAGGTGAGATTTCACCATCAAGATTCAAACTCGAGAGATTACTATAGAAATTTGAACACAATCCACCATTCACAAAATATCAGAATTGCAGAATAATCAATTTCTCACAAATAATTTCACTTTTTTTGCAGCTGCAACTGGAACAAAACTTTGCCACCTGGCTAGCCACTCGTGCTTCAGAATTTGTACATGTAGACAAATAGCATAATAGATAACACAAATAGCCAAAACCAAGCAGGGTCATTTTGATGCATAAATAAGTGAGTGCAAATGCAACTGAAAGCCCAATTAGTGAGCATATTTTGGGAAACGGAACTACATTACCTGAAAAAATGAAGTATTGAGCTTGTTGACATATAGACTCTCCTGCCGAAAAGAGATCTCGTTAATCAAGCAAAGGAAAAAAAATCAGAAATCATGCTCGTCAGAAGCTATACAAAGCTTCAGTAGTGAATGACAGAAATGAGAATAAAGCCTTTGCATAGGCAGATAAATATAAAGAGTGTATTTTTGTATTCATTTTTTCTTTAATTGATATAGTGAAGAATTGGCATGGAGGGGCAGTGGAGGTTGGCAATATTGCCGAACCACATTAAATTCTTGTACTTCATGATTATAATTTTTTTTTTATCTTCTCTTGAATTATTCTTTCTTTATTGAGCCAACTGATCTAAGGAAATTGGTAGCCACTAATTCCAGTATTTGTTTAAAGTGTATTTCTTTCCTTTATATATGATCAACAAAACTGAAGACAATAACAAAACATGACTTAAACTATTAGTAAAACATTTGGCATCAAGTGACAATGACAATAATATTGTGATGATCAAGACTATAAGTTTTCAAATATATTCTAAAAATTCTGATGAAATTACAGCTAAATTATATAAATGAAAAAATATCAAGTGACGTTAGATTAAGACAAAATCAAGCCACATTGAATGTTCGTCTCTCATTGCATTATAATGAACAATTACATTTGGTGTGATTAATTTTCTTATTCAATTCAAAGTGCTGTTGTCACCATCCATGTCTCTACATTAGATTAATTTTAGAGAATGGAACAGAATAATACCTGAACATCACCAATAAGCGCGAAAACACGAATCAGAAAATCAGTACATAGAAGCTTATAGTCAACAAATTTTTCTGAAATTTCTTGAAGGATTTGGAGCGATTCATCTCTCATGGACTCTGTCAACACCGATTTCACTTCCACCAACGATTTCATGTCTTTGCAAACTAAAACTGATTCCAGAATTTGAAGAGTTCCATCAACAAAACTGCACAAAATAAAATCCTAATTCCTACCAAATTAACCTAGTCACATACACTGATACAGACACACACACACTCAATAAGCGCAATAAACCAATAACCCAGCCCACAATTTCCACAGGCCACTGCCCATACTGCCTACAACTTCCACAGGCCACAGTCTCTTCTCCGTTTACCCCTCTTCCACATCTGCCTTCTCCAACCATATCACCACCGCTGCCTGCTAGACATTCCACTATCTTCGTCGCCCAACAACAATCCGTTGCATATCACCTACTTCGTTTCCCTTTGCTTCAACAATCACGCCCATCAATCCCCGACCCTCCAATCAATACCGCTCGCCACCGTAGATTTATCACCTAAACTATCCAGCCAACCACCTCGCCACATCAATCACAGACCCTCATATCTAAGCCTTCATCTTCTCCTACATGGCCAAACTCGATTCAAGTGTCTGATATCCGTATTGATCAAAAGTCATAAAACCCACTTCAAAAATCAAAGATTCTAGAAACCCAATACACAAGATCAAATTCGAATACGTGAACCTTAGAGTCTCAAAAAGCATAGAGATCGTCTCGAAGGAGGTCTGTGTCCTCCGTGTGCGGAGGCAGCTGCCTCCGCACGCGGAGCTCTGTGTCCTCCGCGTGCGAAGGCAGCAGCCACCGCACGCGGAGGTCTGGGTCCTCCGCGTGCAGTGACTGCTGCCTCCGCACGCGGAGGAACCGTTTCCTCACAGCGGAGGCACCAGCGCGGAGGATCATGCGGAGGCCGGTGCCTCCGTGGGCGGAGACGTCGGTGGCTTGTGGGTTGGAAAAGATTCCAGCTGGGTTCATCAGAGATGTGGGTCTGGTGGCTTGGAATTTATTAGAATTTGCAATATATTAGAATTTGCAATAATAAATTCTAATGGAGTCATCTGTTAATGGTAATGGATTTAAATAATACCATCCAATATTCAAAAATCACATACCAAAACAGATATCTCATCTTCGTTCATCAAGCTTACCTGACCACCGGCATTAGTACCATCAGTATGAAAGAGAATAGGGCGACATCTCATCTTCGTTCATCAAGTTCGAATTCTGTAAGTATGCAATGAGGGATAACATGCTGACTTGGTGGAAGAACACACTTACCCACCACTTCTATGTACTCCATTAACCCAGCCACACACACTCGTCTATGCAACGGTTCAATAAAAATGTCTGGACAGAGTTTGGAGACACAGAGGTTAGAGTCGTTGAGGGAGGAGATCGGTAGATTTAGCTTTTCTTTTTTTCGAGCGGGCTGGGCATTTTTCCAGCTTATGACGCTTACATCAAGGAGTAAGCTTTTGGTTGGGCGGGATTGAATTCAAAATTTTGGGCGGTATCAAGAAACATAATTTTTTTTTTTATCTTGGGCGGGATGGAGGCGAGAATTATGGGCGGGAATACTGTTTCTGCAGCTATCCTCCTTTAATATAGTATAAGATTTGAAATGAAATGAGTTTTAAATAATGGAGCTCAAACATGGATATGTAAAATTAGAAAAGCAATTTAATTTTGTGCAATTATATCCTCTAATCTTTGATTTTCTCCGACAATTTCTTTGTGAACTAACCACAAATTTAATTTAGTCGTAATTGAGCTCATATTTAAACTGTTTAGTAAAATTACTAAAGATATTCACTTAATCTTTCGATGGGTAACAATTTCTGAGCATGAACACGAGTTGACTACTTCGATTACTCTATGTTTTCAACGTACCAATGTATTTAACCATATTAATTGATCACATTCATGTCGCATCAAAGGTCCTCGAATGCATGTATAACAACAATGATTCCGTAGCAAATTTAGGTAACTTACAAGATATACACATGAAGTTTAATAAAACTTCACACATTTGTCATGTCCAAGACACTTTCAACTGCACTAGTGTCATTACTCACAATGTCCACTCACTATGATCAAGACAAGTAGCATATCTCAATTAGTAGAGTAGATGACCCTACGACGATATCATAACAAAGCATTAGCCTCTGTACATTGACTTGCGACGAAAAAAATCCAATCAAACACGAGTCATATATGTCTGCACGAACAATTTTAAACACTTAGAGCATCTTCAGAAGATTTTCTAAATATAAGATGTTATCTATTTTAGAAAGTCGATACTTAAAAATAAGTTCTAAGACTATTTTCAAGAAACTCTTTAAACATAAGATGCTCTCTATTTTAAAGAGTTAACTGTTAAAACTATGTTCCAAGAGATTCTTCAAGTTAACGTTCTAATCCCGAACTCTTTTAACTTTTCAATATTTATAGCATGTCATTGTCCAAAAAATAAAATTTACTAGTCGAACAGTTAAAAAAAAAAGAGGCAAAATTCTATTAAAAAGACAATAACATATATCCTAGTTGTAATTAGTTTGAATTTACTTCCGTTTGGTAGAGATTTTAATACCCACCAAACAGGGGTCGACCATCTGCCCCCATTTTTTTTAATTCTCTTTTCTAGAACGGTGCCTTGGGGAATGCAACCTCGAGGTGTTGTCATTTTCGTCCTAAATGGATAATAAAATACAGAGGACTGGTACAAGATAGGTAAGGGGTAATTGAAAACAAGTAGATAGAATAGAAGAAGTCATTTATTGTAAGAATTTCATCCACAAAAATGGAAGAAAATGGGAATATAAATAAAAGAAAGTGGTAGTCTTCAACTTGTTTTGAAGACTTTCCATGTTTGGAAAGATTAAAGAGGTTTTCTAAGTGGGCACGACATATAGCCATTCGATCACCTTTTCTTTCGATGGGACCATGGGGGTATTATGTCCAACATTAATTATAGTATTTAAGCCCCGTTTGATTTAGTTAAAAATTATATAAGTAAATTTTTATAAAAGTTAATAAAATGTGTAGTTGAAAAGTTGATAATAGTTGTGAATCGCATGAAATGAGTGATTCAAAATTAATATAAACAAAACGAGTTTTAAAAATGGGGCCCGAACATGAGCTAATTATTTCTCTACAAAGTTATATATGTAGCCATTTTATGCATTTGAAAGTATTACATTCTTTTTTGTCATGAGAGTATTCATAGAATCTTCTTTCTATTATAAAAACTTTTGTTAAATATTAGAATTATAATATGTATGGTTGATCAGTGATCTCTCCATATATAATGACTCATCATTCAATAAATTCCTTGTCATCTTCTGAGGGATGCTTCGATGATCATTTGCACTGCAACGATGAAGTCAGTTGTTGAAAATATAATTGAATGTGAGAAAATAAGTTGATAGAGTATAGAATTGACTCAGGTTTGAATATTGGATTACCTTTCTGGAGAATTTATACTAACTTAGAGTGGTGTTTATGACTTATTTGACATATATCGATCAGTCGTTGGACCTATCGATATCATATATTCGATTTTGTTTAGGCTCATTATCAATCTCCTCAAAAAAGTTATAATTGTTCCCTAGAACTTTCTAAATGGGGAAAATTTTGTGACGAGAAATAAGAGTCGAAGATTTTTTCCTTACTTTGTGAGCACTTGTCGTAACCATCACAGTCATTGCGGAGGAAGGGTACGAGTATTCATATTCACTTTGACCGACTAGGCAACCAGGTTTGGGCCAACTTCATTCACATGGCTTGCGGGTTCATCTATGCACAAGCCATAGCTCGAGGCCTTTCTTCGTAGGAAGGGATATGGACCTTATTGAAGCACCTTTGAGCCAACCATAGCACTTGTACACTTCGATGAGGCACTTCGATTTTAGTGAAGCGTTTGTAATTCGTGTGGGGCTCTATGCAGCTCGTGATGATGCAGCAACTAAGCCCCACACAGTGTCTTTTTTCTTATGTAGCTTATACATGACATTCACAAGTAGCGAGGATGAAACACGGTTAGCCTTAGAAATAAGCAAGTTTACTCTCCACGGCCAATAGTTTTCGACATTTTTGCTATTTTTGCACTTTTTGACAAATTAGTGTTCACGTTTTAACTAAACTTTATGTTATTCTTCATGCTTCAGTTTTAATTTATGAAAATTATATTAGAACATTAAATTGACCTCAATAATTCATTTGTTTAGCAAACATACATGCATTATCAACTTAAATCACGTCTCATTTTAATCAGTGAATAATTTATGAGAGTTAAATTGGGCTAAGCTTTAAAAAATTACTTATAAATGATTTTTTTTTATTTTTATATATGTAAATATGTAAATTTTAGAGAAAAGAGATGAAAATAAGTTTTACTCTTTTTGAGCTTAGCCAAACAAGGTTGATTGGATGGAGGGCAGAAGCGCAATAAAGAAAAATCATGGTAGTGCAAATTATGATTATTGAAGCCTAAGGGGACCCATTCCGTCTAAAGAATTCACCAATCAGGCCCCCACAAACCAAAATTGGGAAAGTGGGAGATGAAAAGACACCTTCCAAAGGAAAGAAAGATGGCTTGCGAGTTCCCAAATTAGGAACAACGATTTTGATTTACAAAATGCATGTCAACTTTCAGAGTCAATTGTTCCAATGGTTACTGAATTTATGTGTATGTTTTTAATTGCTCACTGAAAATTAAAATGTCAAGTTTTGGTCATTAAATTTATCAAAACGTTGAACGTTATTTACTACCTTAACATCCGATCTAAATCTTTAACATAATTAATGATGTGGCTAACAAAATATACATGTGGCGCCCTATCAAACTGTTAACATATTGTCATATGTTTGATTGTTCACTAATTTTTTTTTAAAAAAGTCTTTGATTGCTTACTAAACTTTGAGGTAGTCGGATTTTGGCGACCACTAAACTTATAAAAATGAGATTGACCCGTTGTTCGTTAAAAAATGCGTACAATAATCCCACAGATCGTGTAAAAGTAATAAAGCAGACAAACGAGACACGGTTGTCAATGTCATTTTTATAAGTTTAGTAACCAAAATTCGACCACTTCAAAGTTCAGTGAGTAATCGAAGACATTTTTTAAAATTTAGTGGACAGTTGAAGACGTTTTTCAAAGTTTAGTGAGCACTCAAAGACGTGACATTTGTTAATTGCGTGATAGGGTGTCACATGTGTATTACATTAGCCACGTCACTAATTATGTTATAGATTTGGAACATATGTTAAGGTAGTGAATAACGTCCAACGTTTTGATAAGTTTAGTGGTCAAAACTCAACGTTTTAAATTTCAATGAGCAATCGAAGGCATTTACATAAGTTCACTAACCATCGAGACAATTAACTCTAACTTTCGACAAAACTCATCATAGTTATTCTCTGTAAGGATTATTCTCTTTTCACCAGGACAAATATCTCGCAGTCCCCCGTCAATACCAAGGTCCATATGGCCATAGTAATGTAGCTTCTCTCCATGTGTAATGGCATGAAATATCTTTTCACATATTTTAGGGAAAATTATAACCATGGTATTAAATCTTTCATTTAGTTTCAGATTTTGCCCAAACATTTCATTTGTGCCACATACGGTACCAAATCTTAAAAAACTCGTATTCAAAGTCCAAATGGATGGAAACTGTTAGTTTGATCATTAGTTGACCAAAGAATTGACATTGACCATAATTTTGACTAATTTTAAAAGGATAAAATAGTAAATTTACCTTTTCTATAATAAAATAATTAAAATAAAAAAAAACCCAAACCTAAAATTGTGTTATCTCCTTCATCTTTCCCACTCTCGCCTCCAAATCAAAATCAGAAAATTTAGAAGAGATGATGTAAGAACGAAGATAAAGAAAAGAAAAACGAAATGAAAGCTAAAAAGGTTCACAAAAGAAAAAGGGTACCAGTAAATGATTGGAATTGACAACTTTGAAACTCTGCGCATTTAGTACTTCTTAATATATAACTTGAATGCATCGTTCTCCCAATCCAATTATATCTCTTCTATTTTCTTCGTCGATTCTACAATTGAATCACTACAGCCATGCAACTCGATGGATTGAAGAGTTGAAATTTCTCCAAAACCACCAGGGATCTCATCCAGCACTTTGCAATACCCAAACGAAATGACTAGGCGCTCAAGTCTCGAGAAGTGGATATTGTCAGCTCTCTAGCGTTTCAGAATAATGTTTTGTAATAGAAGAAATTTTAATTTAAGAAATTCTCCTTCATTTGGTTCCCACTCTCCACGAGGGAAGGCATTTTGTTTCAATTTCAGCATTTCGAAATTTGGCATCGAACCAAGAATCGACAATTCGTTGGGATAAAGGTCGATCGTCGATGTTGTCTAAAGTCAACTTTTTGAGTGATGTCGGAAAAGTGATATTATCCAAACCCATATGTTGACATCCGACCATCGAGGTCGTTAAGTACAGTTTGTTGTACATTAAGCTCATGCTAATTTAAGCTCGGGTATTTGAGATCAGTTCGTATTAGTTATTACTAGATTTCAAGAGGATATAATGATTGAAGATTCCTTATACATTGTACAAATAGTCCATCAACAAGTGACATTTGGAAGATCTTACATCAGCGCCCACCAATTCCACCAATCAAATATCTTAGCTTCATTCTCTAATTAGTTCATTAATTGTTGGAGACCGTATGTAAGGTTAACACATAATGACCTGACAGAGTCGAGCTCAGTAACCAACTCAAACATGCCAATGATGTACTTTCCCAATTTGGTACTATAGCTGATAAGACAAAGAAATGAAGAATGCGTGCTAACCTTCCCCTATAAAAGGAAGAATGAGTGTCTTGGAAAGGGAGTGAAGAAAAAATTTCTAAACACTTCATATTTCAAATATCTCTTTGAGAAAAAAGAGCAAACACTTGTAGTTACAATGTTAATCTGCAAATCATTATTGATGAAATTTTTATTTACATTTTAAGTTGGCTTGAATTTTGTTCATACAATTTTCGACGTCAACACCATATTCAACATCAGAATATCAATCCTCGCTGGCCGTTTTCGCTTCAAAAATATCGCCTTCAATAACCTATCTTCTCCTCCGTCTTCATCTTTATTGATCAATGGTTTTTTGATAGCTAAAGGCAACGACGAAGGAGACAGCGGAGGAGGTGAGGTGGCGGGCTTGCAGAAAATCGGTGATAATCTATTTGAGGATGGAGTAAATGTCTGAAATCTTGATGTTGCTGCTACATCAAAAGACATAATTTGATTATGTTTTAACTCTTTTCGTTTTATTATTTGTCAATTGCTAATTCTTCTCTTTGTTAAGTCAAAACCAATTTTTTGATGGAGAAGAAGGGCTTGCACTTGGGGTTTATATAGACGTGAAGATAGAGAGTGTGGGACGTTGGCCGGTGAATTTTCTGATTTTAATTTCGGGGTTGGAGTGAGAAAGGTAAAGGAGATAACACAGTTTAACGTTAAGGTTGGGTTGGGGTGGTTTGCTTTTTTAAAAAAATTATTTTATTATAGAAAATGTAAAGTTACCATTTTATCTTTTTAAAAGAAGTCAAAAGTATGGTTAAAGTCACGGTCAAACTAACAATTTTCATTCATTTGGACTTTGGATGCGAGTTTTTTAAAAGTTTGGTACCGTGGGTGATGCAAATGAACGATTTGAGTAAAGTCTACAATTAAATGAAAAGTTTGGTACCGTGGCTACAATTTTCCCTTATTTTATGTTAAAAATTAAGTGACTTTTATATTTTAGGGTTTGTTTTGAATGATTTTTGAAAAGTGAAAATGAATTTTTAAGATTCAAAAGTTACTTTTGGACTTGTTTAACTAATTTTATGAAATTGTTTCTTTTAGTTAAAAGAGCTTTTAAAGGAAGTTGATCCAACTTAACTTTCTCTAAAAGTACTTTCGAAATAAAAAAACTTTTTTAAAAATTATTTTTCAAACAAAAATTAAAGTAACTTTATTCAAAAGTTCTTCCACGGGAAGCTAAAACAAAAGACATGGCAAAAGAGCTTTTAGAGCTTGTTTGTTAGGGATTTTTTGGGGGAAGAATTGATTTTGAATAGTGATATGATGGGAAATGTGTGATTGAAAAAGAAGAAAAAATTATTGATGTGATGGAAAATATTATTTTATTGAAAAATGTGCGTTGAAAATGAGAATTGATTTATTGCAAAAAATTAGAATCCCTACCAAACATGCCCTTAATATTTCTTTGGCTGAAGCAATGTTATTTATTTCCATTAAAAATGATTATCATATGATATGACATGATAAGATTAACAAAGTAAAGTTCATATCCATATATTTAAATTATTTAATGAATTGTTTTCAATAAACAATTTTTTACTTTCACTACCTAAATCAATTCATCTCAAAACCAAAATGTTGACAGGTGCACATTGACTCAAATCAACGATTTTAGTCCGATTTTATAATTTGTCAATTTTTTTAATTCACCCTATTTAGTCTTAGAGCACATTTAAGGAGGTTTAAAAATACATTAAAGCTATTTTTAGGTAATTAGCCCCAATTTTGACTCCCTTAAAAAGAAAACAATTTATTTTCTAAACCTATTTTCAACCACACATTCACACAATACGTAAATCCAAAATTTTTCCCTACATTTTTCACACAATAATAACAATCAAACAGCGGCTTAATGTTCTCCAAACATATTCCAATAAAATTTATATATTCAGATCGTAAGAGTTATTTTCTAAAATATGAACACTTCTGTTAGGCTACAAAATAAAGTTTATTTTCCCGTCTTGTTAATGCTGTATTAATGATGTCATGCTGATCTATCAACTCAATCAATTTGATTTCTTACAATAAAATTTGACGTCAACATATTGAGAGTCTGTTTGTTATAGATTCTCATTTTCTACAGTAAATCAATTCTCATTTTCAACTACACATTCTTCAATAAAATAATATTTTCTATCACATCAATAATTTTTTCTTCTTTTTCAACCACACATTTCCCATAATATCACTATTCAAAAATCAATTCTACCCCCCAAAAATCCCTATCAAACACACTCTGATTGAACACTCTTACAACACTAGTTCCAGATTTTCTTTGTGTAGAATAACAGAATAAAAAGCACTGTTTAAACTTTACCAAAATTAGGTGCCCATTTAAATGACTTTCTCATAATAAGATAAAACATCATTACGGATCAATCAATCATATCTGGCAGACGTCTGTTTCTTAGCTTATTGTGAATGAAATATGACCCAAACATATACAAATCAGGTAGGGTTTCACATCATAATTAGGGAAAATCCATATACGGTGAATGAACATACATATATGGACCAAAATTAAGAACAAAATGTGAAGGGTTTTATGGTATTTGGACCTTTTAAGAATCACCAAAATCAAAATCTTAGCTGCCATTACCAAGCATTCCTTCTCTATATTTATCGAGTGTTGGCACGCTATAAGTACATACATGTCAACCTTCTGTATCCCCCTCTGTTAAACAGGAGTCAGGGTTGTTTCTCTTAAATTGCAAACCCGTGCATATCAGTTAATGATAAACCTACAAGGGGCAAATAGAAAATCTATCAGCTATCCGAAGTAGTATAAGAACACTGACATGTTAGAAAAAGTAGAATAAATGCGGATTATACAAGAAATAAATGCGGATTATACAAGAACGGTAGTTTCTTCTATAGCCCATAGACACGAATAACTCAAAGATAAAATGAAAGAGTAATCTCCTTGGTTTACATTTATTATTGTAGCATCAACCGATATGGAGGTTTGGGGGAGAGAAGAAACAACATGCTAAAAACAAGAAAAGACAAGCATACATATTTCATTCGGGGTAATCGTGAGGTGTATATAAATGATGATACAATTTTTAGCAAGGGCGACTTTATGTTAATTATTTTGTACAAGTGATTTCTGCATAAGCGGAAACATATTAGTAGTTGATTGTTTAGTTCTTAAGAAATTGGTATACATCTTTTCATACTAAATCCTATCTTTTTACCTTAAACATTTACTTAAATACAAACTTAGCCGATCTAATTATAATAAGAACTACTTTTCTTGCCTCCTTCATAAAAGGTTCAAAACTCGAATGACTTTAATTCTAGAAAATCCAAGCATCACCGCACCAGACAGATATTAAAAGATTTAAATCAGTCTGCCCTAGATATTATAATTTCAGACTACATAAGAAAGTTGTTCCTTGTGCCACGCCTCAATGGTAAATCACATAGAGCATCAGCTGCAATGGCAACAATACCTGAAAATGTTATTAGATACATAATGCACCCATATCAGGTGGCCCTCCATCTGATTGAATTGTATTCAAAGCATTTGTTGACCCACCTTTTTTAAATTGCTTTCTGTCTTTTCGGCTCTTGCCTTGCTCAACTGGTCGGTTTCTGTCAAAGTAAATCCATAATTGTTTAGCTTAACAATTGTCAATCATAAAGTTTCTGAAGAGTCAGGATCCAACACAAGTATTAGCAACGGTTTCGCCTGTCTCTTTCAGCTTACAATCCAAATCTAAAGAAAGTAATTATAGATTGTTCATATAGAAAGCCCATTGATATGGAGCGATTACCACATATGGTGAACAATAGTTACAACTGTCCTCTTAATATATGAAGATAATACTTCAAAGAAGGTTTTTTTCATGTAAATTTAAATAGGGGACCTCAAACATGATGATGAAGTTTTTCTGATAGAATCATAGATTGTTAGATGTCTGTTCCCAATTTCCAGTGATGTGCATCCAAAACAGGGTATGTCTACTTTACCTGAGTATGCATATTTTATGCTGTAGCCGTATCATCTTTAGATATTTGGATAAAGTTCATGTAAAAGTAAAACAAATTAATTGACCTAAAAAAAAGACATTCTTCAAAGGAGCATACACTGCAATTCTCGCAGAAGATTTAGCAGAAACTGTTCCACAACAAGATTTGTATTTCTTTTTCGAACCACATGGGCATGACTTGTTTCTTGGAACTTTCTGCAGCAACAAAAGAGATGGCAAAGTGAATGCGGATCAAATTGACAAATGACGAGAAGTGATACTTCCAATTTCAATTTCAATTATCTTATGTATAAACCATAAAACCTTATCATCATGTTGAGAGCTGTTCTCTTCTTCCATATCATTGCAAGGTAAAAACTGTTTGCATTCCGAGTCTTCAATTTTTAATTTGTTCTGTTCACAGTCCTCATCCGGATGGTCAGCTGGGCAGCAGTTTTGCCAACAAAAGCAAAACCATAAGGCACGATTTGGAAATCAAATGAAGTCTCCCACTAACAACTTTACATTTTACAGAAAATGCTCATAAGAGAACAGGTTCCAACATCACAGCAAGCAAAGAAGAAAAGAAGAAGTAAATAGACTGGTGGCATTATTCTTCTATTCGATGAGCTTAGGAACCAATAGTGGGGAGGACACAGCTACTAGGAAAATAGTGAGGAAAAATTAGCAACCATATGTTATCTATACTTTATGTTATCAAAGATTTCATCGAATTGACGTTAAACAGGCATATATGAAAGCAACCATACATAATCAGTCGAGAGAAATACAAATAACAGACAGCATCACATAGCGGATGAATGTAAACCATTCACTAACCGGCCATTACCATAAGAGCTTTCTACCGGACAAGAAATTTTGTCATTGCCAACTATGTGATCATCAGGTCCTTGTTCTGCTATAAGAAATTCTATTGCAGTGTCAACATCACCACCCACATGTAGCAAAACCTAGAATGATATCAACATTATAAGAAAGTTTTTGCAACTCCATACACGATTATATTTTACCATTCTTCTTGTTTTGCATGGTTGATCTTGTTGTTTCCATTATTTTTTTATTTTTTGTGGTGCTGTGGGTGGGGATAAGCACCTGTTCGATCTGTCTGGCATCTTCACATCCACTTCCAGCCTTTATTATTTTGATAGATTCTTCCTGAATAGTTTTCGTGCCAGCTTCCCTTTGAGACTTTGTGGCAGCTACTTTTGCTTGATTAGCCATGACCGAAAGATCTGAATCAGCCTTTTGATACAATTTGAGATAATCAGAATTCAATAAAGCACCAAAAATAACAGGTAAGTCATTCAAATTAAATTAGGAAAAAGGAATTTAGAAGAATAAATGAAAAACCTTGATAACAAATGGCCTAGCTGGTCCAGAGCAAGTGTCATCCTTAGATCGAACACTATTGTAATGCTCTCCGTCATGATAAGAACTGAAAATTACGAAAAGTCAATGGCAGAAAACCAAATATCCCTCCAAAAGCAAAAATCAATGCAGTTTGTCTCTCTTCTCTATAGCAGTAAGCATAACGAAATGTCGGGGCACAACCAGGATTTGAAAAATTCAGTAGCTTACTGTCGACAACAATATCAGACTAAAGAGGAGGATGCTAAGTGGGTATAACCACAGTTCTCATTCTTGGTGTGCTTGTATTCTCTCTGACCTAAAGTATTCCCAGATCAATGCCAGATTCCCTAATAAATTGTTCTTTAATTATTCTTCCTAAACTACCCTTAGTTTAAAAATCCCACCATAAGCATCAAGCACTCCAATTAAACAGCATACGGATCGATGCTCCAATTAATGTAAAATCTAACTAACTGCCTAAAGCATGTTTTTAAACCCATATCTAAATACTTGTGCCCAATAAACTGAGATATCCAATTCACAATCGTAGAAGTGAAGCATACTGAATAGGATAGTATGTCATTTGTCAACATTGGACATAGATGGCACATTAGGAAACATATGGGCTACTTTAAAGCATTGAAACGAACACATTCCTTAATAGGGGTTTAAGGAGTATTAGCACAATTCTTTCTTTGGGATAAAGAAAATATTCACTCTATGAGGCTTGCAGGGTATTTTGCATGGTCTAGTGCTGATTTTTTCTATAATTACCAATTCAAGGAAATAGAAGTTGACGCCAACTTCTTACCATAACCCGAAATGAACTGAATAACATGCTATCCTATTAAAGGGAGAAAGCAAAATTATAGACAAAACAATCATCGGTTGACATATTTGTTACAGAATAAAATTAAATAACCTGGATGTATAATTTGACTATAGCTACTAAGGGCCTACTTGGGAGTTTTTTTGGACCGATTTTGAGTGACACCGTTTATAAGGGGTTGAAAGAACCCGTGCTTATTAGTTGTTTTGGGCACCGATTTTGGATGAATTTTGAGCGGTTCTCTCATCCCACCAAATTAGCGATTTTTGACTTTTTTTATGTTCTCTTCTAATTTTATCCTTTATAAAATAATTATTTTCAATCAATATATTTTGTTCAAAACTAACTTATAAATAAAAATATATTAACTAAAAAATTATTTATTTGCAAAAAAAATTGTATTATAATTAAAAAATTACTTATGAATAAAAAATTACTTATAAGATGAAAATTAATCTCGTCTAAAAACTTGTTTATGGAGTAAAAATACTACTAATAAGATAAAAAATTCACTTATAAACCATAAAAGTTACTTATAAGTAAAAAAATCACTTATGTGTAAAATTATTTAGAAGTACATAATTAACTTATAATTGTAAAATTTACTTCTAAGTAAAAAATACTAACTTAAAATTTTAAGTAAATATTTAAATTTATTTAACTTTTTAAAGCAAATATTAATTTATATGTAAAAAATTACCTATAAGTAAACTATCACTTATAAATAAATAAAAAATTCATATAGGACACTATAAACCGAAAATTTCACTATAAGGGACATATATGTAATTCAAAAAAAAAAAAAAATTAAGAACACTTGGATAATAAACTCTCAAGTATAGGTTGGACTGTTTCTAAAAAATCACTACTAAAACCACTCAAAACCGATCCATTCATAAACGCTCAAAACCAGTACTTTAAAAAAAAGCTCATAATTGCTACTCCAAAACTCCCAAGCCATAAGATTATAAATCATTTTCTAACTCGAACTTTCTCAAAAAATAAAAAAAATAAAAAAAATCAATCACAATCAATGAATCACTTAAATCAGCTTTTAGGCCATTTGGTAAGAAGTGGATCTGTCATACAATACAACAAACAACTAGGCCTTGTCCCAGACTTTTAACACAAACATAAGATATTTATATGGGATTCCATGAACCCTAAAACGTAATAAATGTCATCAAGATCCATAAAGACCAGTAAATTTCCAAGTATTAATCAAACACACCAAATCATTTTCCTAGTCTCGCACAAGGAATGGGCAATAAAAAAGATCAAAACCATAGTGGCGAAACTCCAGAGATGGCTTAGCATTGACCAATATGGAAGAAGAGAACCTATGATGGCAACCACGGCTAAATATAGGATAATATTTTGCGAGTTAACAAAACTTAATAACTGATCCAACCACTAAAGATTGATTGCCTATGTGTTTTAAATATTTAACCACCATCCCTTCTAATAGACCATCAATTACCAGTTTCTGTGGTGATCACGACGGTTCCACGCAAATGTCCATAAACAAATAAAAAAAGCATATAAATCTCACTTCATATACTTTAGGCTTTCATAAGTGGAATCTAACCTATCATACAATATCAAAAACGAATGTAGAAGGGAAATGAAAGAACAGACGATGCAGAAATAGAACGCCAGAAACGCAAAAGTCAGAGTGGTCATGAGAAATTATAAACAAAAATAGATGCTTGTTAAATCAATCCTATTAACTATTCACCTCCAGAGTTTTAGAAGTACTTACAGATGAATCATCCGAGCTTCACGTTTATCAAAATTTTGTATGTACCAGCGAGGTGACATGTGCTATAAAAACAAAAAAAATGTAAATTCTCAGTTTATGAAGAAACTCTTAGATGATAGTTGAGAGTAAACTAACATGAGAAACATAGCGTTTCTTTTTAACTATTAAGGGAAGCTTGGAAACTTTGCCCCGTCAATATAGATAATGAAAATGTCCAAATAATGCTAAAAAAGCACAAGGAGAGAGAAATGATTTACTCTGTGAATGCATATGTTAGTATGAGTGACAAGAGAAGCAGCTTGCAGTTCCATATGTCCTGCCCAAGTGCCATCCTCGCCCATGGACTTGCAATATTCATCAAATGGCACTTCATCTTCAATAAAGGGCTCAAACCTTTCCCGATTATTCTGCAAAAAGTAGCTCATCAGCCGTTTTGCCTTATAGGTTTGAAGCACAGCATATGGAATATATAACATTAAAAAGGCGAGACTGGATCAGTCTCCGACAAGATTACAACCTCACTACAAGCAAAGTGTATTCCATAAATACAATAGTTCTAATCTCTAATTTCTACATTTTTGGGCTAAAAATACAATTATTCAATTAAAACCCCTCAAATCTCCTAATAAGAGAAGCTCAAGCAAGAACCCCTACGAACGAAATAATAGCAACTCAAACAAAACTACCAATTTACAAATATACAAGGAAAGTTTTCCATAAGTTTTCTATGAAAACAATGTTTATATACTAGGAAACACATTAAACCCTCTAAGCCATTGAATTTATTGTAAAATTTACCCTAACAAAATCGATAAAGCAAACTACATTAATTTCCGATAAGGCAGAAATTTACCCTAATAAATTCGACTACCATACCCCGGTACTTATTGTATTCATCCTCGTCGCCTTCCAGTTGATCAGCCAATGCCCTGCCAAATACATTAGTAAACATACTAAAATAGCCATAAGTTAAAAGCAGGGCAATGATTCAATTACGCACATATTTTATCGTGATCAACGTGCATGAATTACCACAAACCTGAAGAAACAATTACCATCGGCAGTCACTTGAATGATTTTCAACCCCAAGACATCTAGCTGAGCCCGAAATTGAGATATATCATTTTCCTTTCCACGTTTTTTACTCTGTTCACAAGTTGCATAAAATAAAATAAAATTAGCAAACAAACATTGAGCACTGAAAATATAATTCAATGGTGCAAAAAATTCAATGTTTTAGGGAGAAATACATGTGATTGCTTCGCTTGTCTATTAGGTTTGGATTTTTGATTTTTGGTTTTAACCATTCCTGTTCGAAATGATTTAGTCGTTTGAGTGTGTAAAATAAATAAGTATAATAGAGAAAATGACAGAGAGAAAACAGATAATACAGATATATAAATAAATATAATTAAGAAAGTATGGAATTTAGGAAAGGTTCGGCGATGTGAGACCTACCGATGTCCAATTACCGCGATAAGTAATTAGGGTTTTCCTGGTTCACTTATTTCCTTTTTCATCTTTTTCCTTATTTTAGTTTTCAACTTTTCTGTATTATATTTTTTTCTGTTCATAATTAGCATCAAGCATAGTCTTAGAACTCTAATGAGCAACAATTTTTTTTTTTTTTTTTGAAGTTATTGAAAAATAGATAGGCAAAAGGGAAAGTAAAGAAAATACTTGTGATGGAATTAAGAGGTTTTTTGCGAGCCAGTATGCGATGGGAATTGCATTCGCAGTAATGAGGGAGTTCACAATCTATGTATGTAGTATGGTGCTTCGGCCTACCTTCCCTATCCATTCCACGATCTATGGATCTACTCGAGTTATCCATCAACATTTTGCCAAGATTTAGATTTAGATATAGATATAAAATTGTTAGTGGTGATTTTATAGAAGTTATATGTATTAATTCATGATTTTTATTCAAGACCGTAGAAGTTTCTTCTGAACAATTACCTATAGTTATAGGGTATGGTGGGTGAAACTTTAATTTCCATCACATCGTTTTTGTGCAAAATGTAAACCATAAAATCGAACAGAAAAAGAACAATAAGATCGATAAACCATATGTAAATTGTTACCTATGATGTTGATCTAATGACATGTGACCAATTCTTTTGGATTTGTGACCTTTAGACATTGATCAATTATCTATGATATTGATCCAATGGTATGTGACAATTTCTCTTAGATCAGTAACTTGTAAACATTGATCTGTTACTTATGCAAAATGATATATAATCTGCTAACATTGATATGTGACCTATGAATGTTGACTTGTAAATCGTAACATGTGACTTGTGAACTATAACTTATGACGTGGACATAAATTAATGATCCGTTACCTGTTGACTTTGATTCATGACATGTTGACATTGATCTGTGACTTATACAATATGAGTTATGACCAGTGAAGTGTGACTCGTGGTGTGTGATCTATGACCGGCTATGCTTGATCCGCGACATATTTACATTTATCTGTGACATATGCAAAATGACCTGTGACTTATCACCACCACATGTTGATTGTGACCGGTGACCTGCAAACATAATCTATGACCAAGTGTGCTTGATTGGTGAACTATGGATAATTATCTGTGACTTATGTATAATGGCATGTGATCTAGTATATGTCACATATGACCTGCAAACATGATCTGTAAACTATTAATATTACTTGTAACGAGCGAAGTGTGATATGTGCACACTGAACCGTGATATGGTAACGTGAGCTATGACATATCACCACCAGATATCAACACGGCATTTGACATATATTTTATGAACATTTGACCATCACCAACACCACTACAAAACCATTACAAAACTGTCGCAAAAACACAACAAAAAGGCCTCAAAAATCACCACAAAATCGCCGCAAACCCACCACAAAGATGAGGCACTAAATCTGTAACATCACATGCTTACTTTTCATTATTATTATTTTTGTCTTGATTATTATTTATATTACATTTATTGTTTAATAAATGTGAATATCTTTGTCATGACTAATTATAATTTTTTTCAATGGGATGTGCCTTGGTTACCTAGACGATTGATGCGCCATTAATTTAAGTTTAATATGGTTATAATTTTTATTAATATTAGATTAAATTATAAAATATATTTTACTATGTGTTTATAATTTATCTTGCTTTTAGAGTTGCAAGATTTCTTTCTTAAAAAATATATTTGGGTAAATTAATTAAAAATAATAATTGGATGACATAATAGGAATTAGTAAATCAATAGGATTAATGTAGAGTTTAAATAAGTTAATAAGAATAAATGATGGATCTCATTATAGTTAATTAGTATGAATTATGTCTAATTAGCTACCATTTGGTTTGAGATCAATAATTTTACTTATTAACTCACCTCATTACATATAAGAGTTTACTCAATCATATCAAAATCACTCCTTCCGTGACCTCTCTGTTGAATTTGAAGAATTTATTGTCAGGTATTTAATAATTCTTGAAGTTTGCTTTCAAAAATAATTATGATATTTCAATTGATAGCATTAAAACAGTATTTGTCAATCATGATTAGATACATTGTTTACCGCAGTCAGATTCTTGTATGAATATGTTAATATATATATATGTGGGGGTGTCTATGAGTATGTATGTATGTATGGTCGTGCACACATAGACATAGGTGGTGTGTGTTTTAGGGGCACGCATATAGAGGACAATATGTGTGTATATGAGTATTGTGTATAAATATGTATATTTGTGTGTAATTACTAATTATATACGGATGGGTGCACATATAATATGTATTTGTATGTATGTATACGTAAACGTGGGTTGTGATTGCGTACATTAATCAATGTAAATTTAAATCTAAACTCGTGCCAATTTGTGTGTACATATATTTATAATAATATAGTAAAAATAAATAAAATAAGTTAACAGAATAAAATTATGACTTAACCTTTAAAAAGTGAATTTCAACGAAGTTCCTCAATAATTGATATGAATTAGGATTTTGGCACGTTGACTTCGGGGGTTGCTAGGGACATTTTCACTTGAAATTTGAAAAATAAATTGTTAGGACTTGAGGTAAGTAAACCTCGCCTTATTTTCATGCGTACATTATATGATTAAATGCATAAACATGTTTTCTAAATTGTCATGATGTGAACGTGATATATGACAATTGCGTTTTATGTCATAAATGTTTATCATAACATAATTTTTAATGACAATGCATCCATAAATGTGTATGAAGCTTCACGAGGCAGAAAGTTTTCAAATGTTAATAGGTCAATGAATGTTTTGAAAAAGATATGTATCTCGAATACTTTTATTACAAGGTGTATGTCTATGACATGAAAGATGTGAGTGACAAATGTGGAGTGTGTGATTGGTGCACTTGATCAATGTTTAATGTTCAATGTTAACTATTACGATACTACCGGTAGAATGAATCATGTTCCAAATAATAATTGTCCAACGCGTTCTGATTGGCTAGGCGATACGCTAACTTGAGCTCACAATGTTAACTTTAATGTTTTTAAGAAAATGAAAGAAAATGAAATACATAATAGAAAATATATTTATTTTAAGTAATTCATATGTATATTATCAGAAATGATCTAATGAGCACTGGTGCTCATTTTATCCTAAGCACCAATAAGTTGGCACATTAATTCATTGATGGATTGGAACTCGCAAAATCTTTATCCACCAATGAATCAATGTGCCAACTCATCGGTGCTTAGGATAAGATGAGCACCGGTACTCATTAGATCATTTCTGTGTATATTATAAGCATGCATTATATGTATGGGGTTTGGTTACTATTCATTAGCTCATTCCACTTCATCTCTCCTTATTTTCAAATGATAAGAGCAAGATGATGCAAGGTGGCCACTTGAGGCGAGATAGAATCAGTACCGTCCGAGTTAAATGTTCTATTTCTAATCTACTAAGATTGTTTGAACCCTTTTTGAAATTTAAATAAATAAATCATTTCAAATTATGTACTTTCTTTAAGCAATTGTCTAGGATTTTAATAAATCTCGCAAATTATGATATAAATCGAGATTATTTGATGCTATTCAATTCTATCTCTTTTGATGTATTTACTTCTTAAATGAAAATTAATGCTAGTACTCATAAGTTTTGTTGTCATCCGACTTGCGATCTAATTAAGTCTATTTGTTAAGTGCACTCAGTTTATGCTAAATTAAGGTCGGATCCGTGAATTCAGTTCGTACTTATGATCGCCGTGGTTTGATAGAGCATAATGATTGTAGATTCCTTACACACTGTTAAACATCCAATCAATTAATTACATTCAAGATTTAAATCAGCGCCCACCTATTCCACCAATCATATGATATAGCTTTTTTCTCTAATTGGAACATTAATTGCTGGAGACCCATCTAAAGAACGTTTCAAGATAGTCTGATGGAGCCGACCTCAGCAACCAATGTGAATATGTCATTTATGTACTTTTTCAACTCGGTACTGTTGTTGACAAGACAGAAATTTGACAGATCCGAGCATCTTTTCCTATAAAAGGAGCATGGTATCCTTAGGAAAGGAGGAGAAACTGAAGAATTTCATATTTCAAATATCTCATTGAATAAAAGCTATTGTAGTTTGTAAGTGATTATCAATAAAAATTCTTATTTACACTCAAAGTTGACTTGAATTGGTCCATATACTTTTCGACGTCAACAAGATTAGGAGCCTGTTTGGTAACAATTCTCCTTTTCTACAGTAAATCACTTCTCATTTTCAACCACACATTCTTCAATAAAATAATATTTTCCATCACATCAATACTTTTTTCTTCTTTTTCAACCACACATTTCCCATCATATCACTATTCAAAAATCAATTTTTCTCCTTAAAATCCCTACCAAACACACTCTAGAATTGTTTAGGGGGGTGTATTCAATTGGGACTTTTAGAAACTTTTGGAGACTTTTTAAAATGGATGACTTTTGGAGACTTTGTGAACTTTCAAGTGATTTAGATGGATTTGGTAAGATTTTAGTAAAAGTTTTCCATGAACTTTTGGAGACTTTTGGAGACTTTCACTAAAAACTTTTGGAGACTTTTATTTTTTTAAAAAAAATATTAAACATATATAACGTAATATTTTAAACAAATTTTTATATGTCCAAATCATTTACAACTCATATAATTGAAAATGGAAAGTAATAAAAATCAAATTTTTCATGTCAATTTTTTTTAAAAAACAAAATAAATGTTTGAATCTTTCTAATGAACTCGATTATGTATCGTATTGGATTTAATCTCCAGATGTTATCCTCAAACATTGACAACGAAGAGACCGGAACTCGTTCTTTGTCAACGAATTACAACAGTTACAAGAATGAGGATTGCACAAGGTATCCCACTTAGAAATACCCATTCTCTCAACCATAACACACAAGATAGAGTTGCTGAAAAATCCGGACAAAGACAGTTCGCTCCCAAAATCAAATTCTAGCGGGTGCAAGGAATTCTCACATTTGTGAAGGAATAATGACCATTGACCAAGCTTTCTCTTTCTTCATTTGATTGTGTGAGATATATTAAGCTATATATATACTGAAAAAGAGGGGGAAAAAAAAAAAGCAATGCTAACAGAAGGATTTTTAGAAGAAAATAATGGAACCCATTAAAGATTTTTGCCCGTTTCTGGGAAATTTTTTGCTTTTGTTTTGAAGACAGGTTATTTTTTTCTGGATTTGTTGGGGATTTGGATGTTGACAACAAATAAAGAAGTCATCAAAATGGCGTCTTGCAAAATATAGAATGAGATGGAGGAGAAAACACTATAATGATTTTTTTTGGGCTGGGCTGGGCAGGGCGGGGCGGGGTGGGGTGGCATGGGGGGCTTTGAGAAATCTCTCGTGGGAGGAGAGATTTGTTTTGAGAATTTTCCTTTGTATTTTCTAACAAAAAGTCCCCAGAAATCTCACAACTTATAAAGTCTCCAAAAGTCATTCTCAGTTGAATACCCTGTAACTTATAGAGAGTCTCCAAAAGTTTCAATTGAATACCCCTTTACTTTTAGAGACTTTTTAAAAGTCTCTAAAAGTTTCAATTGAATACACCCAAACTTTCAGAGAGTCTCCAAAAGTCTCAATTGAATACCCCTAAACTTTTCAAGTCTCCAAAAGTCTCTAAAAGTCTCAATTGAATACACCCCCCTTAGACTTAGCTTGTTACAAAATCCAATTCACAACATCACCCAACATAAAAATCAAGTCACAAGATCACAGATCCCCTAAACACGCAATATCACAATTAAAATCCAATTCACAAAATCGCCCAACACCACAATCAAAATCAGGTCAAAAGATCACAAATCACCCAAACACCCAACATCACAAAACCAAACAAACCGCTACGCCGAACCTACTGCAGTAAGTGCCATTTCAGTTTTGGAACCTGAAATTGGTTCACACGAGACTATACTTTGACAAGCAGTTATCTCCCTCCATGGGCCAATCTCGTTTACATTCAAAGGCAAAATCCCACAATCCATGCCCATTTGCCCTCTAAACCAAGAACTTAAGCTCTCTGTCTCTAGAAGAATAGAATCATTCAAGTTCACTAAAGGACCCGGCCCCGAATTTATACCCACGGAAATCGGGTTCTCCTCAACCGGATTGTGACATTAGAAACCAAGCTGCTTCTGGTAGTGATATCAACGGCGACGGGTGGAGATGGTAGGGGATCGTTTGTGGAGGAGGCTGATTTTTAGGTATCACCGCCGACTGGGACATTGCTCAACGAGCCACCGCGAGTCCAGTACCGACGGCAATACTTGCAAAAGTAGCGGGAGTGTGACAAGTTGTGGTTGTTGTAATAGTAGAACTTTGGCGGCGGGCAGCGAGCGACGATGAAGTGGAGCCGTAGGGAAGAGAGAGAGAGAGAGAGAGAGAGAGAGAGAGTAATTTTAATTTTAATTTTTAAATTGTTCTTTAAAAACATGTGTGTAATTTCCACGATAGTTTATTGAGGAAAAAATTCCACACGGGAAACAAAAATTGGACATTGGATTGCCTAATGCAAACCCACTTAAAAACAAGTTTACTAGATCAGAACAATCAACTGGGCAGTTTGATTGTCCAGTACAAGCCCGACTAAGTAATTTGGACCTGCTGTTTTTGGAAGATTGTCAAATAGGGGCACAGTGGCAAGTTGGAGATAAAATAGACTGAAAATAATTTTAATGGAAGGTATGAATTCTTGAATCCTTAAAATATAATTATAATTATAATAATTTTTAGTTAATAGGAATGAAGTGAATCGATTTACATTTTCTTTTCGGTCCTCGTCTGGGAGTAAATATGAAGTGCATAATTAGACAGAGTCTTGTACGGTCATTTTAAGCCCTTGTTCGGGCTCTATTTTAATGAGATTTAAAAAAAAAAAATTGTATTTTTTTAATAGTAATCATTTTATTAAAGAATGTGTGATTGAAAAAAATGAAAAGAAACGTGTATTAAAATTAAAATGGAGCTCAAACAAGGACTTAGATTAAATGATTAAATGTGGAATTGAATAGACAAAAAGTCTTGAATTTAAATTTAATTATGACCACGTGACAAGTTTTGATGAGAAAAAAAATGATATTCACCTATACCAACATGATTAATTAAATTAAATCAGCCTTCTATTTTTACTTACACAAAGATGGTTAGTTAAATTAAATCCAAGCTGCAGACGTCTAAGAATAAATTTGTGAATGGATTAACTTGTAAGAATGAAGAATTGATGTTATCTTTTGTTGGATTTGTTAGCAAGTGTTTACCTGCCATTTGACAAAGAGACAACATAACAATCGATTAAGGAGTTATTCTAATCAAACATGTAATAATCCGCAGTAGGTAGCTACATGTTAATCAGAGGTTAGTTTTGCGTGATTTCAAGTCTTAAATCACGATTCATGTGTAATTTGCTAAAAATTTCTAAATCCTCAATGCAAATTCAATCATGTTGACGATTAAACTATTAGTACAACGTCATGGTTGATTAAATAGAATAATTTAAAAAAATTAAATATTATTTCCTTTAATTACACAGTATCATTTACAGTATCATACACCTTTAACGAGATCACCACATCAACGGAATTGGAATCGTCCCTTCTTTTAAAGAGATGATGGATAATTATATAGTATCATACTAACGAGATCACCACATTGACAGAATCGGAATCGTCCCTTCTTTTAAAGAGAGGATGGATAATTATACAATATCATTTACAGTATCATACACACCTTTAACAAGATCACCACATCGACGGAATCGGAATCGTCCCTTCTTTTAAAGAGAGGATGGATAGTTAACATTTTATTTGATGATCAGAGACGAATTGAAAGCTAAGTAGTGGGAATTCTAGAGATTTCTCATGAAAAAAATAAATGTCTCCTACGTTAATCGTGATATGTGGAAGTGTTTATTTTATTTTTTCTGTAGTTATACAATATGTATACATACCTTTGACGAGATCATCGCACATCAAAGATTATCATGTAATACTTACCCATCCGGGGGTGGCCGAGTTGGTGGAGTTGGTGAACGTTGAGACCAAATATCATGAGTTCAAATTCCCTGCCAACACTTTCTCAGTCAAGCCCGTTGCACCTCGCTTGCCTAGTGCGGTTTACCTCTCTTGTGTGATTTGCGGACTATTGCACCTGGAGCGGAGTTTACCACTCACAGTGATCGGGGTTCTGTTGGCGGGTTGCATTTGCGGGTTCATACGTTAACAAAAACAAAAAAAAGATTATCACGTAATACTTTATTTCTTATTACGTATTTCGAATTCAAAATCAAAAGTGAAAAGTCCCCAAAAATATGTTCCAACATGCAATATAATACAAACAGTGGAATACAGACATGCCTGAACTAATCACGATTACTTTCATCATTAGTGCTCCGTGATGATGCATTTATAAAGTTAATTGCAAAGTTGAGTCACCAATAGTAGGATTTTTGAAAAAGTCGAAAATTATTTCTCAAGAGCGAAGATAATTTTGAATATATTTGTATAATTTTTTGAAAGAATTTTATATGCGGATTTTAAAGAAAATGATCTAACGTTTAGAAAATCATTTCACGAAAAATAAAAATAAAAATAGAAGTACAGATACTATAAAACGAATCCTTATGTCATATCATATGTACAAGTAATCGTTTGTCATTAGCAATAATGAAGGCAACAAATGGATCACTATCACTTCGCGTAGAAATTTATAGACTTTTTAATATTTTCTTCAAAAGTTGTTCTCTTTGTGTTTCAATTTTGTGTTTTGAGTTTTGAATTCATTTTGGGTTTTGTGTTTTAAATATCAATTTTGAGATTATTGAAAATGTGTTCTTTTTGACATTTTGAAAAATTATTTTGAAAATACCCAAAACTCTTTTTGAAAATTTTGACTTAATTATAACTGAAAACACTCAAAACGACAAATTTTCTTTATAAATTTTTAACTTATTTTCAAAAACGAATTTTCGAAAATAGGAAAGAAAACGCGTTTTCACTGTTTTGAAAAATCGAAAATAGAAAACGATTTGAAAATGATAAAATACCTTTAATTTCTTATTTTTATTTTTTGGTAGGAATAAATTCATTTTTGGGTTCGTTAAGATATGGACACACATGAATAAAAATATAAAATTGACCATGACAGTGACACCCGCTCTCACCGGCCCGTCGGACCCAAGCAACCTGCTCCTTTCACTGACCCGACTGCCCAACTATCAGATCCAGACTCGCTGTCCTCCCACCACCAACTTCTCCACTCTCTCACACACACACTTTTGCTTCCATACTCTATATACACGCAGACGTAGCAGCATTAGTTTCATCACTTCCACATTTGATCCGTATTTGCTCGAAGTCTCGGCATCTTCTCCGCTTTCTTGCTTTCCGCTAGCTAAGTCGGTACGTGAATGCGATCATCATTTATATTATAATGTCTTGAAGTTGATCATGTTTGATTTTAGTTATTAATTATAGCTGTTCATTGTGTTTTTGGGGATTAAGTATTGTTTTAATTCGATGTTGTTTGTGCTGCTGCTTATTTCATTTTAAGACGAAAATGCTTCAATGCTGCAAAATAAGTTTTTGTAATGTGAACAATCCATTTCTAGGTTTAATTAATATTGGGAAAATACTTTTCACAGTAACAAGACAAACTTGTTCCCAATAATTTAGGATTGCCTGTATAGATTATTTTCTGCTCCATTGAATTCAAATATTTTACTACTATGTTACATGTGTTAATTTTTGTCTACCACTTTGTCTTCTAGCCTGTTTCCATTGGTTATGTTAATCAATCCTGTCTTTAACATTTATGTAAATAAATATATTTTGATATTTACACCAAAAAGGACACAGGTGGTCATATATAAGTGCATCTATGTTAATACTGTTGAGACATATGACGTTTCTATGTTCATAGTTTGGAACGAAGACTTAATTGTGAAAAATTTATAAGCGATTATTGTGTAGATGGAAAATTTTAGAAAGCTTTACCACCAAACTGAAGACCTCAACACTTATTCCTGAAATATTTTTCTTCAGAGCATACATGTGAGATTTGGTCACACTTTTCTCTGAGCACAATACATTTACCAGTTGTGTGTATTTGGATACATGTCTGTATGCGTATCATCTTGTCTTAAAAGAATCCATCTAAACAAAATGTTATCACCTTCAATCAGTCATCTTCCTCATCATATGTCCTTTTTTTAAGCTGATTTACAAACAATGCGAGACATAAAAAATTTTCATCTGTAAATATCCATCACTATATTAAAACATGCCAGGGTTTTGACTTCTCTTTCACTAGCTTTCCTACTCTAGTAGATGTATATGGGATAGACCAGTGACTAGTTTTTTTTAGTATGAGCTTCTAGTGTGACCTAATTGCTTAAGTCTGTACAATTTTTGACAGAAATTCTGCATTTCGTAAATCTTTTTGAGGAGAGAGATTCTAAAAACCATCATGGATCAGAACTCATGGCTTTGGAAGAAAAAATCCACGGAGAAGACCTTAGTATCTGACAAACAAAAAAGCAGAAATGATGAGGAGGTAACTGAAGTATGGTTTATTCACTTGTTGATCCTATACCTTTGTTGATTTCACTTGATGTACAGTTGTTTTAATATGCTTCTACACGACAGTAGGTTCAGGGAATTTGCATTTTCTTTCGTTCTGGTTTTGTTAAACATGTGAAATGACACGAATAATATGAAGGTGTTACCAAAAGTTTCTTTTCTTTCATGTTGAGAACATTGGATCAAAAAAATTCATAGAACTATTGCTTGTGATTGGTGGCAAAACTTAAGGCAACTTAGCCTAGGAAATACTGGTAATGAAAGTTGAGCCTGTCACCTCTCTATCTTACAGCTTAGATATGTTGGGAGAATAAAGAATTACTCTCTTACAAATCGTGAGTGAGGCCCAGCCAAATTCCAGGAAATTTTACTGCCAAAATCATTTAATCAATGTATGGAAGTTTTAATTGTTTAATGGTTGGTTGCCAAAGACTATTAGGAATCGTGTCACTGAAAGACACAATCCATTTAGGATGAAGTTCTCTATGAGAAGCTACTTCTTTTGTAGCATTTTTCTGTCAACAGAGCACAAAAACAATGGCTGAGCTACTCTCAAGTCTCAACCATAAAGATCCCTATCACGCTTGTGCCCCTGTTCTTTTTGGATATTTTGGGGTGCTATCTAATCTGAATGTAAGCCCAACGAATTGTGGAGTCTTGCTTTCGGGTCACGTCACCACTAAGTTTCCTATATAAACTGTTAGGGAATTATTGAGAGCAATCACCCAAGGCCCAAGCCCACTCCACCAGGCCCAAGTGAGGTTCCATCCCAAAACCAATTGGTAATGGGTGGAGTAACCCACTTGGGTTATATAGTGGATTTATTTTCTTCTCACAACCGATGTGGGACTTGTTTGCCCCAACATAAACCATTCTTCCTGAACCAACCCAATCAAATTTGATAAAATACGCAGCATTTCAAGGATAATCTTTTAATAAAAAGCTTGATAGTCACCTTTCATAGAAAGCAAGATCAATCTGGGTCTGGCTACCAGTTGACTTTTCCATCGCGACCATGCAAATATCTGCATCATACCATTTTGTTGAGCATGTTACATTTCTTTTGAATTTTTCAGATACATTTTCCAGATGTAGTAATACAGCCTACCATAACTGAATGCAAAATCTGAATGTGTTAGTAAAACTAGTGAAAATAGCACCCACTTTTGTATGAACACTGATAAAATTGAAATGAATTAGATTTCTTTATATGATATTTCGTCCAAGAATCACACTCTTTGCTCAGCATTGCCAACGTATTATCTCTGTGGATGCAGACACTGCTAATTAATGTTTCTTCTGGTACAGACTCTTCTGACTGAGAAAGCAGATCTAGAAAAAGAAATTAGAATATTAAATGACAAGCTTTCTTCTGCCCTTGCTGAGCGTAATGCCAAGGATGAATTTGCGAAGAAACAGATGAAAATTGGACAGGAAGCTATTGCAGGTGATATACTGTTCAACAATATTGTAACTAAAGCTTTTGGACTGTACACATTCATTACACAGAAGAATTTCTCAAAATTTTCCTGTAGTCTTGTACAAAATTTGATCTCTCTCCGATATATTTATATTAATAGGCTGGGACAAAGCAGAGACAGAAGCAATATTTTTGAAACAAGAACTCGATAAAGTTTTACAGCAGAAGGCAGCCGCTGAAGAAAGATCGAGTCACTTGGATGCTGCATTGAAGGAGTGTATGCAGCAACTGCGTTTTGTTCGAGAAGAGCAGGAGAGTAGAAGTCATGATGCTGTGGTTAAGGCATCAGAAGACTTTGAGAAAACAAGGATCGTGTTAGATGAAAAGTTAGCGGAGGCAGGTGTGAGGCTCGCCAAATTAGACGCTGAAAATACTCAGCTCAGTAGGGCTCTCTTGGGAAAGGACAAGGTGATTGAAGATCTGAACAAGTACAGAGCTCAGGTAGAGACCGATTTTAATGCCCTTTTGTCGAGAGTAGAATCTACAGAAAAAGAAAAAGCTTCCCTGAAATATGAGGTTCGGGTTCTTGAAAAGGAGCTCGATATTCGGAATGAGGAAAGAGAATTTAATCATAGAACAGCTGATGTTGCACATAAGCAACAACTGGAAAGTGCGAAGAAAATTGCAAAATTGGAATCAGAATGTCAGAGGCTACGTCTCCTTGTCCGACAGCGGTTGCCTGGCCCTGCTGCTATGGCAAAAATGAAGAATGAAGTTGATATGCTTGGAAGGGATCGGCTTGAAACTCGGAGAAGAAAGTCAAATCCTTCTCTGGCTGGTTCTATGGACTTTTCTGTAGATACCACCCCTGAGACACCAAGCAGAAGGACCATGTCCCTGACTGAGCGGTTGCATGCAATTGAAGAAGAAAACAGAATTCTTAAAGAAGCCCTTAAGAAGAAATCAAATGAACTCCAATTTTTTGAAACCACATATGTGCGTATGGCTTCCAGATTATCACAAGTTGGGGAACAACTTGAAGAATCGTCAAAGGGTCAAACAACTGCAGAGCCAGGGAAGCATATGCATTTTGTTCAGGAACTCACTATGGCATCAATTTCTGATTTGGACAGTGATGACAAAGCCAGCTGTGCTGAGTCTTGGGCTTCTGCTTTGATATCAGAGCTGGAGCATTTCAAAAATGAGAAGCACATGGGAACACCGTCTCCCAGACCTGTAGGAACTTTAGACACAAATCTCATGGATGACTTTGGTGAGATGGAAAAATTAGCAGTAGTTTCTGTGGATTATCCAGCTGGAGGTTCCCATCATTCCTCGGAGGAAAGTAATGTAATTAGTGGTCCCTCGGGGAGTCCATCTGATGGGAATTCTTCAACTGGACCTGGTAGGAAGATGGTTCCAGTTTATGATGGTATGTCGGATCTTTTGGTCTCTAGCCAGAATATGCAGTCTGATAAAGTAGCAGGCCATAAAGTTCCTGGATGGGTTGGTGATGTGCTAAAACAGCTTTTGTTGCAAAGTCAGGAAACACAGAGAAATCCTGATGAAGTATTGGAGGATGTCAAAATTGCTTTGGCACACATCAATGATTTAGACCTCACAACTCTTAATAACAAAGAAAGTACCCATCCTGATGCATTGTGTTCCCCTGAAGTTAGTGGATTCATTTCTCAGAAATTACCAAGTAAGTCTTCAAACATTGATGTGCCTGATAGTGGATCTGGAAATAATATATCACACACAAAGAACGATGTCCAGAAATTCCACTCAGGTTTAAGAATATCATTATGTAATATTATCAAACTCGTTGAAAGAATAAATGTATCGACCTTGGCTAATTCCGAAGTGGGATCTTTTTCGGGGAAGGGTGATAAGCATTTACCATATAAAGATTCGGAAACCCCATCAGGCTACATGGTCCGCGTGTTTCAGTGGAAAACATCTGAACTCTCTGCCATTTTACAGCAATTTGTTCAGACTTGCAATGATTTGTTGAATGGAAAAATGGAACTTGAACAGTTTGCTGAACAAGTAGCTTCCAACTTAGAATGGATCATGAACCATTGTTTTTCCCTTCAAGACGTCTCAAGCATGAAGGATGCAATCAGAAATCATTTTGATTGGTATGAATCACGAAGTGACAGTGAAGTAGATAATGGATTGATCAATTGTTGTGCAGAATCAAGTAAAATGCTTCTCCAAAGAGAAGAGATGCCATACCTTTCCACAGTTTCTCCTCTGAGTGGTTGTAACAGTTCATGTCAAGTAGAAGGGCTTCATCTTAATCTAAAAGAAGAATGTAGAAGATTGACTGTTGAATTGGCAAACAGGGAATCTTTAATTGTGGATTTGGAAAGAAGGCTTCAATTAGAAAATGTAGAGAGTGAATCCTTCATGATTCAACTTCGAGAAACTAGATCAGAGATGGAAACTATGAAGCAATCAAAGGCCAAAACTGAAGATCAAGTTGAAAAACACAAGATGATGAAAGAAGACCTGGAGTCCCAGCTAGAGGAGGCCAATCTTGAATTGAACAAAGCTTGCCAAAAGATTTCATTTCTAGAAAATGAACTAGAAAAGAAAAATAACTCTTGTGAAAGACTTGAAGCGACGTGCCATGAATTGCAGATCCAACTAAAAAGGTACAGTTCACTTATTTTTTTCATTTGCAAACACATATTTTGGAATATCAGTTTTCTGAAATATATAATGTCAGCATGACAAGGAAGGAAGTTCCAGAAGACGGAAAGCAGAGGGAAAAGCAACTCCAAAATGTAAGTTTATAACAATTATTCAATTTATGTCTGGGGTGTTGATATTACGAAAAGGTAGTCTTTTTATCATGATAAACTGTTCATGCTATTGCATGCCTTTAAATATTTTTTTACTAGAAACTCAACTTTGGAAGAATTCTGTCAGTTTATTCAGTAGATAAAATATTTCCATGATCCATGTAGTGGAATCATATGAAAATGTAAACCAGAGTAGGATAGAAAGAAATGGGCCTCATATGCACACTCTTCTCTAATATTCCCTCCAATGCTTCAGATCAGAATTTCTAGACAATTTTCGGAGGTTCACCTGAGAAATTAAGCAGACATGAAAGATTCAAATAAGAAAAGAACTTTGTATGGGAAATATTCTTATGATTGACCTCTTTGTTGATAATTTATAACGTTATGTTAAAAACAAATGGTGTCTCGAAAGATTGTGGTTTTGCACATATACAATTTCATTCATGCTGATATTTGACCTTGTAGGATTGGGAGTTTATGGCAGCTTCCAAGAAATTGGCAGAATGTGAGGAAACTATTCTAAACTTGGGTAAGCAACTGGAGGCACTAGCTTCCATTAAGGACGCTGCCCTTTCAGATAAGGTCAAGTCTACTCCAGCTGATACCAGCATGCCAACTCCTAGGAGGAGAATTAACCAGCGAGAGTCCCTACTCGATAAAATGCTGGCCGAGGATAATGCTCAAACTGGTGATGATAAGTTTCCCGAAATGAAAGAAGCTGTTCAGGATGTGACTAATTCTGTCGTTAGGACTGATGAAACAACAGGGTCTCAGGTGCAGCTCACTAATTCCCATGGAATTAATAATGACAAAGATAAAAGTTCTGTTGGCTCCTTGGCCATGGTCCCTTTGAACAAAAAACAAAGTGTAAGTTTGTTTAAGAAGCTATTCTGGAGAAAAAAGAAAGGTAACAGCAAGAAAACACCCTTCTCATAAGCTGCAGGAAGCTCAAAATGAAGTTGACCGATAGAATTTAGCCACAATGATATAATTTAGTTGTGATGTATGTAGATTTTTGATTTGTTGCTTGGGGTGGGAAATGATATTTACTTATCTGCTATAAAGAGAGAGATAGAGCGGCTTGCATATTTTATTATATATCTTGTTGTGTATCTAATTACAAGAAAGACAACATATAATCAATTAAGATGGATATGAAAACGAGAAATGAATAAATATATGAGATTGTGCATTTTTCATTTGAAGTTGCTGGTGGAAACAGAAGGCAAGTCAATCTTTTTGTTGAACAGCTAGTATTCTGATTTTACCCATTTACAAGATGAAGCAAGTATTCTGATTTTGCCCATTTACAAGATGAACATGATGGCTTTTAGATGTTATTAAGGAATATTATTTATCATACTTGTGCAGCCATGAGAACAGCATTGCAGAATCTTGATTTATATCGGAACAGGAAAAACATAATAATACACAAACATAGGTTTAGAAGAGTGCCATCAACATGACCAAGTAAATCCAGGCCAAAGAGAAGATACGCGAATTGTGCTTTAAAGGAGAAGCAATTTAAAGGTCTGAGAGGGGAAGAAGTAGTATCTGTGTGGTTGTTGGGGGTGGTTGCACAGTTGGAGATGGTGGTGGTGGTGGTGTTACAGTCGTGCCGTCAACCATGGTGATTCGAGAAATATGGAAATGCACTTGTGCAGCTAAGGAAACAGCATAAGAGAATCTTAATTTTTCCGTAGAGACAATATATATATAATAATTGAAAACAAACAACATTAAAAAACCACACAAAATTATCCATGCTACTTTAAGGTAACAAATTGCATGAATTCCACATCATTCTCCATAGCACTCAATGTGTCGGGTGAGAGGCAAATCTCCATGTCGATACTCCCTTCCTCAAGCCCCGGAAATAAGGTCAACTTCCCATCAAATTTGTTTCTGAAAGGCCAAGACCCACAAGTATTAGAGTCAAGATACAAGAAACATAAAAACAGAAAACCATTAAACTGCAAGAAAGTAAATGAACACAAGGGATTTTTCGGCCGAAGCCCCAGAGGTTCGGTATACACCTAATCCCCTGTTGAGCATCCACAAAAGGATAACGCTCAGTTGCACTATACTGCCGTCAAACTGGCAACGAAGGTTACAAGAAGGTTAAACAACTAAAGAATACAAACAGAGACTTATCTCTTCAGAGGATTCAACAGATCTCAGTTGAATCACACAAGAATCACCAGATCTGAACTCCACTTCCTTCGAGTTACAGAACCCAACTAATAAACTGATTTCACTCTAAGAAATCACGTATTCTAACTCTAACCTTCATAGGACACAAAAGATAATCAAAGAATTTACAGAGAATCGAATCAGACGAAACCCTATCTCTAAACTCTCTCAAACCCTAACCCTCAATCGAACGCGAGAAGACTCCAGAATGAGGTGAACAGTCGCAGCCAGCATTTATATCTCAATCCAGATCTCATCCAACGGTCAAGACAGAAGACATGTGTCAGCAGATCACTATAGCCATCTTATAAGTAAAAACGTGTTTTATAGAAGTGCGACAATGACAAAACATAAGGTAGCAGATCAGGGTTCGAATCTCCAACAATCTCCACCTTGCTACCTTAGTTTTTCAGCAGTAATAGTGCAGCCAGGAGCTCATCCAGTTTTGTGTCATTTGCTCCTTGTACCTGCAAAGTAATTAGGACGATCAATTGATAATAGCTTCAAACAATTCGAAATTTGTTTAAAGGAATTATCTTTGTTCCCATGTACGAGGGATTAAACCGTGTTGCTACTTTACCAATAGTCATAATACCTTTTGAAATTACATCTACGATAAAATGGTATCTAATGTCTATATGTTTTTGTCCTATCATGAAACATGGGATTCTTGCTCAAATGTATAGCACTTTGGTTATCGTAGTATAGAATAGCATTTTCATCAACAAAACCAAGTTCCTTTAAAAGTCCACTCGACCGGATACCTTCTTTAAAAGCATCGGAAACGACGATATATTCTCGCTTCGGTAGAAGATAAAGCTACAATTTTTCGTAGCCGTGATTTCCAATCGATCACGGTACCACACGAGTAAAGAAGTAAGACGAGGTAGATTTTCTATTGTCTCTATCCCCAAAGAAAGTCGAATCGGTGAACCCTTTCAAGGTAACTCCTTCTTTATTCATTTTAAACATAAGCCCAAAATTAGATGTACCTTTCAAATACCTTAATAACCATTTTAAGGCATTCCAATGTTCTTCTCCGGGATTACTCATAAATCTACTAAGTACGGCGATACTAAAGGCAAGGTCGAATCTAAGTGTACATACCATCAAATACATGATCGAACCAACTACATTAGCATAGGGAATTTTTGACATTCTATCAAATTCTTCATCGGTTTTAGACGTGAAATCGAGAAGATAGTTTAAAATGGTTGGCAAAAGAGGCAAAGTCGGGTTTGCGATCAAACATATTAAATCTCTTTAAGATTTTAATCACATAGTCATGTTGATTTAGAAATAGCATATTTTTATCTTTATCTCTATAAATCAATGCCAAGAATCTTTTTAGCGACCAAGGTCTTTCATTTCAAACTCGATTTTAACTTTTGTTTTATAAAATCTATTTCGTATTTATCATAACTAGCAAGCAACATATCATCAACATAAAGTACAAGGTAGAGAGAATTTTTACCTCCATTTCCTCTCGCAATAGAGACATGTATCATAATTGCTTCTTTGAAAACCAAGTTTCGGAACAAAGGAGTCAAATCTTTTGTACCATTGCCTTGGGGCTTGTTTAAGGCCATATAGAGATTTCTTTAGTAAACATACAACCTTTTCAGAGTTTCTTTTTTCAAAACCAACAGGTTGTTTCATATAAATTTCCTCTTCTAAATCACCATAGAGGAAAGCAGTTTTTTACATCTAGTTGATCAAGTTCCCGTTAAAATGAGCAACTAAAGCAAGTAAACATCTAATAGTAGTATACTTGACAACGGGGGAAAAATTTGAGTGTAATCTACACCCTCTTTCTGTGTAAAACCTTTAGCTACAAGCCTAGCTTTGTATCTAACATTTTTATCCCCCCCTTCTCCTTCTTTTATCTTGAATATCCACTTACAGTCTATCGCCGCCCCTTTGAGGTTTTTCAACTAAGATCCAAGTGTTATTCTTAAGAAGTGAACACATTTCATCTTCCGTAGCGGCTTTCCAACTCTTTGCATTTTTACTATTAATGGCATCATTATAAGTGTTTGGCTCATTTTCAAGTTGTTCTTGGAAGGTAAACAATGAAACAAATTCATCGAGTCAGAATCTAGAAGGTGGCCTGTCTGTCCTTCTCTCTCTATCTCTCGGTAAGCCGATAATCATTAATAGGTAAAACGAGAGTGTCGTACGATTACTAAGATCAATATCAAGTTCATTTAAATTTTCGGTTTCACCGTGAGACGAGAATCGAGATAAGGCGGGGATAGGAGTTCCCTTTTGAGTGAAGCAGAGGCTCCACCTCAAGTTGAACATCTTTATCGGTCGGATTATTTTCTTTCCCTTCAAGACGTGGCATGTGCATTCATTAAAGACAACATCTCTTCTAACAATGACCTTAAAGCCTCTCTCTCCCTTAACCCACAAAGCCTATACCCCTTCACATTTTCACCATAACCTAAGAAAACACATTTAAGAGACCTAGGTTCTAATTTTTCAATACTTTGATGAGCATATGCAGCACAGCCAAATATTTTTAAATGTGAATAGTCAACCAGGATTTTTAGACCACACGGCTTCAGTATTTCAAAATTCAGAGAACTAGTAGGACTTCTATTAATCGGGTATGCGCTTTTCACGACTTTCCCCCAAAATAATTTTGGTAGGCGAACTTAATAGCATGCATCTAACTTTGTTAAGTAAAGTCCTATTCATTCTTTCTCGCAATGCCATTTTGTTGAGGAGTATAGGTGGCCAGGTTCTATGTCTTAAAATACAACAATCTTTGCAAAAACAATTGAATTCATAATTACGTAATTCCAAACCATTATCGATCCTTAAAATTTTTATCCTATGATCGTTTGATTTTCAACTTGTGTTTTCCAATCTTTGAAAACAGAAAGGTTTCATCCTTTCGACTTTAATAAGAAAGTTCAAATTTTTCTTGAAAAATCATCAATGATCAAAAGATAGTATTTGTAGAGGATAAAGTACGGATGCAGGACCCTACAAGTCGGCATGTAAATATTCAAGTATCTTTTGGTTTTATGAATTCCTGGCAAAAATTGAAGTTTGACTTGTTTACCAATTAAACACCGTTCACAAGAACCAATGTCACCAAAATTTTGATTTCCAAAACTCCTTTATTTTGTAAAGCATTTAAACTCTTTTACCAATATGACCAAGTCTTTCATGCCGCAGCTTTGCTAAGAGAAATTTTCGGTTAAAAGCGGAAGAATAAACCAAGCAAAGGTTTTGCCCTTTAAAAAATATAGGCTATGTCTCTTAGGGGAGCTAATGATCAAGTCATTCCCTAAGAATTTTTATGTGTCCTTGACCCAACTTTATATCGAACTCCATGTCATCTAACATTCCTAGAGACACGATTCCTTTCCAATTCGGTACATATCTAGTTCCTTTCAAAAACGTGTAATGTTACCATTATCAAGTAACAACTTCGGTTCCTATTCCATGATTTACAGGTCATGTTGTTACCCATTATAACTTGCCCACCAGTTGTTTTTTCAAAATCAAGAAAACAATTCTTATTAGGGCACATATGAAAGGAGCAACCTGAATCAAGAATCCATTCATCATTCAATTTTTTCTCAACATTAACCAAAACAAGACCATCCTCAGTTCCCTCATTATTATACACTAAGGCAGCATTCCCATCATCAGACTTCCTCTCTTTCATTTCATTCTTCTTTTTATAACAGTCTTTGATAAAATGTCCAAGTTTCCCACAATGAAAACACTTTTTCCCTTTTGCAGCATTTTTGGATTTATTCTTGTCACTCCATCTGGATTTATTTTCATTAAAGCCCTTGAAGTGATAACTAGGTTTACTGTGACCCTTCCCCCTTATCATAAGAGTATCTCCATTATCTTTTGCCTCTGATTTTATTTCTAATGCTTTATTTCTAAGGGCATTAATAATAATATCAATGGTCAGGTCTTCCCTACCATATTCTAAGGCAATCTTGATGTCTCTATATCTGTCACTAATGGAGTTCAACAAGACCACAGTCAGCTGATCTTTTGAGAGTTTCTCATCACAGTTGGCAAGGTCTTGGGTCAGTTTTGTAAACCTATTCAAATTTTCATCCAAATCAACAGAGGGATCCATTTTGAAAGAAAAGAGTTGCTTTAACAAATAACATTTGTTTGGAATAGTTTTGGTCATATACTGACTTGTGAGTTTGGTCCAAAGTTAAGCAGTTTTGGTTTCACCAATGGTTCTTATCACATTATCAGATAAGTACAAGAAAATAGTACTCCAAGCAGTTTCATCAAGTTCAATTTTCTTAGCAGTAGTCATTTCAGGTGGCCAAGACCCATCTAAAGCCCTAACACACTTCATTTGCATTAGGATAGCCTTCATCTTTTGACACCACATATTAAAATCAATTTTCCCATCAAATTGAGCAACTTCAAACTTGGCAGAAGCCATATCAGTATAACACACAGAATGCAAAGATATGAATCAAACTATAAGGTGGTACACAAAAGACCACGTAACAGCCAAGTAATTTCACAAATGTAGTATATATATAGTACACAGATATTCACAGATTTTGTCACACTGAATTCATTTAGATCAAACCAGATAAGAGACACAAAACAGAGATCACAGAGTCTATGTTTCAGTGATTTCTCCTCCAAGATTCTCCTAATACACACCCGTTCTGGATTTATCTCAGATTCCAAAGACCTCGCAGGAGTCTTTGGACAAAGATTAGTCTCCAGGGGGTTTTTTGTGTATGGTAAATCAAGAGAGAATATCAAGAAACGTCTAATGCAGAAAAGTAAACTTTTCAGAGATTAGAAAGATCTCACCCAATGAGTTTTTCAACTCAGTGTCCTTCAGTACTGCTTATTTTTGCAGTTCCAAAAATTATTAGATCTGCAACAGATCACACAGCTTTCTTCGAAGATCCAGGTATCTTGCTCTCAGTCCAAAAGCTCTGATACCACTGAAAGGCCAAGACCCACAAGTATTAGAGTCAAGATACAAGAAACAGAAAAACAGAAAACCATTAAACTGCAAGAAAGTAAATGAACACAAGGGATTTTTCGGCCGAAGCCCCAGAGGTTCGGTATACACCTAATCCCCTGTTGAGCATCCACAAAAGGATAACGCTCAGTTGCACTATACCGTCACAACCGGCAACGAAGGTTACAAGAAGGTTAAACAACTAAAGAATACAAACAGAGACTTATCTCTTCGAGAGGATTCAACGAGATCTCGGTTGAATCACACAAGAATCACGGATCCCGAACTCCACTTCCTTCGAGTTACAGAACCCAACTAATAAACTGATTTCACTCTAAGAAATCAAGTATTCTAACTCTAACCTTCATAGGACACAAAAGATAATCAAAGAATTTACAGAGAATCGAATCAGACGAAACCCTATCTCTAAACTCTCTCAAACCCTAACCCTCAATCGAACGCGAGAAGACTCCAGAATGAGGTGAACAAATGCGACCTTCAAAGCATTTATATCTCAATCCAGATCTCATCCAACGGTCAAGACAGAAGACATGTGTCAGCAGATCACTATAGCCATCTTATAAGTAAAAACGTGTTTTATAGAAGTGCGACAATGACAAAACATAAGGTAGCAGATCAGGGTTCGAATCTCCAACAGTTTCCCAATCCACTTCTCACGGCCACCGGTTTGCCCCATCTAAAGTCATTTCCATACACGTTGAACCGGGGTGAGCTGCCAGCAACAAAAATGTTAGTCCAATTATCCTTCTTCAAAATCAGAGGGCTTTTTATCCATTCTACATAGAAATTCATTGTTTCTTCATGAGTTTGTTTAGCTATAATTTGGTTCAGTTTCTGGGCAGTCCAACCTAGTCCATGGCTTACTAACTCTTCTGGCGTGCTCGTTAAGACGCCTCCATGAATAGCATTCCCAAAATAACCTTCCGGCAAAGGCGGACATAGCCGATTTCTTGCACCCACGTGTGTTATGAAAGTAATCTTTAGGTTTGCATCATCAATTCGACGACAGCGTATCGCAGATCGCCATACATGAACCAGAAGTGCTTGTAGAGAAGAAATACTAGATGTTTTTCCAATTTCATCATTGGCGTTGGATTTGAGTTTAGCAATGTTTTCTGTACTAAAACTAAATACTCTTTCTTTCAACAGAGGCCGGCTGAATTCATTAAAAAACTCTTTCTGGAGTGAAGGGATTTTAACAGGGAGGTTAAGATGATCAGGAGCAAACCCGCGCACGAGACTCGGAAGTTTTGATGGATGATCAGATCCCCTTGAGATTTCACACCAAGAATTGAAGAAATGCCAAAACGACGTCCCATCAGCTACACAATGATTCATGCTACAACCAATGAAATACCCATCATCGAGCTCAGTTACCTGAACACAAAGCAAAGGATTGGATATTCCTTCACAGTCAAGAATCCCATTGAGTGGGAAAATGGAGTAAACAATTTCAGGCACGTATTTTGGCTCCAGAAAGGCCATGTACAATAGCATGAGTAAATTGAGCTCCAAAATTATTGCAATCAATGAAAAAGCAGACCGTTTCGTCCTCAAATTTCTCAATTCCAAGGCGACCAGCAAGAGGGGGAAAGAAATCTAGTGTGCGAGAAAGTGAAGTTTTAAGGTGATGGAGCAAACCTTCCTCTCCTACTTGTTGAGTTTTTGGTTTGTGGAAAAGAAGACCTTTTTGGTTGTAATCCACTAATAGAAGGCGTAGATCCCATGGAGATAACTCTATCCTAGTTAGTGAATTCTTGACACCTGCAGATCTTGAAGCCTGAACAATACATGTTGATATTTCTTCAAGTCTTGCCATATCCCCATAATTATTTATCTACTGCTATGTTTTTTTGTGCAGAAACTCACGTACATATAGAGAGAGATTGGTTGACTATTCAAGAATATTTTTTGGATACTTTACCAGAATTAAGACAATCTAAAAGATTGGAGCGTCCCAGGGAGGTGGAAACAAGATAAAGGTCAGGGCCTGTAGAGTTTATAATGTAGTGAACAATAGATTATTACAACTACAATGCGGAAAACATAAACTCATAAAGTGTAAAAACGAACCAAAGTACTCAAGCTTGTTCCACCACTATCAATGGAGTGTCTAAAGACGTTGAGCTCAGATTTTTGCCACACCGGATCATGCACCGTCGTCCACGGGAATGACAATGGATATACCGAGAATAACACCGCCGGAAGCCACCAAGAATTTTACCGGAGATAAGAACTTCCACTTGGTTACCTCTCTTTGCTTACTCTCTTTCTCTTATGCCAAAAACCCAAAATGAGAAGATGAAAATGTCTAGTATATTATAGAGTCAAATATCAATTGAATTCAAAATTCAAATTCAAATATTGTACCATGAAAGAGAATTGTCTAGCTTGTGTAATTGACCACAAGATTAAATCAAACCATTGGATTTAATCTATGGTTCATATTACATCTCAACTAGCACAATCATTTCAAGGTGCTCTAAACCAATATCCATGTGCCATGTGGATTAAGTGATCCACCCCACAGGGCCCCTTGGAAGAAAACATCGATAATAACCGAGCGACGACAATGCGTTCTCTTGAAGGATACAAATAAGAGTAATGCTATTTTTTTTTATTTTTTTATCGGAGATCATCTTCAAATTGTTTGGCAGCAAAATTACATTACTGTCACATTATTTAGTAAAATTGAAATGTGTTTTTATTCATTAAATAATATGTCAGTGATCCCACGGTTATATATGAGAGATGGGAGATGCATTCAATTAGAGTTTAATATCATTATTCTACAAATAAGCGTAATGCTATCTATCTAAGATTCTAAAGTGATCGTCATTTTTGATTTATATTGCAATGAGGCTATTATTACTATGTTTAATAAAAATATATATTCCAAACTTCATTCAACAATATAATCTCCCTATCATATAGAGCGACAACAATCACCACTGACCACTCTATGAACATCACTATTCTACAAATAAAGGCAAATCCTCATCATGACATGTTTAAGTGATTCTCGCTTTATTGATTATCGGATAACCCGCCACGTGCTGCCCCGTTAAATTTTTTTTTTTTTAGAATTCAATATTTTAAATGAAAATTTTCATTAGTTCTAATAGAAAATAACAATTAAAATTATTTGTCTAAATCTAATGAATATGTGTAATAAAAATAAATTATCAAAAACAAAAAATAAATAAAAAATAAAAATTTAAATGGGTAGTAAACAGGGCAAGAACCCCACCCCGCCTTGAACGGGTAACGGGACGGAGATAGGGTGAGGAATTTCTTAGCGGGGCGGCCCCGTCCCGTTGCCATATCTAAGGATTGTATACAAAGTGTGTTGCCAAATTATCTGAGAATGCACGACAACTGACCTTTTAGTCTGGTTGTGTTGCAACATTAAATCAGCTGTAATTTACTCCTACACTCAAAATTTTCCCGATGGGTTCACATTACATTTTCACGAAATATTTGTTTGTTGAAGATGATCTTCTGCCGCTGTTTGTTTGGATTTGGTACATCATGGAATGAGCACTCTATTACTTAGCAACCATTTTGTACCACCAATCTACTATATTGAACCTACTCGATACCTGCTTTCTAGGCATCAGTTGCTCATCCTGGCCTCTCAAGGGGGGAGGATTTAGGCTTAAATTCTTATTTATTTTCTTATTTAATTGCCCATGGAATTGTTGTTCTAGGTTCACCGGTGGAGCAAATGACAGAAATTTATAGTTGTACTCGTTGGATCCATTTTTCAATAGGTTTTGCTGGGAAGATTGAATGTACTGGGGAGTTTTACTAAATGTAAATTCAGAATATACTATTGTTTGTCCACGATTTAACTTTTTCCTCTAAGGCCCCGTTCGGGAGGGATTAAAATCCAATTAAAATTGAAAATATGACCGTTATTGGGTCCCACCCGTCTAATAAAAGTCAACAATAACGGCTATATTTTCAATTTTAATCCGATTTTAATCCCTCCCATACAAGGCCTAATTCTTAGTTCACATTTATTTGTACTTCAGAATAGTGCAGTAAGCCAGCCACATTAGGTGCTAGAAGAGAAGATGGCACTCCTTTGAGTAGTCAGTGCCAAAAAAGACACCAAATTGAACATTCGTTTCATCGAGATTCTACGTTGTTATTATGTTCCAGATAGAAACATTATCATTGCATCTCACAATTTATGTGTTTGGTTTATTCACCAAAGTGGTAAAGGTCCAAAATGTAATAGGTGCTTCTGTCTCTTGAATTAAAACTAAATGTTACATCTGTCACTATCTATCCCTATTAGTGAATAATTAAATTTCAATTAAAAGAAATGCAACTTTGACTTGGGACAGATGCCATTATGGCCATGCCACCAACTGTAATATTATATTTGGCTCTGGTTTTCGGTGGATTTCGCTTGAAATCACCTAGGTTCTATGCAACAATTTGATTTCGTTTGAGGATTGGACACGTTAGGCAATATTTTGTTTAATCTTTCATGAAGTTGAGTTTGTTTGAGAGGTGAAAAACACTTGGAAAATAATCATAAATTAAAATGAACATTTTTATAGGAGTTGGAAGTTGAAAGTGCAATGCCACGTGAAGAGCACTCAAAGAGTCTAGTTCGTCCAACTTTTCAAACTTATCCGACCCCACCATGATTGATGCAAATATAGGTCTCATTGCCCAACTACTTTTTGGAGCAAAAAAGCCTGTCGGAATTTATGTAGAGTAATGTTATTCATCTCCATTAAGGATGAAAGTACAGTCTACGTGACGTTAATGTGACATTAAATGATATGTGAAATTAAATAAGTCATTTAATTTCACCTTTCATTTAATCTATCATTTAAAATCACCTAAACCGTGTTTTCATCTCCACTGGAATGAATAACATTACTCATTTACGTAAGATACAAATGCTTAAATAAAACGTCAAAGAGTTTTGCCGAATGTTCATCCAGGGGCGTCAAGTGGTGCCCCTGGATGAAAATCGCCAACGTGACCATATTCATCTAAAATAATTCAATATCAAAATCATGTATAGCAATTCGACAAGTCTTACGAGAAGAATGACTAGTAATTAGTTGGTTGGACGTGCAAAAATAATCAGGATCATCACTTATTTTACTGGGTCAATATTTTTGAAACTCTATTAAAAATTTAATTTGTTAAAAATTATCAATTGTTATATTCCAAACAAGAATTTACATTATTGACTGAAATACGCCATATAGGATATAACTTTAATGACTTATAGATATGTTTGAGTAGATGTCGCAGCAACAAAGCTTAATTCTTAAGAAAATAACAAGATTATCACGTAAAGTAAAGTTTAACATTGTCTGATGAAATTAATTCGAGGCTAATAGAAAGTCAGCAAAAGGTTTCTCTCTCAATCACAATTCACACACACAGTGAGTGATATAATTCAACTTTTCTGATTTTTGCATCCGACTTTTGCTTTCTGATTTTTGTATACAAGACCAAGACTGCTTTAGTATTAGACTGTATCCATTCCCCTCTCTCTCCGCCCGCAGTGCACCTCCCATGTTGGCGTGTGTTGCGGAGGAGCACAGTATGAAGCTCTGCAACAGAGGTGCAGCTGGCCACCGTATTTTCATCTTACTGTTTTTACTCTTTATTCCTCTTTTCTTCATCCCCACTGCCAATTGCCAGGTTTATTTGCTAATTCTTTATCTCCTGTGTGTAATTGCTTATAGATCCGTACATTATAAACATCTATATCTGAATTTGAGCTGAATTTTGATTATTTTGCAGCTTCTTGATTCGTGTTCCGCTGCTACTGATTGTGGGTCTGGTCTTTATTGTGGAAACTGCCCTTCACTTGGAAAGACTCAGCCTTTCTGTACCAGAGGCCAAGCGACCATACCCACTTCCATAGTAATATATTCTTTTGTTGTTTTTCAAGAATTCTATTAGGATTTTCTTGATTCTGAATTTTCTTGATTATATTATGCCTAATAATGTAATAGGTAAGTGGGTTGCCCTTTAACAAGTACACATGGCTGATGACCCATAATGCCTTCTCCATTGTGGATGCTCCGTTATTGACTGGTTCTCAACGAATCACGTTCTACAATCAAGAAGATAGTGTTACCAATCAATTGACAGTACGCCATTTCTTATCTTAATTTTTTGAGTTTTATTTTCTACATTTTTTTAGTATGCATAGACAAACTAAATGTGGGTTATGAGAATTAATTTGATTTGTGTAATGGGTTTTTTGTAGAATGGAGTGAGGGGATTGATGCTGGATATGTATGATTTCGAGAATGATATCTGGCTCTGCCACTCATTCCGCGGCCAATGCTACAATTTTACTTCTTTTGTAATCTACTAAATCTCATTTTTCCATCAATTAATTGGCCAACAGTGAAATTTTCTTGATGTTGATATTAGAAAGTTCTTGATGCACAATGTTTCAGGAACCTGCAATTAATACGTTAAATGAAGTTGAAGCATTCATGACTAAAAATCCTTCAGAGATTATAACAATAATAATTGAGGACTATGTGCATACCCCAAAAGGGTTGACAAGGGTGTTCAGTGATGCGGGGTTGGACAAGTATTGGTATCCAGTGGCAAAGATGCCTAAAAAGGGCCAGAATTGGCCCACTGTTAATGATATGGTACAAAATAATCATAGATTGCTTGTTTTCACTTCTGATTCTTCGAAGGAGGCTGGTGAAGGAATTGCATACCAATGGAGGTACATGGTGGAAAATGAGCGTAAGTATGATTGTTTGTCAATTTGATTGATATGTGCTTTTGCAGTAGAAATCTTATAGAATGATTTGTTTCAGCTGGGGATCCCGGGGTGGTACCTGGTTCGTGCCCAAACAGAAAGGAATCAAAGCCACTCAATTCGAGAAGTTCCTCTCTCTTTCTGATGAACTACTTCCCAACGATTCCTGTTCAAAATGAGGCTTGCAAAGAGCATTCTTCTCCACTTGCTGATATGGTTGGAACCTGTTACAAATCAGCAGGAAATGCGATGCCTAATTTCATAGCAGTGAACTTTTACATGGTATTGGAATTTTTAAACATAGCTTTTAAATAGAACTAATGGCTGTATTTCATAGAGCACAATATTACTTCCAAATTTTGCAGAGAAGTGATGGAGGAGGTGTTTTTGATGTTGTGGATAGAATGAATGGCCAATCATTATGTGGGTGTAGTACTGTCACTTCATGCCAGGTTCGTCCTATATCTTTCTCGTAAGTGTAACTGGTATTGTAAAAGGTAAAGGTACAAAGCAATCTAATTTATTGATGATAAATAATCCAAAGCTGCAGGAAAGAGAAGTAGAAATGAAAAGAATAACTTATTAACATATATCTTGATAACGCTTGTTCTAAGGTTAAAGAATTTTACGAATAAAATAAATGATGTGTCTATCTGATGGGAAGGTAACCTGCATTAAAATATGATTCTGATTCCTTGCTCTGTACGACTTGATAAGGCTTGATGACATGCGTTTTAAAATCGAAAATCTTGATTCATATAACAGTTCAAATCCCATTGTTAATATATCAAATTATTAAGTTATCCAATAGAGACTACTTTGGCTTGTTAAATTACTGAATATAATGTAAACTCCAAATAAATTAAAAGATTTTCATTTTTTCTAATTGTTTATTTCCTTGCTAGTCAATTCAAACCAACTGCCGCGAATCCTTAAATAATTGTTTGGTTGGTTGTGTTTCTGGATTACAGAATTAATTCATCAGGGTTTGGATAGTTCTCAATCCATTTTGCTCTTAATTGTTTTCCCCTGAAACGTGGAATTTTCATAGCCAATCCAATAGTCTTCTGCAAAATAGTTTTGAATTATGGAAAAAATTATTTTCATTTGGCCAATGGCGCTCATTAAATTTTTATCACAATTTTTTATCTACTATCCAGAAGGAACATTATAGAATGTCTAAATGGATGGTTTTAATTTCAAAGGATAATATGTCGTAATGAAAAGATGATCTCATAATGTATTAACCACCATCTTTACGGGATAGATTGTGTGTAATTCTAATCTCTTAGCAAACTACCTTCCCCTGGATAGAAGTCAAGATCCAATAACTCCAAATGATTGTGCACTTTTTAATAACCAACCAACATACTCCTATCTTCGAAAGGGAAACACTGAGAGAGCTAAATTTGTCGGACTTATTGCAGGTAGGAGCGCCTTTCGGAAGTTGCAAAACTATTACTGCATCTAACACAACTCCTGCAACCCCTGGTACTGCTGGGAGCTTCTCAGGATCTGTGCAGTTGACAGGAGCTGCTTCTACAGTCAATATTCCCAGTATATTTGTTCTGTGCTTATTCCCCTTTCTCATCACATTCTCTCCGTTGCAATCAGTGTAGAAATATAGGTCCACGTTGACAATGAGCTGAACCCGAGGGGGTTGCCTTTCAATGTACTAGCATGTAAAAGTTTTGGAGTTAGAATACATAGAATGAATATTTTAATTAAAAAGTAAAAGTATGTTTTCTAGATTTGAAGTTCTCTTGAATCAAACACTGAGGATTCAGCAGAGTAGTTTGATGTAGAGAGCAAGAAAGAGGAACAAGAGAAGTACCACATGGTTAAAGTGTTTTTTACACTCCATCTACGTTTTATTCTACGGATACAAATTGTTTTCTTCATACATTTTGCATCCACGACATTATCAGATGAGTTGACTTGATTTCATCCGTTTGGACTATTTTGTTTTGATTGAAGTTCAATAGCTCCATTAATGAGAGAATAAATATACAATTTTTATTTGGTGGGCATGTTCTTCATATAATGCCCCTGTTTAGTTTAGCTAAAAATTCGATTTTTAGCAGATTTTGATAAAAGTTGATAAAATGTATGGTTCAAAAATTGATAAAAATTGTGGGTCCCATGCAATGTGGTTGAAAATGAGTTTGGAATAGAACAAAAAAAGAGTTTTAAAAATGGGGGCCAAACATGGGCAAAATTATTATACGGGAATATGCTTTTCCAATATTTGACATTCTAGGAATTTTAGTTGTATTACTTAGAGAAGTTGAGACTAACAGATTGGACATTTGAGTCATCATAAGGTAAAAGTGCATATGATAAAATCAAGGAAGTAAAAAACAAACTGGAAAAAAACAGAGGATAAAAACGGGATAGGCCTGCTGGTTGCAGGGAAGCAGATGAAATTCATTCAATCAAACTTAAGAATTACAATGCATAAGAGCTCTATTTATAGAGAGAAAAGCTAACAAACTATCTAACTAACTAACAATCTAACTAACATAAGAACGAACTAGAATATGCTAGAATGCTGAAGCTGGAAGAAGGGGCTGAACATGTGACGAAGAGCTGAGCTGGTGTTCTGCACGTGTATTGCTGGTGGACAAGTGATCTGTTAACTGGAGAGGCGGTTTGCTGGTGAAGGTGATCTATTATGCTGCAATTCCATGGTGATCTTCATGTACAGGAGGTAAGCTGGTCTTGCTGTTTTGGTGAGCTTTTAATATTCCAACAGCATATAAAATGGCTGTAATTTTTCTGGAAGAATATCAATTCATTTTGGGTAGGTAATATATGCACGAAGTGTGCTATGAAGACCAACATATCCTTGTATGTCTCTCCTTTTTTCCTTTCCTTTTCTGTTCATCATATGATTATCACTACTTCTTCAATAATGAGATGGATGTGTTTAGTTTGAAGTGCTCATTCTCAATAACACGATTATTCTTGACAATTTTAGTCTTCTCACCAGTTTATTCATATTGCTTGTATATATCTTAATCCAAGTTGCACACAGAAGATTGGTCCTGGAGTGTTGATATCAGAAGGATGAAAGTCGAACCAGTATTTACCCAATATAGGATTCATTGCCCAACGGGCGATTCATTTGGCTTGTTAAGCTTTCTGTGGTTCTATATGCGGTCATTACTTTAAGCACGGCTGTTGGCTATTTATATGTTTAACTATACTGTTGGCTATTTTGTTGTATTAATAATGTCAATTGGCTAGAAAACTGCACCATACAATTTTCAGTACACATATTTCATCTTTTCTTATAGCCAGTGGGATAAGCTTCCACAAGATTAATCCATTGGCGTCGAATATCTTTCAAGAATGCTGTTGTCCCTCTGGTTTACGTTTGCTTCTTGCTCGCCCATTACATGCACTATTGCTGATAATAATACACCGAGGAAATGGTTATCTTTTTCATTGATTCATGTTTTATCAGGCTTTTGATATACAATTGAAGAAACAGAGACTACTAATAAGGCATTCTAAGACATGCTTGGACTGGACATTCTCTATGATTTTAAGTTCTTCCATATTAATACATCTCTACATTTCATTGGTAATTTATATTGTGATTGAATTCTTTTTTCTTTTCAAATTTGATCCTTCTTGCGCCGGTTTTATCCCGGAAATAATGTGGTGAAGGGCATTTCTTGCATTCAGACATGTTTTCTTGTGGATATGAAAGATTATATGATGTATTGCATTGTGAAATTTCAAAAATCGGTATGACTTCAATTTATTAAGTATCAAACTAACTTTTTTGCCGGTAACAAGTCAAATGGCTCAACATAATGTATAAAAAGACTGTCAAAAGATCAATTTAACCTTCAACAATATATTTCATTTGTTTCTGCTATTTTTCTTATAAAGTCAGTTCAAATAGCACGCTAAGCACTCGATCAATGAATAATGGGACGAGTACCAAATTTTGACGATGATAATTGCAGCATTACCACTAGAGAGTTGCAGAGGATGTTGAAATATATTTGGCCTTCACCATTGGAGATATTCTCCTTCGGGTTGATCCTCTACTTTTTCAGACCGACATTGCATGTTCTTACATGTAGATCGTGCTGTATGTATGTAATACTATAAAAGCGTGCTTCCTTAGAAGATAGACCATATGTGAACCCTCTCATCATCTAGTAGCATTCCTTCTGGTTGTATTTTAAGAGCTGGATTGATTGTAAGGAGACGATTGAAGCAGTCCAGCGGCACCCTCATGCCCAACACATTGATCGACTCGAGTTTGTGGCATTTCTTTACTAGCGCAACAAGTCCATTCTCTGTTATGCGACGACAGCCCCATAAAACAATAGTCTGCGACAAAATTGAAATTAATACTGTTAGTGCATGATGTTCAATGGAGAGTATAATGGACACGATTTTTAACTTTTTATTCTTTAACCTTGTCCAGACGAGTCCACCTTAACAGATGGGATATTAAGGTGGATTATTTCAACATAGGATTTTACCTCGAGATGAGGACAACTATTTGCAATTGCAAACATGGACACATCCGTGATAAATGTGCCACCAAGATTTAGGTGTTGCAGTGAAGTAGCTTTTGAGATCTGTGGAAGAAAAGTAACGTAATTATTAAAAAAAATTGTCATAAAAAAAAAACGCTTTGATTGTAGCGTGGAAAAGTTGATTTTTTTTTTCCTTCCTTAATACATTGAACGTGTAATACCATTTGGACTACTCCTTTGTCTGTGATTACAGTTGAACCCCACAGAGATACTGATGACAGGTTGCAAATACATTTTGCTGTAGACAACCGACACAGACCATGGTCAGTTACTTGGCAACCCCGTTGGCTTCTTGATCTGAACATTTGATATAAAAAGTTATTAAACCAGAACCCCACAAAACTAACTAGGCTATCAAAGCAATGCACGAATCATATCTCAGACATAGTAAATTATATATCCACAAAGAAAACTTTCTATATGCAACAAGTAGACAATATTGGCCCCATTTCGCTGTTTTTACCCAAAAAAAAAAAAAACTGACTAACTGATATTTCGCAAAAATACTATAGCATTAGCAAATAGCAAGTGACATCACATGCAAAAGGTCGTCTTGCTATTTGTTAATACTATTTCATGTAGTGAGGCAGGGGCGGACGCAGAACATTTACACTGGGGGGGCACAATCGAACTTGTAAAGAAGTTGGGAGAAATTTTACAACGAAAATTTACGCCCAAAAAAATCATACCCCATGTAATTTTACATCCGAAAATTTACATGGGATATGACTTTTTTAGATGTAAAATTTTGAATTTTTTTGAAAATTTCCTAATTAAATGATGAAAATTACATTTAAAAATTTGTATCGCAAAAATAATAAATGTTAATGAAATAATTAAGTTTTTTTAAATGAGAGTTAGACGTCTTTTTAAAGGCTCACGTTTAACGTATTTTTAACTATTTTCGATATATGTTTGAACTATTCGATATGTCCATAATGTAGTTCTTGAAATCAACTTCGAAATGATATAAGCAATTTGTAGATTCGATTAGCGTACAATCGTAGGAGAATTTTTTAAATTAGTATATTTCGAAATTCAAATTTATTTTGATTTTGCCCCTGTTTGATGGAGATTAAAATCAAATTTTTAGTAAATTTTGATGAAAATTAAACAGTTATGGATTTCATGAAATATGTTATTAAAATTAGTTGTTAACTTTGATTTAGATTAAAATTAAAATTTCAATCGATACCAAACGTGATTTTACACAAAAAAAAAAAAAAAAAAAAAAAAATCTGAAAGTTGGGGGGGCACGTGCCCCCCCAGGACCCCCCCTGGGTCCGCCCCTGTAGTGAGGTGTCAAATTTTAATGAAAGGACAATTAAGGGACATTGACATGGAGTAGCGGATCTCAACTCACAAGAAATTAGTACTATATAGTTACTATTATACGTTCGAAAATGAAATGATGCAATCCCAAATCATGATGAACGGACTTAAATAAATGCACGAGTTTGTGTCCTCTCTAAGCTCAGGTGTCAAATCAGAGAGTTTGAGTGTCTAGCCGTTAATCAATAGATGAAAGTGCACATGCAGTTTAGGAAAATCGAGTCACATACAAACAGAAGCACACTGGAAAAGCTTGTAAGACCTATTAATTTGGTCCAAGTAATATTATTAATGATGGTGAATTATTGATAAAATTCTATTGGTCCATTAAGAAGTAACAATTTAATAACTGTTCACTTTAATTGAAAGTGAATAGTTTTCTTTTATGGTCCATGAAACTACCTCTCTTTGCCTATAAATGTGAATGAAGCCCCATCAAATAAAATATTCAATTAGAGAAAGGAAAAGAGAGAACGATTTCTAGATTTCACCAGTTTCTATTTTGCAAGTTTAAATCTTTCAACTATTACTACAGATCAAGATATGTTTCTTGATCAATAAATCTATACATGAAAATCATGAATTCTAAAAATCTTGGTATTAGGGTTATATAATTGCTTACATGTGGTATCAAAGCCAAGTTGAAGAATTTTTGATTTTCTTTGAAAGATTGCAGTTTTCTGCTTATCGTTTTTATAATTTTTAATTGATTTATAAATCAAGTTAAGTATTAGATAAATAATCAGTCTGTGAAATTATTTCTATTTTGTTTTTATTTGCTGTTGAAATCAATAAGGTATGGATCAAAGATTTTTTATTTTTTATTTTTTGCTTGGATATATATGATTACATAAGGAACCATTAACTTTCTCATAATTGATAATTCTGCTTTGTTTTAATGTTTATGTTCATTGCCAATTTCGTAACATCTTGAAAGTAATTTATTTTTTTAGATATTGTGCCAACCATTTACCAGAAGCATTAAGTGATTGAATGGTTGGAAGACTTTTAATTCATTTCATGTACAGAACACACCACTATTGTTATTTTTTATGCCAAAAGCTTTAGATTTTCAAGAAAATGGTCAGAAACTTAAATACCTTGATTTAGTCATTCTGACTAATGACAATGGATGCATTACAGGAAATATTTCGATTTTTTGAATTTTGGAATATATGTGTTGTAGTAATTAAAATGACGTTTTATTAAGGAATTCGGACTTTAACCTCAATTACCAAAACTAATAATTATGCGTTTTGGGTTATCAAGTGAGCCTTAGTGAATTTGCACAAAAGATGTCGTTTTGTGCACATATATTCTGTTCTTACGAAATTCTAATATTCAAGTGATAGATGTTTTGCTTATGTAATTAATGTTCGATTAATGTTGTTTGTTAGTCATCAAAGTGGTCAAACATTATGATATTGTGAACACTAAATTACATAATTTATTTTTCAATTACTTTTGATGTCTGATGCTTATAAATGTAGATGACATTATTATTATTATTGTCAAAAGTATATTGATGTTCATAGATTATAAAATTGTTATGGATCGTCCAAAGGCTGGTCAATTAATTTTATTAATCTTAAACATAGTCGTGGTTAATTGATATATTTAATTAGATGTGTTTTGTATATCCAAAGATAACGTACATGTTTGATTAAGATATATTTAATTACCAATAACGTGAAATTAACTAGCATCATTATATTTATTACGATGGTATAACGCAGTGTCACCCAAAAGAGAGCTATGGTATACATTTAATGTTATCTGAATTTAAGTGTTTAAGTAAAAAATCAAAACATTAATGTTAGAGCATTTTATATTTTGCAGTATCTGTTCCCATTTCTCTGCATTCGTATGCTTCATCTGTACCACTGTTGAATGAGCTCAATTTCTCTAACTGGTGTGAACAAGTCCAGTTCAACTTATGTGTTTTGGACTTAGACTTGATACTTCAAGTTGAGAAATCAGTTGATCGCACTGATAAGAGCAGTGCCGATGAAAGATCATTCCATAAGGCTTGGGAAAGATCAAACAAATTAAGCCTAATATTTATGCGAATGACCTTAGCAAAGAATATTAAATCCACTATCCCTAAATTTGAGATTGCTAAGGAATTTATGAAATTTGTGGAAGAACGTTCTCAAACAGCTAGCCCACTGATGAGTACCCTAACCATCATGAAATTTGATGATTTACGTACAATGCATGAGCATGTTACTTAAATAGGTAACATTGCAGCAAGACTTAAGACTCTTGTGATGACTGCTGATGAAAACTTTCTAGTACAATTTATCATCAACTCCTTGCCTCCTGAGTTGGTCTTATTCCATATGAATTATGATACCTTAAAAGACAAATGGAATGTGAATAAATTGCACAGCATGCTGGTGCAAGAGGAGACAAGACTTAAGAATCAAAGAACTCATTCTGTTCATCTCGTAAGTCATAAATGAGCTAGAAATAAATATAAGAAAAGATCTGGAAAGGGCATTAAGCAAGGACAACTAAAGATAAATGAGTCTTCTGTCCAAATCCACAATAAGGAACGAAAGAAAGATACGTGCCATTTATGTCGTAAACCCGGGCACCATGAAAAAGAAGTGCATGAAACGTAAGGCATGGTTCAAAAGTAAAGGTAAGATTATTTCTTATGTATGTTTCGAATCTAATTTGGCAGAAGTTCTTTATAATACTTGGTGGATTGATTCCAGATGCACCACTTACGTTACCAATACGATGCAGGGATTCCTTACAATTCGGACCATAAATCCAAATGAAAAGTTTGTTCTCATGGGCAATCGTGCCAAAGCTCCTATTGAAGTTATAGGAACCTACCGTTTGATTTTAGATACATGACATCATTTAGATTTATTTCAAACTCTTTATGTACCTTCTATTTCTCGTAATTTAGTTTCCTTATCAAAACTTGATTCTTCTGGATATTTCTTTAATGGTAGAAATTGATGTTTGAGTTTGTTTAAAAAAAATCATCTTATTGGTTCTGCTACTCTTTGTGATGGCTTATATAAATTAAAGCTTGATAACCTCTTTGCCGAGACACTTTTAACCTTGCATCATAATGTTGGTACTAAACGTGGTTTATTGAATGAAAGATCTGCTAACTTGTGGCATAAACGTTTGGGACACATTCAAGAAAAAGATAGAAAGATTAGTAAAGAATGAAATCCTTCTTAACTTGAATTTTAGTGATCTCAAAACTTATGTGGATTGTATTAAGGGCAAACAAACCAAAGCACAAAGAAAAGAGCCACAAGAAGCACACAGCTTCTTGAAATAATACACACCGATATATGTGGGCCTTTTGATGTTCAATCATTTTGTGGAGAAAAATACTTTATCACCTTTATTGATGAATTTTCACGTTATGGTTATATCTATCTGCTGTATGAAAAATCTGAAGTTGTAAATGCTTTAGAGATTTTTGTCAATGAAATTGAACGACAATTAAATAGAAAGGTGAAAATCATTAGATCTGATACAGGTGGTAATATTATGGAAGATATGATGAAATTGGACAACACCCGGTCCACTTGCTAAATTTCTTGAAAGACGCGACACATGTTCTCAATACACTATGCCAGACACTATAACAAAATGGTGTAGCTGAAAGGCATAATCGTACTCTAATAGAAATGATTAGGTATATGTTAAGCAATTTTTCTTTACCCATTTCTCCGTGGATGTTTGCATTAAAGACTGCTATATATTTGCAAAACAGTGTTCCCAGTAAGGTAGTTACAAAAACTCCTTTTGAACTGTAGATGTGAGGAAACCCAGTTTAAGGCACCTACATGTTTGGGGATTCCCGACAGAAGAAATAATTTATAATCCACATGAAAAGAAACCGACTCAAGAACAATCTGTAGGTTTTTCATTGGTTATCAAGAAAAATCAAAGGGGTATAGATTTTATTGTCCTAACCATAGTACTAGAATTGTTGAAACTGGAAATGCTAGGTTAATTGATAATAGCAAAGTTAGTGGGAGTTTGGAACCACGAAATGTGGAAATACAAGAAGTTAGAGTTCAAGTTTCTCTACCCTCGACTTTTTCTAATATTGTTGTTTCTCGAATTGTTGAACGATACAACTTCTTCCAGAACAACAAATAAATGATCAAACATCTCATAATAAAATTGCTACTAATGAACCTGCACTAAATGAACCACAAGAAATAGAATTAAGGTTATAAAGACAACGCATATATGCTATTGCTGATGATTATGTAGTTTACCTGCAAGAGTTTGATTTTGACTTAGGAATTGTTGATGACGATCTAGTTTCGTTTTCACATGCCATTGAAAGTGCTAATTCTGATAAATGGTTGATGTTATAAAAGATGAGTTGAAATCTATGGAGCATAATGAAGTCTGGTATCTCATTGAATTACTTGAATCGTATAAAAAAGTTGGGTGCAAATGAGTTTTTAAGACTAAACGACTCTAATGGTACTATTGAACGATATAAACCTAGACTTATTGCTAAATGTTTTACTGAGAAAAACGACTTTGATTATAATGAGACATTTTCTCCAGTATCCAAGAAAGACTCACTCAGAATTATAATGGCTTTAGTATTCCATTATGACTTAGAGCTATATTAAATGGATGTGAAAACCGCACTTCTAAATGAAAATTTAGATGAAGAAGTTTATATGGATCAACCTGAAGGTTTTTCAGTTGAAGGAAAGGAACACATGGTGTGTAAATTAAAGAAATCAATATACGGACGTAAAGAAGCTCCCCGTCAGTTGTATCTTAAGTTCAACGATACCATTATTTCCTTTGAATTTAAAGAAAACATAGGTGATCGATGTATATATCTAAAGATCAGTGTGAGCAAGTTTATATTTTTGATTTTATATGTTGATGACATCTTGCTAGCTACTAATGATCTCAGTCCATTACATGAGACTAAGAAATTTTTCTCTAAAATTTTCGAAATGAAAGATATGGGATAGACAACCTATGTGATTAGAATTGAAATATTCCGAGATATGTCATAAGGATTGTTAGGGTTGTCTTAGAAATCATATATCAATAAAGTTTTAGAGAGATTTAAGATGGAAATTGTTCAGCGAGTGTCGTTCCAAAAAATGAGACAAATTTAGTCTTATGCAATGTCCTAATAATGAATTGGAACGCAAACAAATGACAGATATTCCTTATACATCTCTTGTGGGAAGTTTAATGTATGCTCAGACTTGCACCAGACCGGATATTAATTTTGTTGTCGAAATACTGGGCAGGTATCAAAGTAACCTAGGACTTGATCATTAGAAAGTTGCAAAGAAAGTGTTGAAATACTTGCAAGGAACAAAAGACTACATGCTCACTCATAGGAGATCTGATAACTTAGAAGTCATTGGATATTCTGATTCAGACTTTGCGGGATGTGTGAATACTAGAAAGTCCACATTTGGCTCTTTGTTCCTCTTAGCTGGAGGGGCTATATCATGAAAAAGTACGAAACAGTCAGTCATTGCTGCATCCATTATGGAAGCTGAGTTTGTGGCATGCTTTGAGGTCACGGTTCAAAGAAATTGGCTGCGGAACTTTATTTCAAGGCTTGGGATTGTCGACAGTATTGCTAAGTCACTGAAATTTTATTGTGACAATTCTGTAGCAGTTTTCTTTTCGAAGAACGACAAGCACTCTAAAGGTGGCAAACACATGGAATTGAAATACTTTGCCGTTAAAGAAGAAGTTCAAAACAAAAGGTGTCAATCGAGCATATTAGTACTAATCTTATGATTGCAGATTCACTAACGAAAGGATTGCCACCAAAGACATTTAATGAACATGTCGAAAGAATGGACATTATTGAAAATGATCATTGACGTTATGGAATTTAAGTAATTGACACTTTGAGCTCGTTTATGTATTGTTTTTGACAAAATATTATTCATGTCATAATAGTTGATATATGTGCATGAATGGATTATATGAATGTAGACATGGACAGTCTTTTCGAAGACAATATTGAAATGTAGTTATCGAACTTCTCCTTACGTGTCATGCTAAGGTGGGAACTAATATTGTAGTACATGAAATGAATTATGTCGAAATAATGATGTAAAATCGCAATGACTCTTATTTAGTCTTTATTTAAGGATGATATATTAAATGACCAATGTAGAAAGAAATTTTCATTTTTCATATGCGCATTTTGTTATAAACCATATAACGATGTAATATTACATGGACTAAGTGAGAGAATGTAAGACCTATTAATTTGGTCCAAGTAATATTATTAATGATAGCTAATTATTGATAAAATTCTATTGGTCCATTGAGAAGTGACAGTTTAATAACTGTTCATTTTGATGAAAAGTTAATAGTTTTCTTTTATGGCCCAGAACTTTCGATGGAAGATGAATAATTTTCTATTATGGCCATGAAAATATATCTCTCTGCCTATAAATGTAGATGAACTCATCAAATAAAATATTCAATTATAGAGAGGAAAAGAGAGAGAACATTTTCTAGATTTCCTAATTTCTGTTTTGCAGTTTTAAATCTTTCAACTATTACTATGAATCAATATATGTTTTTTGATCAATTAATTTATATATGAAAATCATGAATTCTAGAAATCTTATTATTAGGTTTATTTTTTTAAAGCTCACATAAAAATGAGGAAAACAGAGAAGAATAGAATTTACATGTCGAGCTCCTTCAGCCCATCAGCAAGCAGAACCATGCGAGTGACTGAATCGTCGTTTATTTTCCATCCAGCAAAACGCAAAATTTCACGCCTACCTAGTGACTCCTTCACTCCTTGTCTCCATTTCCCACACACGCTGCTTGCCCTGTATCCACCAAAATGAAAATTAGCTCAACCTCTAAGAATATAATCCAAAAGATCGAAAGATTATAAAATAAACAACCAACATATAAAGCCTCGTGCTGCTCTTGTTAACAGGATCAACCTTTTAAGTTTTAAGATATGTAAGAATTAACTTACTGAGCCAAATCTTTGAAGGAAGTTAACCGAGTAAATATGAGAATCAATAGTTCAATCGGAAGCTGATCAATATGTGGTTCTTCATCTCCACGAGTACTCATGATGTTTTGTTACACAATTAAAATCAAGACCAGCAGAAGCTAGACAGAAATAAATCGTTCTGAATTTTTTTTTTGGCTTATTTCTGTTACATGAAGATGAGGAAAGTACATATGATAGCTTTTGAAAAGGAATACACGTGCAGATAAAAACAAGAGAGGGTGCTGGCTGGAAAGCACTTTGTGGAAGAAACGTGTTGGAAAGATTCATCTACTTATGATACGTAGCGTAGTAAAATTTTCTTTCTATGATGAATAGGATTTTAAAACAAAATTACAAAAATATGACTTTCAAAAGAAACATGTGAAAATAAATTGGACAAAACTCTCCAATAAAACCGGAATCGAAACGAATCGAACTGAACGATTCTTCTTAAATTAAATATCTTAACGGGTATTTGAGTCGAAAATCGACAGATTTGGTTTGATTCTTGATTCTAGACCAAAATCAAAAAACCGAATAAGAACTGAATCTCTTTATTTATTTTTTTTATCTTAAATAAGCTAAATTATTATTTTTTAAATAAAATTGTTAATTAATTAGTTTAGCCCAAACTTAAAATATGATTTTCTTATTTCTAATTTCCAGCTCAAGCCCAACTTAATCAGATTGACCTAAATTTTATCTAAATCTCTTATTCTACAGTAGTGCATTTTTTGCCGTTTTGAAGAAATCGAATTGGAAGCTCGACGCACCTATCTTCATTATTGTGAGCTAGCTATCTTTCTCTTCCTGTGATTTAACAATCAAATCTATGAAGAATTCGACAAAGAAGGAATCAAAAGATACCATGGAATTTGACTCCGTTATTTTGTAAGAATTAAAATTGAACATATTATTAATTGAGTTAATGTAGCGTGTTGTAAATATTAAAAAATTTAATTATTGTATGGAACTCGGGAACCAAACCTAACCTGAACGGTGCCATAATTAAATTTGGACCAAACGGCTGCACTTATTGAATACTCAAAAATTTGGGTTCGATTCGATTTTCTTTAGAGCTGAATCAAACCGGTCCATGTACAATCCTATGAGTAATAATGTTGTCTTAATTGATTTATCATTTTAAATTTAAGAAGACAAATCGGTTAAAGTCATCCAAATGCCGCATCACTAATAAAATAGCAGTGCTAATGAATATGCATCACTCGTTCATTTGAATGTGCGACTTGAAAATTTCTTGATCCAACATATAGTTTACACATTTTTCGATTTATTAACGTGCTAACTTTGATGAAAAAATAGTTTTCGAGAAATAAGTGTCGGTTTGGTACAATATAAAATTAGATTGAATATAACCAAGCTTTTAACTTATTTATTCTTTAATGTTACGAATAGTATATGGTCCACCTTACAAAATATTCAATCTTTATTGTTGTTTGGCATGTCTTATAAGATTTTATATTAATGTGTTTTGAATGTATCGAATTTAAATATCGAACAAACCATCATGCCTCAATTAAAAATATAATACATCCAAGCCCCCCGGGGCACATCCAAGTTGGTAAAGGATGGGCACTGCTGGGCTTGCAACCTCAGGGTGGGGAGTTCGATTCCTGGATGGAGCAGCTGAGTGTTGTAATACTCAATTTGGGTGGAGCAGCTTGGTGATGTAATATCCATGGAAGAAGTCTCCCTTGGGGCCAGGAGTATAAAGGGTGCACAGACCCTGGTCAATTTGGGCATATCCCGCGATTAACCTCCACCCATCACTGAGGGGCCGGGGATGGGTGGTCCAGGACATAGTCTAGTGTAAGTTAGGATACCTGGATATCAAAAAAATATATATATATATATAATACATCCAACAAAGGTATCTAATTTTTAATAATGTTGTAAAATTGTAGGACATTTATTGATGATTATTTGGTCTTAATTGAATACATAGATAAGTCATCTACTCTAGAAGAGTATATTGTAACTCTTATTTTGAATCTTATAAATATGGAGCATTGATTTTCAATAAAATATAAATTTGACTTTTGATTCTCTCTACTTTTCCATCTTATATTGCTCTCTTATTATTTTATTTTTATAGCATGTGATCAACATGAAAAAGCTCACCTATAATCATGGGTGGACCTAGGGGGTCATGGGGGTCACTTTTGAATTTTATTTTTTTTAGTATAAAATCGTATTTGCTATCGATTGAAATCTAAATTTTAATCTAAATCAAAGCTAACAATTAATTGTAATAACATATTTCATTGAATCCATAACTGTTTAACTTTTATGAAAATTTACTAAAAATTTAATTTTAATCTCCACCAAATAGGGGCAAATCACAAAAATTTGAATTACGATAACATGCTTATTTTAAAAATTCTCCGATAATCGTACGCTAATTGAATATACAAATTGCTTATGTCATCTCAAAGTTTATTTTGAGAACTATATTATGAGCATATCGAATAATCCAAACAACTATCTAAAATAGTTAAAAATACGTTATATGTAAGTCGAAAAAGACGTTTAACTCGCATTTTTAAAAAAAATTCAATTATTTCATAACATTTATTATTTTTGCGATACAAATTTCTCAATGTAATTTTCATCATTTTATTAGAAAATTTTATATGGAATATGACATCAAATTTTTTTTGAAATTTTACATCCAAAAAAGTCATATCCCATGTAAATTTTCGAATATAAAATTACATGGGGTATGATTTTTTTGAACGTAAATTTTCGATTATAAAATTTTTTTCAACTTCTTTGCAAGTTCGATTGTGCTCTCCTAACTTTTAAGTTCTGCGTCCATCATTGCCTATAATAGAGAGAAAAATCGAAATCAATAGTATAGAATATTTACATAATCTAATGGTCTAATTTGTTGTTGCTCCCGATAAAGCATAATAGTGTACTATTCTAAAAGAATATTATCTTTTCTTCAAGAGCATGACATTACAACGCTATACAATTTCAATGATTCAAAAGAATATTGGCATAATGCTATTGAAAAATGTAATAGTAAAATATAATGAGCTGTCAAAGTTGAACATATCTCAACAATATAGATGTAATTTATGAATTAATATATATCCATGAAGCAAAACATATAACTAATGTTATTTTGATATTGATTATTTCGACTACTTGAATTGATTTATATCGTGTTGTGCTCCGGAAGAATCATATCTTTTTATATTATTATATAAAAATGTTAATTGAGCTATTTTTTCTCAAGAATATTATGTTTATATTCTAGTTGAATATTATTTGCTCATGAAGAGCGTAATTTTATAGATATGATCTTTTATAAAAAATATGAAGCTACTGTTCCTGAAGAGCAAATCTTTACACAATTTTTGTTGCTACTAAAGAAGCATAATGTAATTTTAATATTATTACAAAATATTACTTGCTCTTAAAGAGCATGACAAATGTTGAACTATTGTTCTAGAAGAAGCATCAGTCTAATTATTTTAATAATTTCATAGGAATCCTATTGTGTTCTTGAAGTAACACAAGTCTAGAAGAATATCATAGATCCCGAGTGCATGAAAAAGTGTGATTTGTGCGTAATTTATGAACAAATGCTTATTCCCTGGAAAAGAGAGTACATCTTATATCGTGTTGGCAATGATTACATTGACTCCTTGATTGATTTGTATACAATTATAGATTATTTGTATTTTCTCGACAAATTGTAATAATCAATATTCTAGAATAATATATTATTATTTATAAATAAACTTAAAATTTATTACTCCGGAAGAGTATATATTTCATCATGTTTCTCAAAAATCACGAATTAAGCAACTCAATATTGAGTTGTAGTTTTTTTTTTTTAAAGAAAAATAACGAATATTCAATAAAAATATTAGTTATCGCTCCTAAAGAGGAAAAAATATTCCGTGATTCAATATTCTTGAAGCATATTATCCATTGCCACCAAAAAAAGCATAAACATTGATAAGAATTAAGATGGATCAACAAAATGTCCACTTAGTAGATAGTGCAATTAGACACACAATTCTCTAAGATCAAAAATACTTTTTGAAATTAACATTAGCATAAAATAATGTTATATAATTAAGGTGCACGTTCTTCCAACAAATTTAGAAGGAATTTGCTTAGCCCTTGTTTGAGTCCCATTATTTAGCAAAAATGAAATTTTGAATAGTGAATTATTGGAGAATGTGTGGTTAAAGAGTATATTTTTAAAAAAAAAAAATTACGTGTAATATTATTTTAAGAGTTGGAATTGAGTTTGGAGAAAAATTTATTATTGAAAAATGAGACTCAAACAAGGCTTAATTTTAAAGATATCCGCTACATCAAGGGATATTGCATTGAGATGAAGCAAGAAAATTATATTGAGAGCGTGTTTGGAAGCAATTTTTGTGAGATTTTAATCAAAATTATAGTCGTTATAGTCAACCTGTGGGCCACACCTGTGAGAGGAAAAGTCAAAAATGGTGGCTGATTTGATAGTTAACGGCTAGAATTTTAATTAAAATCTTGATTAAAATTTCTCCCAAACAGGACCTGAATATCTTTTACATAACTTCTTTGTATCAGGCCGAAGCATATAAAAGAAAAATATCTAAACACTCTCATATAACATGTATTATACATTCATAAAGATGATTGAATCAAGCATTATCAAGAACTGGAAGTTCATTGATAAAAAAATTTATTATTTTAAATGACTGGTTAGACCATTCCAGATCAATAATGATGCATATAAATGAATTCTCACATACTATTTGTTCTCAAAGGATATAAGGCTAGTAGATTTTCACTATCTAATAAGTTTCATGTATTTCTGAAAATTAATTATGGTGGTATTTTGGACCCTACTCCATCCATTTTGACCATCTAGATATATTTGTATTGAATTTATATATTTATTAGATGATTATCAGAAATGATCTAATGAGCACCGGTGCTCATCTTATCCTAAGCACCGATGAGTTGACACATTAATTCATTGGTGGATTGGAACTCACAAAATCTTTATCCACCAATGAATTAATGTGCCAACTCATCGGTGTTTAGGATAAGATGAGCACCGGTGCTCATTAGATCATTTCTGATTATATGGTATATGTAACCTCAAAGTAGGTTGATATATAAGCGATTTTTCTTATTTTTTGTCTCCATTTTATGGGATTATCACGGGAAGTCAAACGAAGTCGAAATATTACATTTTTAATACCATTTCGAAGTGCTCATGACCTAATTTTTTTCATCTCTAACGGCGTGCGAAACGGCCAACCGTATCGAAAGTTACCACTCGTCGAAGCGGGTCGTTCCAAAATATATAAACGATTTTTCTTATTTTTTGTTTCAATTTTGCGGGATTATTACGGGAAGTCAAACGAAGTCGAAATTTTACATTTTTAATACAATTTCGAAATGTTCATGACCTAATTTCTCCCATTTTTAACGGCGTATGAAATGCCAATCGTATCGAAAGTTACCACTCGTCGAAACAGACCGTTCCAAAATATATAAACGGCTTTTCTTATTTTTTGTTTCCATTTTGCGGGATTATTATGGGAAGTCAAACGAAGTCGAAATATTACATTTTTAATACCATTTCAAAGTGCTCATGACCTAATTTCTTCCATCCCTAACAGCGTTTGAAACGGCCAACCGTATCGAAAGTTACCACTCGTTGAAGCAAGCCGTTCCAAAATATATAAACGATTTTTCTTATTTTTTGTCTCCATTTTGCGGAATTATTACAGGAAGTCAAACGAAGTCAAAATATTACATTTTTAATATCATTTCGAAGTGCTCATGACGTAGTTTCTCCCATCTCAAACGGCGTGCGAAACGGCCAGCCATAGCGAAAGTTACCATTCGTCGAAGCAAGCCGCTCCAAAATTATATTAAATTATATTCCATAGAAACCATTCTGCAAATTATCAAAAAGTTTTAACGGATGTTTAACGGTTTATGAATGGAATGACTAATTCCGCAAGAAACGTTTGAAATAATGGTATAAATGTCAATTTTAAAACGATAGGGACCATTTTAGCAAAGAGTGTAAACGTTGGGGACCATTTCTGCTAATTACCCTTTCTGTCATTGCAACACTCTTTGGGATTCGAGAAAACCTACATTACTCTTCAGGAGGAAGAAGCAAGAAATGAGGCTGTGCATGTAATTGTTGATAAATTTACATTTGAAGAAGAATATTACGAGGAAGAAGATTATGGCATGGACGAAGATATGGAGCTTATTTTAGATGATATATCTTATGTCGACGTACTATTAATTGACAGAACTTGAGCATATTTGTTAGTGCTTAAAAGTTACTTTTCTCAATTTTGTTAGTAAAAAAGGTACTTGAAAAATCATGTTTGACAAAATAAGTAATTAAAAAGTAAGTTTGACCTACTTCTAAACAAACAAACAAACAGTGTGCTATGGTTTGTTTTATAAGAATTATTTGCCCTCGAATAGTAAATTGAAAACGTAAGCACTGGATTGAGCGAGGTGGACATTGGCTGGCACATGAAATAGTACATGTACGTTCTCTAGAAGAGGAAGACCTCTGTGGTATATGTTTGGTAAAATTTGAATACTATCTCGACAGTGTAGCCTCGTATCTTAATGTTAGTTATTATCTAGCTGGTTGTGAACTGTCTTGATTTTATGCCAATTGATGCTCACCAATTTCGTGTTTTCATGCCTAGTTGATTTTACACATTTTAGTTGCCTTTCTAAATTTTGATTTCTGCAATCTGCCTTGAATGGATAAGGTTTTCTCAATTGGTTTCATATAAAAAATATGAAAATCAAGCAACAACTTTGTGCACTTGTTTTGCACAAGACAAAAGAAGTTAGATGGTCTGATTTTTTATTTTTATTTTATTTTATGTATTTTCCATAAACGTTGGCTTTCCTGGAATTCAAGAAAACCTACATTAACTTTTCAAGAGGAAGAAGCAAGAAATGAGGTTGTGCATGTAAATGTTGATAATTTAACGTTCGAAGAAGAACATTACGAGGAAGAAGATTATAACATGGAACTTGATGTAAATGATATATTTTACGGGAAACTAATCAATTGACAAACTAGAGCATGTCACTTGTAGTACGATTTCAATTGTTATCATGAAACTTTCCTCTTTAGATGTGGTTTGTACTACAGTGATTATTGGCCTTCGAGCAGCAAATTGGAAATGTAAGAATTGAATTGAGGCGGGTGAACATTCTCTGGCCCATGAAATGTTACCTATACATTACTCCCCATTTTCTCTAGAAAAGGAAGACCTCTGTGGTATATGTTTGGTAAGAATTGTATAATACGTAGACAGTGCTGCCTCATATCTTAATGTCCTAATTATTATCTTGCTTGTATATATAATTTTAACTTCCTCTATCATTTAATACATGGATGAGTACATCTGGTGTGAGGATATCAGGGAATTTGATCGTGACCACAAATTTCATTATGGCTGCATCAAGAAGTGGCCCAAGCAGAAAAATCCTGCCTCGTGTGCACCAGGATTGGTTTGGCAATTTGATAAGGAATTTTCAGGACTCAAAATTTTCCATAAAGCTATTTCTTTGTTGATGGATAAATTTTATTTGTATTGATGGCCATATTTTGACTAGGGAGTTTTGGTTTGACCATTGATACAGCTTTGCCATGAATATTTTTTTTTTATACCTAGGTGTCTACCTTCGACGATTAATCCTGAGTTCTATTCTTTGGCCCCTCAAGATGCAGACCAAGTAAAATGCGGAATGTGACCCAAATTGGCCAGGTTCCAAGAGCCACCTCCACTGATCTGTCAAAGTGTCAAGCGAGTTAATACATGTTGCACCTTGCTTTCTAGGAGAACTCTTGCATTCCAAGATAAATCTTGCCTTCCAGAAGAGAGCTTGCCTTCCAGAGCCTCACGAATCGAACTCGCGACCTTTGAATTGCTAGCAACTAAGAGCCCCGTCATTTGCCAGTTGGGTCCTGAGTTCTACGCCTTGGCCCCTCAACACGCAAACCAAGTAAACCGCGGAATGTGCCCCAAACTGGCCGGGTCCAAGAGCCCCCTCCACTGATCTGTCAAAATACCGCGCGAGTTAACACATGTTGCACCATGCCTTCTAGGAAAACTCTTGCCTTCCAGGATAAATCCTGCCTTCCAGAGCCTCATGAATCGAACTCGCGACCTTTGAATTGCCAGCAACTAAGAGCCCCGTCCTTTGCCAGTTGGGATGTGCCTCGGGGGGCTCTGCCATGAAAATTTTGATTGGTCAACAGCTTGTTGTAAGCACTATTCTAATATCAATTGTGCTAAATGTGTATTCTTGTGTACACTCTCACCTGACATAATCTAGACAGAAAAAAGAAAGGTTGTTGGGAAAATCAAAGGAGTTGATAATGCCATAAGGCAGAGTATAAGGAAAATGTACACAAGATTGTACATGTAACATAATTGTTTTAATATTTATGAGAATAATGCTATATGTACACCAATCGTGACAACTTGATTGACATTCCTCCTATGTGGACGAAATTCGTGTAGCGATGTGATGAATGAGTTCAAAAACAAGAGTATAGATGTTACCATGTGGAAGAGTGTAAATAAACGTATAAGTGAGAGTGCTAGCGTAGCAAGATTGAAATGATAAGAATAATGCTATAAATACATCAACAATTACAACTTGATTGACATTCCCCCCAATGTGGAAGAAATCTGTACAGTGATATGATGTATGAGTTCAAAATCAAGAGTTTAGATGTTGCCATATGGAAGAGCGTAAAGAAAGTTGTAAGAAAGAGCACAAGTGCAGCAAGATTGAAATTATAAATACAATCATGCTACGTGTACATCATCCTTCATATTATTTTTTGTATTTTGTCATATGACAACACGTCTTTAAATAATTTTAAAAAAATAGATAGTGTTTCCCTCCAATCATTTTTTAATGACATATCAAATGTCAAAAAGGATGTCCCTTCCATTCCCTTTTTAATAGCATGTTTTTATTCTTATAATTTATAGTGTGTGTCACAAATCCTGACATTAACTTTATCCAATTTTTATTTATTTTTGGTTGTTTATCTTGTAGCCGTACCTGTACCGTTTTGAGTTCGTATCGTAACAAATTTAAATGCATGTCGGGTAGATCTTATTTTAGTCATCTTAAGATAATATTAAGAGCATGTTCGTATGAAGTTTAACTAAATTTAATATTTGGTTTTCAAATATGTAGAAATAAATTATTTGTGTTTACCTGTTAAGTAAAAATATCACTTACTGTGAGAGCTGAGTTGCATTTTCTTTTAATATTATTTTGTGGTTTGGCATGCTAGTTGGAATCAAAGTATAAGTAGGTCACAAGTTTACTTGCATGTCGATCTTCATTCCAATAATGTAAAACAATATAATCTATCTTGATGTCCATCATAGATATACTATCTTAATAAATGTTGTACTTGTTAAACTATTTCATTACGGGATTTAGCAATTTAGACATAAGAATTAAAAATTTAAGCGCGGCAATTTTAATAAGTGATTTAACATAAATGGATTATGTTGCATTGGGTACTCTTGCAGTTCAACATATATTTTTTTTATGATTTCAACAAATTATACAAGCCTCAAGACGACGGAAATACAATTGATTGTCTCGAACTGATACAATAGGAATTGAAATCCCGATTGAGCTCATGTCAATCGAATGGGAAAAGTTCGATCTTCCGTCTTTTGCTTTTGATAGATCTCACAGGCATAGTATTCACTCTGGAGAGAAAACTTCAGGAAAGAAACGTGATGGAAAAATTCTTCTACTATGATACGTCGAGTAGTAATATTTTCTTTCTATATATGATGAATAGGATTCATATAAAACAAAAAATAACAAAAATATGCCTTTCAACGGAAACATGTGAAATAAATCGTATGAGGAAGATACAAATATTACTCGATAATAATACTTTCTTAGCTTGCTGAACTCTTCTATTTATACTAAAATGGTTTGCATTCTTTGTCAAATGCACTGCCATTTTGTCAAAGGAAATCCAGCAGCGTGAAAGGAAAAGACAACTATTTGTCCTTGACTTTTGCCTTTTATCCTTGATGCATTTCCAAGCTTTTGCCCAAGATTTTTCATTACGTTATAATTGTTCGCAACGTAAAATATATTATTTATATATATTCAATTGATATGTCTAATTTGTTGTTGCTCGCAAGAAAGCACAATGTTATGTGTAATTTTTGAACAAATGCTTATTCCCTGAAAAAGAGCATACAACTTATATCATGTTCGCAATGATTTCACTGACTCCTTGATTGATTTGTATTCAATTATAGATTGTTTATATTTTTCGAAATGAAGCACTAATTGTTATTATCAATATTCTAGAATAATATATTATTATTTATAAATGAACATAAAATTTATTACTCTGGATTTTTGTCGTATCCCTCAAAAATCAAGAATTAACTAACTCAATGTTGACTTTTTTTTTTAAAAAGAAAAATAACTAATATTCAAGAAGAATATTAGTACTTGCTCCTAAAGAGCAAGAAACTTCCGTGATTCAATGTTCTTGAAGAATATTATACCACTGCTCCCAAAAATTGTATAAACATTGATAAGAATTAAGATGGATCATCAAGATGCCTGCTTAGTACGTAGATGGTGCAATTAGGCACACAATTCTCCAAAATAAAAAAGTAATTTTTGAAATTAACATTAACAAAAATAATGTTATATAATTACGGTGCACGTTATTCCAATTCGAAATTTGTTTAACCGTTGTTTGAGCCCCATTATTTGGTAAAAATTAATTTTGAATAGTGAATTTTTGGAAAATGTGAGGTTGAAAATTGGAAAAAGTTTTAGATTTACGTGTAATATTATTTTATTAAGAGAATATGTAATTGAAAATAAGTTTGAAAAAAATGTATTATTGGCAATATTGCTTAAACAAGGGCTTAATTTTAAAGATATCCGCTGTAATAGATTTTACATTGAGACGAAGTAAGAAAATTATATTGAATATCTTTACATAACTTCTTTTTGTATTTGGCAGAAGCATATAATAGAAAAACATCTTAACGCTCCCATATGACATGTACTATATATTCATAAAGATGATTGAATCAAACGTTATCAAGAAATGGAAGTTCATTGATAAAAAAAATTTATTATTTGACATGACTGGTTAGACCATTCCAGATCAATAATGATGCAAATAATATCTATAAATATTTATTGAAGCACCAAAAGATTTTTCAATGTAAATGAATTCTCACATACTATTTGTTCTCAAAGTATATAGGCTAGTAGACCTTCACTAGCTAATACGGTTTCACGTGTCTTTGAAAATTAATTATGGTGGTATTTTGGACCACCCCACATCATCCATTTTGACCATCGACATATATTTGTATCTAATAAATATATTTATTAGATGATTGTATGGTGTTCGTAACCTCAAGTCAACGAGTTTTGTTGCTCAAATTTTATTTGCTGTGAAGAAAATAATAATTGTTGAACAACCTCATGTATGAGCATGGAGATGATTTTTCGTGTTGTGAACCTGTCTCAATTTTTAGACCATTCATGCATAGTTGATTTTACACATTTAATTAATTGTCTTTTTATAGATATTGATTTCTTCAATCTGCCTTGAATGGATAAGGTTTTCTCAAAGTAGGTTGATATAAAAAATATGAAAATCAAGCAACAAATGTGTGCATTTGTTTTGCACAAGACAAAAGAAGTTAGATGCTCTGATTTCTTTATTTATTTTTCTTAATTTTGTTTGCTATGAAGGAAAAAAAATTGTTGAACCACCTCATGTACGAGTGTTGATGTGATTTTTCTTGTTGTTAACCCGTCTCAATTTTAAGTCAATTGTTGTTAAACAATTTCTTGTTTTTCATGCCTAATTGGTTTAACACATTTTCAATGCCTTTTTAAATATTGATTTCTTCAATCTTCCTTGAATTGATATGGTTTTCTCAACATAGTCGATATGAAAAACATGAAATTCAAGCAAAAACTATGTGCACTCGTTTTGCACAAGACAAAAAAGTTAGATGGTCCGAATTTTTTATGTATTTTCTGTAATTGCAACGCTCTTTGGGATTAGAGATAACCTACATTACTCTTCAGGAGAAAGAAGCAAGAAATGAGGTTGTGTATGTAATTGTTGATAATTTTACATTCGAAGAAGAATATTATGAGGAAGAAGATTATGGCACGGACGAAGATATGGAGCTTATTTTAGATGATATATCTTATGTGGACGTACTATTAATTGACAGAACTAGAGCATGTTTGTTAGTGCTTAAAAGTTACTTTTCTCAATTTTGTTAGTAAAAAAGGTACTTGAAAAATCATGTTTGACAAAATAAGTAATTAAAAAGTAAGTTTGATTGATCTACTTCCAAACAAACAAACAATATGCTCCAATATGTTTTCAATTGTTATCATGAAACTTTCCTTTTTAGCTATGGTTTGTACTACAAGAATTATTGGCCCTTGAACAGCAATTGGAAATGCAAGGACTGAATTGAGCGAGGTGGGCATTGGCCGGCACATGAAATAGTACTTGTACATTACTCACGTCTTCTCTAGAAGAGGAAGACCTCTGTGGTATATGTTTGGTAAGATTTGCATAATATATCGACAGTGCAGCCTCTTAACGTCTTAATTATTTTCTTGCTGGTTGTGAACCATCTTAATTATTTTCTAGCTGGTTGTGAACTGTCTCGATTTTCTTGCTGGTTGTTTGCTGTGAAGAATTTATTTTTTGTTAAACCGCCTTATTTACAAGCATTGAGGTGATTTTTCTTGTTGTGAACCTTTGATTTCCGCAATCTACCTTGAATGGACAAGGTTTTCTCAATTGGTTTGATATAAAAAAATGTGAAAATCAGGCAACAACTTTGTGCACTTGTTTTGCACAAGACCAAAAAAGTTAGATGGTCCGAAATTTTTTTATGTATTTTCTGTAAACACGTTGGCTTTCCGGGGATTCAAGAAAACCTACATTAACTTTTGAAGAGGAAGAAGCAAGAAATGAGGTTGTTCATGTAATTGTTGATAATTTAACATTCCAAGAAGAACATTACAAGGAAGAAGATTATGACATGAAGCTTGATGTAAATGATATATCTTATGAGAAACTAATCAACCGACAAACTAGATCAAGTCGCTCGTAGTAAGTTTTCAATTGTTATCATGAAATTTTCCTCTTTAGATGTGGTTTGTGTTGGGAAAAAAATCAACTTTCCCACCCAAATCAACCAAACGCAGCGGAAACATAAAACACGAAATAATTGGACAAAAGAGAAAACAAAGAATTTAACGTGACTCAACTGACTGCTGACAACCACAAGAGAAGAACACTTTTATTGATAAGAAAAATAAATCACTCGTTACAATATTTTCCTCACCCACACAACTTCTTCCTACACAAAGAAAGAACAACAAACGTGTTTTCTTCCTTTGTATACTCTCTCTCAGTGCGACTCCAATCTGGCAGCTCCACCTAAAATTGTCTTCCCTATTAACTTGTACAAATTATCAATCTTTTCACCTCTAATTATTGGCACATAATTTTTCTTCACAATCATCACACCACATTTGGCACAATATTCATAACCCAATGTGTCCAATGCTCCCGACGATATTAAATTTCGCTTCAATCTTGGGACATGCAAAACACCTGTTATTCTTCTCACAACTCCATCAAACATTTTCACCTTCACAGTACCCGAACCCTTGACTTCAAGTTTTTGATTATCAGCAACAAAAATATAACGCTCATCACATGGCTTATAGTTCTCAAACCAATCTCTGTTTGGACTCATGTGATAAAAGCATCCAGAATCTAGAAACCAGTTACTAACTAGACTCTCATCATTAGCAACACATAAAGTATCTTCAAGATCATAATTCTCCTCCACCAAATTTGTAGAGTCTGAATTCTCTGTGATTTCTTTACTTTTCCTCTTCGAGTCAAGATGTTTTGTCAATTCTTCACAATCTCTTCTAACGTGACCCTTCTTGTGACAGTAATAGCATTCCACGTCTCTCCTTGGACGAGATTGAGAACGATCCCTTTGACCATAATTTATTCCTCGCGATTCACCTCTACCATATCTATTACCAGAAGTAGTCAACAGAACCTGATCACCATTCACATTACCACTTGGCTTCTTCATGTTGGCTATCTCTAAAAAAGCAGTCGAAACCTCGTTCACTGTCAAAGTAGATTTACCAACTAACAGCGTGGTCACCAACGTCTCATATGATTTAGGCAAGGAAGACAATAACATAATAGCCTTATCTTCGTCCTCAACTTTCACATCCACATTCAACAACTCAGTCACACACTTATTAAACTTATTCAAGTGGTCCCTAACATCAATATCATCATCCATCTTCAACTCATACAATTGTTTTTTCAAATAAAGCCTATTAGTTAAGGACTTAGACATATATAAATCTTCTAACGTTTTCCATAACTTAGAAGCGGATTTCTCGTTCAAAACACTATACTTTACCTCAGGTGCAAGAGCCAATCTGATTGTACTGACTGTCTTCGCTTCTAATTCTTCCCAATCTGCATCTTTCATCCCTTCTGGTCTCTTACCCTGCAAAGCTTTGTAAAGTCCTTGTTGCACAAGAATATCTTCAACAGTACTTTTTCAAATATTGAAATTATTCTTCCCATCAAATCGCTCCACCTCAAACTTGGAACCTGTCATCATCTTCGCAATAATCCCAGAGTTTGAACCTTTAGCTCTGATACCACTTGTTGGGAAAAAATCAACTTTCCCACCCAAATCAACCAAACGCAGCGGAAACACAAAACACGAAATAATTGGACAAAAGAGAAAACAAAGAATTTAACGTGACTAGCTGACTGCTGACAACCACAGGAGAAGAACACTTTTATTGATAAGAAAAATAAATCACTCGTTACAATATTTTCCTCACCCTCACAACTTCTCCCTACACAAAGAAAGAACAACAAACGTGTTTTCTTCCTTTGTATACTCTCTCTCACATGCACACAATATTTCTCTCTATTTTTCCTCACTTTTTCACATCTCAGAATTCTTCTCTCTCTCTCTCTCTGTTTCTTTTTTCTCCTCTTTTCACGTCAACTTCAATTGTATATATAGCCATAAATTATGCCAAAAAGTTACCTAATTACAATTGAACTCTCTTAATTATTTTCCTTATATAATAATACCAAAAATATACTTTTCCTTTTCTACTTGGTAATATTTCCATAAAGAAAAATACTCCTAATTTAACTTGACCACTTTTTTTTTCCTTTTCTTGTCAAACAAGAATTCTTTATTCCATAATTATTTTGGTCAATCCCAACAGTTTGTACTACAGGGATTATTGGCCTTCGAACAACAAATTGGAAATGTAAGAACTGAATGGAGGGAGGTGAACATTCTCCGGCACGTGAAATGTTACCTATATGTTACTCCCCATCTTCTCTAGAAGAGGAAGACCTCTGTGGTATATGTTTGGCAAGAATTGTATAATATGTAGATAGTGTAGCCTCATATCTTAACGTCCTAATTATTATCTGGCTTGTATATATAATTTTAACTTCATCTATCATTTAATACATGAATGAGTACATCCAGTGTGAGGATATCAGGGAACTTGACAAATTTCATTATGACTGCATCAAGAAGTGGCCCAAGCAGAAAAATCCTGCCTCGTGTGCACAAGGATTGGTTTGGCAATTTGATAAGGAATTTTCAGGACTCAAAATTTACCATAATGCTATTTTTTTGTTGATGGATAAATTTTATCTGTTCTATAATGAACTTTTTGTTAGATATTTTCTATTGATATTTGATGGCCAAAATTTGAATAGGGAGTTTTGGTTTGAACATTGATACATTTATGCCATGAAAATTTAACTGGTCATCTGCTTATTGTAAACGCTATTCTAATATTTATAATTTATAGTGTGTGTCAAATCATGATGTTAACTTTATCGTTTTTTTTTGGTTGGTTATCTTGTAGCTGTACGTGTACCGCGTTAAGTTCATATGGAAACAAATTTAAATGCACGCCTGGTAGATCTTATTTTAGTCATCTTAGATAATATTGAGAGCATGTTCGTCCGTGTTTGATAGACATGATTTTTTATGGAAAATGAATTTTTTTTTTTTTCATTTTCCAACTTTTGCACATGTTTAGTAGCAAAATTTTCCCTTAAATTTTTTTTTCCACCTTTCCTTATTTTTTAGCTTTTTGAGGAAAATGTATTCTTGTTGTTTTGGTTGGTTTTGATTTTCCAGGTTTTTTTAAAATTTTATTTACAATTGGAAAAATTTCTAGACACAATGGTAAAAAAAAATTATCAATTTTATTGACATTTTCGTGCAAAACAAAACCAAAGGAATGATAGTCGGTATAATAAATTTTTTTTTTTTTTTTTACAATTGGAACAAATTCTAGACCCAATAGTAGAAAAAATTATCATTTTAATGGACAATTTTCATAAAAAAAAGAAGCCAAATGGAACCAAACTTTTAGCATTTTTCAGGTGAAAAATTATACAAATTAAACACAATTAATTACAATTTTCAATTAAACAATTTTTAGGCAATTTAATTCTCTGTAAAACATTTTCTTTCCACCAATTTTGTACATTTACAATCAAACGGACCCTAAGTTTAATTTTTGGCTTTCAAATGTGTAGAAATAAGTTATTATTTTTTTACTTGTATTATCTTTTATCATTATTTTGTGGTTTATGCTAGTTGGAATCAAAGTATGCGTAGATAACAAATAGTTATGAATCAACCCGATATCAAGAATGTTTTGATATCACTTGTTGAGAAACTGGTTAAATAATTAAAGGAGAGAAAATATGAACAATATGAAATTTAATGGATCACACAACAATTAAGAAAAATTGTGAAAGGGGAGAATTTATTAGACCAAGAAACAAACAATTGTCTTACATAATTTTGATCATCTCAATCTAATCTAAATAATTCTATCTTGTTTCTGATGTATACAGCAATGATCTAATTGTTATAATCTCTCTTAAGTCTTTCATTTTTAAAGTGCCTATACATAGTAGAGTATTTATAGAAGTCAAATCTCGAAATTGTAGATGAGGTAGAGTCCAGGATGGAGAAGAAGTATCAAAATTTGGATAAAACGAAAAAATCGCGATGGGCGCTTCGCCTAGCACTCAAGCGCTATGTGCCTGGCGCTTGGGCGTCAGGTCTCTGCCTCCTGTTTCTTATCACTTCAATTCTTGGCGCCTAGGTGCCGTGATGGTAGCACTTAGGTGCTAGGTTTCGGATTAACATTCCAAAACATGCTTTTTGCCAATCAAGAGCCCATTTTCAAGTCAAACCCCAAATTATTATTGAAATTTGATCTCCACAACTTAGGACTATACAATCCCAAGTACCTTAAACTTCTCCAATCAACCAAATCCCAAATCACATGGAATCCAATCAACCAAGACTTCTAAATCAAGATTAAACAAGTTTCCTTCATGCAATAAACTTCTAAACCATATAAAATTTTTGTCACAAAACCTAACACAAATTTACTTGCACATTGATCTTCATTCCAATCACGTAAAACAATATAATATATCTTGATGTCCATCGTAGATGTATTATCTTAATAAATGTTGTACTTGTTAAAATATTTCATTTCGGGATTTAGCACTTTAGACATAAAGAGGTGTTTAATGGATATTATTGAGAAAAAAATGTATTTTAAATAGTTATTTGATGGAAAATATATGATTAAAAAGTAAAGAAAAGTTATTGATGTAATATAAAATATTATTATATTGAAAAATACGTAGTTGAAAAAAGAATTTTGAAAAAAATGAATTTTGAAAGAATATGTGTCAAATAGGGGCAAAGAATAAAAAATCTAAGCTCGGCAATTTTAATAAGTTATTTAACATTGGGTACTCTTGCATTTTAGATTTTTTATGATTTCAACAAATTATACAAGCCTCAAGTCGAGAGAAATACAATTAATTGTCTCAAATTGATACGATAGGAATTGAAATCCCGATTGAGCTCATGTCCATTGAATGGGAAAAGTCTGATTTTTTGTCTTTCGCTTTGGATAGATCCCACAGGCAAAGTACTCACTCCGGGTGATCAAAACGTAATGTGAGTCAACTAGATCAGGTTAACGAGCTCGGGAGGCCGGAATTCGTGCATGTAAAAAGGAGATCATGTTCTAGCTATTCAAGCAATTGCTTTAGATAATAGATGACTTAATTGAACAATAACTTATCGAAGAGCTAGTTTTACTTGACAACTAACTGGCGGGACATGATATCCCACAAATCCTCAAATACTTGAGGCACTTCCTAAGAAATGGCTTAAAACCATGAAATGCTCAATTTTTAAGTAATGACATTGATGTAAATGTTAGGACCACGGAACCTATTTAGGGGTGCTTTGTCAGTTCCATAAATTTCACCTAAATTTCGGACCTGAAAGTTTATTTTCCTGCCCCATTTTACGATTACCAATTGAATCTAAAATCTTGAATCTGGAACAGAATATAGAACTACCAAACCTTGTACTTTTTCTTCTATATTTGTATATTCAATCGTGATGCGCAATTGAAAACTTCCCAACTAACGAAAATTGGTGAAAATCTAGCAGGAAGACAATGGGATTAGATTGTGTCATTATGCGCAAGTAACGGTTACAAATTAATGTTAGTTCCAAATTTTCCTCGTTTTCTTTTCAAGATTTCTTACGCAGAGAAATTATTAAAGGAATGAAGAAAGAAAACGCGCCAGGCATCGACCCATTTTCTCCACGTCTGAATTATGCTTAGCTTTCTTTTGAATTCACGAAAGATGTTTGCAGATTTTTCAGGTATTTTTCTGTCTTTTTCACTCCCTTCTTATTTGACATTTGGTACTCCTCATACAGAATCAATTGAAGGGTGTTGGGTTTAGGGCCTGGACATTCGTATTTGAGTATAAATTAAAAGGATTGTGTGGATCTTGTTTCTTTAAGATCTGGCGGGCAAAGATGATTATAATATCCAATTTAATGGGAAAGCTCTGAACTTTCCTTTTTTTTTTTCATGCAATATAGCGAATGTAATGAATTCTGCCTGAAATTTTATTGACAGAAGAATTGTGGCGTCTAATGAATTGCAGGAAAGACCTTTAGACTTCTTCATGTGAGATTTGATTAGCTTATTTAATAAGTTGGGATTTTTTAAGTAAATTTAAGACTGGGAGACACTTCTTGGTAACTTTGTGTTAAAAAATAAAATCGAGTGGAAAGATGATTTCAATGACTTTATAGAACCCAGGTCCTTATGATGTAATGTTATTAAGATTTAAGACTACGGATTACAATTAAATATGTGTGCTGCCAATGATTTTTCATTTCTAGTCCCAAACTGTTGTCTTTAGATCAGGAGGTTTTTATATTTGCTTAGGGGAAGACGTTTGGTTGGATGCAACTGCTTTCTTTTTATATCTGGAATTTTCCAACTATATCCCTTTCACTTCGCAATATTTTGGAACTCATAGTATTGAAAAATCAGGCATCTTCATGTCAGAATTTTTTTGTTGTTAATGTTCGTTTCCTTTCAATTTGTTCTAGCCTCTTTTATTTGGAAATCAAAAGTTGCCGAAGAGGTCAAGGCTTTCACTTATGGTAATGGCTCTTTATATGTCAAATACTAATGATGAGTTGCAGGAAAGGGATCCTACTAATGTCTTTTTCTTTATGTAGTGTCACGATCCATCTGTTTTTTTCGTCATATTGGTTCTTCAAAATCTGTTGCCACATCAAAATCTGTGGAGAATATGTTCAATTAAACTCTAAAGATCTGGTATCGGTTCAACGGTGAAATATCTGTGAAGATGTCTAGGATGCCAATGGCACTATGCATTTGGTTTGAAAGGATCGTTTTGGATTTTCCAGGTCAAAATTCTCTTCTCCACTTAATTATTTGTCAACAGTTTCTTGTTTGACCTATTTATGTTATATGCGCTCTGGAAATGGAAATAATACATATTTTGGTAAAGGAATGATTTCATGTATTGAATCTCCCTGCTTTATATCCATGTTTTGCGAGAAGAGGTGAAAAGGGCAAAGAGAGAACAAGCACGAGCCTTTAACTTAGATATATTCTCACTTTAAGTACTTAGTCAATGTGGCACTCCAAGAGGCACGGACATGAACATGGAGATATGTGATATTTCTAAAAAGCACGGCACGGACACGTCGGGGCACACCTAATTAAATTCTTTAAATTTATATTTATATACTATTTTTTCATTTTCATACAATAGAGGACAGACACATCACGTGCCATATAAAACACTTGCCTGAGGAATGTCTTAAACTATCCTTCAAGCTCTATAAATTTCAAAAATAAATAAAAAATAGGACATGACACATGGCTTGTCTCACCAATGTCATGGAGTATCTAAGGAGTGTCGGTATTTGACATGACACAATACAATACATGTCAAACATAGATGCGCCACCTTAGTAGGAGTGTGTGTGCTCCATTGGTGGCAGTGGCACTATTGTCCTTTCATTATCCTCATTCTTTAATGATATTCCCATTTTACCAAAAAAACTTATGCCATTAATTTTCACCTAAAATTATGGCGAAGGTGGATACTTAATGATGCCACCTCTGTGAAAGTTCCCAAGTAGGGGTTATGTCAAATATAGAGCTTGGAGAACCTGCTGGTGATATGACTGATGTTTTAATTAAACCAATACATCTTATGGATTGGCGTGAAATACATTTTCTTGTCACAATGGACTACATCAGAATAGGATGTCTACAATCCAACCTTAGGTTTTCTCCCATCATTGGGATACTTATGAGCATTTTTTCACATGAAACATCTCATCTAATTCTCTAATAAAGAATTACGAGTCTGGGCAATGACATTCATCGGTATGTTCAATGCCTCCAGACCATACTTTTTTCTGTTAGCATGTGCAATTTGGTAATACTTCGTGCTCCCTGTCCTGATACTTAAGCATGGATTTAGATGGTTTGTGTGAATTCAAACGAAGAAATTTTTTTTTCATGCAAGTTCCGTAAAATTTTAGTGCACCTATCTCGGTTTCAAAGTTCCGTCAGTGAGAAGTTATCTCTGCAAAATCATTGGGGTTGCCCCAAGTCCAGAACAAGAACTAAGTGTGTCACTGTGACTACTGGCTTCTTGTGGTAAGGCTGCCCACCATAATTACTGATCAACTTGCTTCTTACTCGGTTGTTCTTAACTGAAGATCATCCAAAATATAAAATTATCTAAATGTAGAAAATCATAAACATATGTGGGTTTGTTTATATGGCTGAATGTGAGTTAGCATTGATATGTTACTTGCTGGTAAAATAGACAAATAAAGGGAAGTATGCATCTAGTTCTCTGATTGGTCCTCTAAAATGGGGTCCAATTGGAGTTTCCTTTCTCTTTCTCTCCCATTCTGTAATGCTTTCTGTCTTGCTATTTCTTGATCCCTTAATTACTTTCACTTATATCTGGTATTTATAGAGAGATAAGGTGCTAGTCTTGGTTAAGATTATTAGTTGATTTTAAAACAGAAATTATAGATATTATTGAATCAATTTCTTGAATTCTTTGAAGTTTACATCATTTAAAGTGGATCAGTTTGCTCTTACATGCTCACTGTTCTGCATTTCAGAGACTGTAATTCTAAAAAAACAATCCAGTTGAAACCCTGGAAACATCTTTCAGATTCTCTACCACTCACCCCTTAAAATGTCCTTTACTAGCCAACATAGGGAAAATGAAACACCTGTATCATTGTGCACATTTCTGGTATCTTAGGTGGCAGACTGTATGCATCGACAATACCAAAATGAATGTCCACATGTTTATGGGTTTCTACTCCTAGAGCTTCAACGCCTGCCTATTTAAATCCCAATCACCACCATCAACTGCAGAAATGACTTCAGTATGAAGTTGCATTCAAAGAGATAAAGCAAAAACTTGAAATGGTACTTCAGAGAACCATTTCCAAGTCTGGCTTTGCATAGAAATGCTATTGACAACCTTTGTTTAAAAAGGCATTCAAGTTAAATGATGCATATTGAGATTTTGATGGCAAATTTAGAGTTTGTATAGAATTTAAAACTAGCAAATTATTTTTCACGTGGACAACATCTTGTGCAACTTCCATGCATCTATATTTCCAAAAAAATAGAATCCACGCTAAAGTTCAGTGTGGCAAATTTAGAGTTTGTATAGAATTTAAAACTAGCAAATTATTTTTCATGTGGACAACATCTTGTGCAACTTCCATGCATCTATATTTGCAAAAAAATAGAATCCACGCTAAAGTTCAATTGTTTGCTTAAGGTTTTTTAAGGGTGATTTTTCATTGTACCAAATCTTTGAACATTGTCAGTATTGTGTCTGCGGTCTGCCTTTTTTGCATTTCTTGTTTGTTAGGCAATCCATAAAACAGTTAAATATAAGAGCTAAGTGGAGTCACCCTATGGAGAGACTTCTGCATTTGTTATGATATGTTTCAAGCTCAAAAGTCTAGGTCTCACTTCAACTTATACTAAATCTGAATCCTTGTAATGGAAAATTTTAGAAGACCCTGCTACTTAAAAAAAAAATAAAAAAATGGCAGCTTTTATATAATTGTGTTTTCTTCAGTCAATAATACATAAATATTCTAGGTTGGCTCATCCTAAGTTTGCTATATCTCTTCGTAGGCTAGTCCTTCTGTAAGTTTTAAGACAGGATGCTTAAGATATAAACCTAGAATCTGACTTGAGTTCTCATGGTATGCATATGTGATTCATTCAGAATTGGAGAAAGCATATTTAGGCTAAGAGATAACCCTTGGGTGTTCAAAACTCGTGCATAGTATGTTGGCTGATAATGGTTAGTTGCATCCCTCTCATCCCAATCATTTCAGTTGAACAATCAGTGGCATTGGCAGAATTGCCCTTTAATACATCAGAGCCACTAAGTACTTGCATCTAATATTCACAGATCACTACTACCTAAAGTCTTGTCAACTATCTGGATATTTCACCATACGTTACTGCCATTCTCTTGTTTCTTAAAGCTTACCTGCCAGGAAAATTTTGTTTTGACATATAATGTGGTTTAGGAGGCTAAAGTCTCGTCAACTATCTGGATATGTCACCATATGTTAGTGCCATTCTTTTGTTTCTTAAAGCTTACCAGCCAGGAAAATTTTCTTTTGGCATATTATGTGGTTTAGGAGGCCTTTTGTGTGGTTGCTTCTAACTGTAGTTGTGGAAAGTAAAATGTAGAAAGTTCTATTGGTACTGACCCGTTGATCAAATTTCTTTGTGCCCAAATGATTGAGATATTGATTGATAAGATCTTAGTGCCAGTGTTGCATTTGGAATACAGCCTGATAGTTTCTTGCCAAGCTCAACATCTGATTCACTGGGTTTCAGATTTACTGCTGAAAGTAGTCATCCTTCAATTAGAGAAATTGAAACAATCTCCAGGCCAGTGACTGTGAAACAATTTCTTCCCTTTTCTAGGGTAAAAGCTAGAAGTCAACATGGAAGAACCATGCAGGCACCTAGCTACTATTCATGTCATGTCTGACAGGTCTCTGCTTAAGAACTTTGATAAATCTGGAGTGCCTGTTAATGTGGAATCTCTCATATTGCTTGATGAGGCCCGCTCAGTAGACAAGGTTTAATGCTACTTCATAGGATCTCCCCCCTTCCCAATCGGACGTGAAAGTTTCCTTTCATCGGCTCAAGTAGGTACACCAAATAAAAAAAGGAATTCTCGCTTTCAAAATGTAGGGAAAAAAAAAAGGTCATGGCATGTTGATCCCCATTTTTGGTGTAGAATGCATTTTGGAATAGTCGATTGATGGATAATGTGTAAGTTTTTGTGTTGTGTGTAATATTATTTTATTGAAAAATGTGTGGTTGAAAAAAAAAGAGAGAAAAATGTATTTTGAAAAAAATGGGGATCAAACAAAGGCTTAATGTGATATATGGAGCTCCTATTGTACTTTCTCATCTTGGAAGCCTCTTCAATGGCACACATTGCACTGGAAGAAAGTAGAGAGAACCTAAAGTTGAATTGTGAGACAGAGGTGTATTTTTTTTTACTGATCGCCAAACGTAGTTGTCAAATTAACGTGTGTGTTGCATTTGGCCAAAAATCTCTGGACTCTCAGTTTCCTCATCTGAAAGTTATCGTTGCACTGGTACTTCCTCTTACCGGACAAATCTTGAGGAACTGATTAGTAAGATAAGTCAATTTATGCTGCCCTCTTCATTACAGCAAGCATCTTCGCCCTACTCTTGAATCAGGATGTCTAATGATAGATGATAGTACACAACTGGATCTATAACCAAGACATCTTGTGATGATTGTAAACCAATTTTTCCTCTTCTCCCATTGCACTTTACCACTCTGCATTATTGTTCTATATGACCCCATTTAAGATAGCATTGAGCCAATGAATGTTTGATATTGCGGGTGTTGATGGGCATACTCTTTCAGTCAAATGAAGATATACGTTCGACAGGAATCTTTGATCCAAAATTTAATATATCGAGTTCTAATCATGATACTCGAAAACAAGATGAACAGATGCTCAAGACAGAATCTGAAGTAGATAAAGTTGTACAGAATAATAAAGATTGATGTTTACTTTAAGACCAATGGATTTGTGCATGAGGATTGAGGAATCAAAATAAAAAGCACTGAGACATGTTTAAGCTATAACTATGGAATATGTGAAATAATTGGTAAAATCTACTTGGCTTGATGGCCTTTTGGGCAGAGAAGCTCACAAAAGGATAATTAAGAAGTCAATTGACAAGGTTCTTAGCACATTTCAACTTCACCGGATTCCTAGTAATTGGGAAGAATCTAAGTCATATCTTTTTGTGTCCTGGCCCAAACTTGAAAGCTAGTTGAGTGGTATATTGAGAAGTATGGGAAATCTTGACATGGCTTACAAATTAGTTTTGTATCGTATCTTGTATTTTTCTCCCAACTGGACATTGTGAACCCTTCTTGGACCATCATGTTTTCGATTGAACGCTAAGATCTGGACTCCTGAAATGCTTAAAGTTGTTACCCATATGTCCAGTTGTATTGTTAAAACTTTGAAACCCTTTATACATAGGAGGGTAAGTATTTTGTCTATTTATAAGCAACTTGAATTTTCTAATCATTCAGTTACGTTAAAGAAAAACTCCTCTTAAGCGTTTCCCACAATGCGCACACTTTGTTACATGAGAGCTGATTGTCACGGGACTAGTTTTCTTTCACTAGAATAACTAGATACCGTGCGGCCTTAACGCACACAATTCCCGTCCCTACGAGAAAACGTTAAGTAAGCCTTTCGACGCCCACAAACTAATTCAACCTTACTAGGCTAAATTAGGATAACTTTGAGTAGAGATTTTGGAAGTAAAGACAATATGTAGAACAAGTAAGTTTGGGGAATTTTCTCTTGTATATAAACAACTCGAAACTTCTGAATGAATGAATTTACAATGAGACTACTTCTCTATTTATAGGCAAACCTCCTTGGATTGGGGCTAAGATCAATTCCCATCGAGGGTCCCCATTGGCTACAACTTGCCTTAAACCTCCTTAGACTAAGTGGAAGCAAACTTGGACTTGGTTTCTTTGCAAGTGGATTCTTCCTTCAAAATCACATGGGAATTATGTCCTTTCATGATAAATCAAGTTGGGTTTCTCTTCCTTCCTTGGTCTTTTCTTAGGCAAGTGGGTTAAGTAACCAATTTGTATAAGTCTCCTAAAACATCCTAGCATTCACATGTGGTATTTTCTCCTTGGAAACCACCTGGTATGCTAGGAAAACTGCCCATGTCATGCCCATGTCACTGCCTACGTCATGCTTTGAGTCGGCGTTCTTTGTCTTGTTACCCTGCGTCTGCAATGAGCTGCGATGCGTAATGCGCTACGTCTGGCTGCGTCCTGGAGGCGCTCGCAATCCGCCTGCAATGTCACAGGAGTTGCACATGTCACTGCGATAGCTGCACGTGTTGCGGCTGTGTCCATGATGCGGTTGCACCCGAATTTTCTAGGCAACGCTTGGACTGCTGTCATGGACACCAGATTTTCCCGACCGCAACAGCTTGGACATGGTGTTGCGACCGGGCGGAGACGTAAGTCGCTCCCCCGCCCGAATACGGCGACGCCTGCTCGGCCAGGTGTAATGTCTGAGCTCGGGTTCAAATTGCCATAAGTCCCCTACGTTCTCCCGAGTTGCTTGATTCGGGCCGCTTTTTCCATTTGACTAAGTATTGAGTGTAAGGTTGGACCCCGTCCGTCTCGCCCACTCTATCGGCCAAAATGGTTTCAACATCTTCTTCGAAAGATTTGGTGACAATGGGAGGTGCTCTTCGTGATTTATTTCTTTCTGGATCTTCCACATCCGGTTTATATGGCTTCAACATGCTCACATGAAAAATCGGGTGGATTTTCATAGTGTTTTGAAGATCTAGCCGGTAGGAAACTCTTCCCACTTTAGCTATCGGGAAACGGACCCTCATATTTTCGAACCAAGCACTTTGTGAACATAGGTATTTTTTAAATTGTCGGGGCCGTATCTTCACAAGTACTTGATCTCTGATGTTGAACTCCAATGGTCTTCGTTTCACCATCGACCCATTTCTTCATACGCTTAGGGCTTCCTCCAAGCATGATCGGCTAAGTCCATATGATCTCCCACATGACTTAGCCATTTTTATTGCTCCGGGACTTCGCCCCTAAATTGCCGACCAACGACAGGTGTCGGGTGTTGTAGGTTGTATGCTGTTAAGCTCGAATGAATTGTGTCCGTTGATTCACTTTTACGCAAGTTGTAGGAAAATTGAGCTATGTCTATCAACTTTGCCCAATTCGTTGGTTAGCACTTACAAAGTGCTAAGATAACATTCCAACAATGCATTCACCGCTCCGTTTGCCCATCCGTACAGGGTGGAAAGCGCTAGAAAAGTGTAAGTCGGAGTCCCAGGAGTTTAAACAACTACGTCGTAGTTTTCCGTGAAGCGAGGATCTCGATCACTTACAATATTTTGGGCAATCCCCGTACTTCACAACATCTTGAATAATAACCTTGCCTTCTCTTCAGCGGTACGGTCTTTAGTTGCGGAATAAAAGTTCGCATACTTTGAGAACCGATCAACAATAACAATGATTGATTTAAACCCTTGAGACTTTGTGATTTGTTATGTAATCCATGGTAATCACGTCCCATGGTTGATCGAGGCAGGGGAGGGGATCCGGAGAAGTCCTCTGGCGGCTTTTGCTCAATTTTGTCTTGTTGGCACACAAGGCGTAAGTCGAACATAGGTCTCCACTTGATCCCGCATACGCGACGATAATAAGTCCGTTCAATCAAAGCTAGTGTCCGGTCTATTCCGGATGTCCACCCGTTTGGTGTCGTGACATTCCCGAATCGCGTCGCGCCGCAAGTTATTCCACTTAGCGCAAATACCCGTTGCCCGGTGGTGTATAATAACCCGTCTTCCAACCCAAAACCTCCTTGTCTTGCCTTCTTGGGCGGATTGCATCAACATCCTTGCCACGGGGTCATGTTCCATTCCTCGTCTAATTTCTTCCAACAAGGTGCTCGTGGCTTGGCTAATGGCGGCAAGTTCTGCCTTTCGGCTAAGGGCATACGCTACAACATTTGCTTTCCGGGCTTATATTCCATCGCATAGTCGAAACTCCGCGAGAAATCTTGCCAACGGGCTTGCTTTGGACTCAACTTCTTTTGTGATTGGAAGTAACTCGTAGCCACGTTATCCGTTTTGATCACAAAATGGGAACCCAAAAGATAATGACGCCATACCCGTAAACAATGTATGATGGCCGTCATTTCTTTTCTTGCACCGTGTAGCGCCGCTGCGCATCATTCAACTTGCGGCTTTCGAAGGCAATTGGATGACCTTCTTGCATTAGTACCCCTCCAGTAAGCGAAAGTCTGAGGCATCCGTTTGTACTTCAAAATTTTTGTTGAAATCGGGTAATGCTAGCAGGTTCCTTCATGACCGCGGCTTTCAACTCGTAAAGGCTTTTTGACTTCTCACGGACCAATCCCATCCTTGGGATTTCTTTAATAAGTCTGTCGATGGGGCCGCCCTAGCCGAAGTAGCCTTTAATGAAACGTCGGTAATAGTTTACCAACCCAAGGAAAGACCGCAATTCCGTCACTTTAGTGGGTGGTTCCCACTCATTGATTGCTTTCACTTTGGCTCAATCCATCTTCAAGCGACCATGTCCGATGATGTGTCCTAAGAAGTTCACTTCTTCTTGTGCAAACGAACACTTCTCCTTTTTTATGAACAACTCGTTTTCTCTCAACACTTGGAAGATAATTTTCAAATGTGCAACATATTCCTCCAAGGTGTTGCTATAGATAACAATGTCATCAAGATAAACCACCACAAATTTATCAGTATGGATAAAATATCTTGTTCATCAAGGTGCTGAAAATGTAGCCGAAGCGCATTGGTGATCAAATGGCATAACAAGCCATTCATAGGAACCATACCTAGTAATGCAAGTTGTTTTAGGCTCATCTCCCTCCGCAATGCGGACTTGATAGTAGCCCTTTTGCAAATCAACCTTCGTATAGATTTTAGCACCACCAAGCCGATCGAATAAATTCGCAATCAATGGGATAGGATATTTGTTTTTCACCGTTACCTTGTTTAACGCCCGATAATCCACGCACATCCTCAATGTCCCATCCGATTTCTTTTGGAACAATACCGGGGCGCCATAGGGTGCTTTAGATGGTCTAATTCTTCCCGTGTCAACAAGCTCCGTAAGTTGCTTTCGAAGCTCTTCCAACTCCGAGGGTGCCATGGCGGGAGGTTTGGCACCGGGTTCCAATTCGATGCGATGGTCCACTTCCCTCCGAGGCGGAAGTTTCCTTGGTAATGTTGCGGGCATCACATCACTATTGTCCTCAAGGACTTTCACCATAGCAGTTGGCAAAACATCCTCATTTGTAGTGACCTCGGAATCAACCGACAATTGAGCGATGAATGTCGGCTCACCTTTCTTCCAACCTTTGGCTAGTTGCATGGCAGGGTTGTCTTGCTTCCGTCCCCATGGAAACATTAGGAACCATACAAGATGATCCTTTCTCCAAGATGCGCATAGAACGAATGAAGAGCGAGGAATAGCATTTACCTTCCTTAAGAAATCCAAGCCAGACGAACTTGAAATCATCCATTTGTGCAACCGAGATATCAATAGGTCCATGCCACGAACCCAATCGTAATTCTGACCCCTTGAACTACGCCATTGATGGTTTTGCAACGGCATTCATTGTTTTCAACATTCCGCCCCGTGATGCATGTTCAACTCAAGCCTCGCGCTTCAAATGCTGATGAAGTTATGTGTAGCTCAGGTGTCAACCAATGCATGTGTTGATCGTCCATTAACTTTAGTAACCACGAACATCAACCCCGTTTCTCCGCTCGCCCGGAACAGTTTGGCGTTCAAAGCGTTGAGAAGTTGCAATGAACCCATGTGACTTGCACCGAGCCTCCTTATCATGGGAAGCCTCGGTTGCGTTGTGTTCGCCATAGATGCCACGATGATCGAGCTTAGGGCAATCTCGCATAAAATGCGGCCCTTTGCAAATAAACGACTACGAGGAGTAAGATTACCTTTCTTCTTGTCATCATACTCCTTTCGCCATGTGTTTTGTTTGTTGCCACCGGCCTTGTAATCAATCTTGGGATTTGGCCTCCAATCCGGTTTAGCACGGGGTTTGTCTTTCCTCATGTCGCCCATGCCTTTTGCCAAAATTTCCTTTAGTTGGTTTGAAGGTCCTTGCTTGCGTCTCCGTGCTCCTTTGGTATTCCGTCAAAGATTCGGCAACCGCAATCGCCTCGTCTACATCTTTAACTCCACGTCGTTGTAATTCTTGACGTACCCAAGGAGCGCATCCATCCAAGAAGTAGAATAGTAAGACATCATCCGGCATGCTAGGAATTTGAAGCATAAGGGTTGTGAACTCCTTGACGTAGTCGGGTGTCCCCACTATGTTTCAACTCACTTAGTTTCTTTCGGGCCTCATCTGCGACATTCTCCCAGGATAGAATTGTCTTTTCAACTCCTTTTTGAACATTTCCCAAGTATCGATTTGGCAAGCTCCCTTCTCGATATCCGGCATGTTTGCGACGCCACGAAGTATTTGTGTCGGAAAGATACATGGTAGCGGTCCGGACCTTCATGGCTTCATCAATAAGATTTACGCCCTCGAAATAAACTTCCATTTGCCGGGAAGTTCTCTACATCTTTGGCATCCCGTCGCCCGTCATAATGTTTAGGCTTCGGGTACTCGATCCCTCGGGGCCACCATGCTAGAAGCGGCGCCCTCCGCTTGAGACTAGCGGTGGTTTGTTTGTATCGATCTAGCTCTTTGGTCATTCTTTCCATCATCACTTTGCCGATTGGTTCTCCTGGCCTTGTATGTTGGAAAGCGGCATCAAGATCTTGGCTTCGAGTCTGCGAAATCTTCCGCCATCGCGGTTTGTTGAGCTACAGCGGCTGGACGTCACCTTTCATTGATTGGACGTCGTTCTCCAATGATGCTTGAATGTCCATCACCTCTTGGACATTAGATTGGAGTGTTTCCAACTTCCCAATGGAGTGTTCCTCTAACGCCTCCATGGAATTTTCAAGAGACATGATCCGATCACCCATGTTGGCGATGACTTGATCTACTTTGCCTTCCACGGTAATTGCTTCCCGAGTTTTACTTTTGCTCCGCAATTTCTTTGCTTCGCTTGGGGCAACACCACGACCTCTCTCCTCAACCTCAATAGCTTTTTGAGAATCCGTCATTATAACGGCCTACAACGAGGCTCTGATACCACTTGTCACGGGACTAGTTTTCTTTCACTAGAATAACTAGATACCGTGCGGCCTTAACGCACACAATTCCCGTCCCTACGAGAAAACGTTAAGTAAGCCTTTCGACGCCCACAAACTAATTCAACCTTACTAGGCTAAATTAGGATAATTTTGAGTAGAGATTTTGGAAGTAAAGACAATATGTAGAACAAGTAAGTTTGGGGAATTTTCTCTTGTATATAAACAACTCAAACTACAATGAATGAATTTACAATGAGACTACTTCTCTATTTATAGGCAAACCTCCTTGGATTCAAGGGCTAAGATCAATTCCCATCCAAGGGTCCCCATTGGCTACAACTTGCCTTAAACCTCCTTAGACTAAGTGGAAGCAAACTTGGACTTGGTTTCTTTGCAAGTGGATTCTTCCTTCAAAATCACATGGGAATTATGTCCCTTTCATAGTCATCAAGTTGGGTTTCTCTTCCTTCCTTGGTCTTTCTTAGGCAAGTGGGTTAAGTAACCAATTTGTATAAGTCTCCTAAAACATCCTAGCATTCAGCCCATGGTATTTTCTCCTTGGAAACCACCTGGTATGCCAGGAAAACTGCCCATGTCATGCCCATGTCACTCGCACTACGTCATCTTGCTGCGATCGGCGTTCTTGTCTGTTTTGCCTCGTCTATCTGCCGATGCAGTGTCAGCTACGTCTGACTGCGTCCTGGGGCTTGCACGCAACCTGTCACTGCAATGTCCTGGGAGTTGCACACAATCTACTGCGATATTGCGTGTTGCGGCACGTATCGCGATGTTGCAGTTGCACCCGAATTTTCTAGGCAACGCCTGGACTGCTGTCATGGACACCAGATTTTCCCGGCCGCAACCTGGACATGGTGTTGCGACCAGGCGGGACGTAAGTTGATGCTCCCTTGAATGCTTAATAGGTGTTTTCTAATTAGTGATCTTCACTCTTAAGTGGTCTATATTTTCACGCACGAAATTAGCACTTGAAATTTCTATATTTTCACGCATGAAATTAGTACTTCAAATTGATATATTCTTCCAATCTTCTTTGAGATATTAGTGGATATGCAGTAATCGTAATATGAAATGTGTAGAGTGTCGAGTCTTTGAATATCATTTATGAAATATATAAATAACACTACTTTAAGTTCTTTCTCATATTTATTTATTTGGTTAATTGATAAACGATCAACCAAATTCTAAAAGAAGAGAAAAATCATCCAGAAATCTTTCCCTAAGAAAACTAAATTCTAGGACTATCCATGTATTGGGATGCCAACGATCATCTGCTATAATACATAGAGGGCTCCAACTACACATGCACACAAAATGATCACGCTAAAAAACAATGCAAGGTGTTTCATGGAGTCAAAATTGAGATGGGAATAGTCCGAATTGTGCTATACCAGGGTTTCATCAAATTGGGGAAAACCAATTCGGGTCTTATTTCAATTGCATCAATTTGAATGATATTATTTAGTGAATTTAACAAAATTAAACTAAAATTCCACTAACTAATAATCTAGACAAGGGACGAAACTGAAAGAGCGGTGAATAGGAGTAGAGGCGAATACAAATTAAACGAATTCGCCAGTATATCCAAGCAGTGAGCTAATTGCAGTATTCAAGCTTCATCAGCATCACATATAAGGTTTAGTCAGAGCGATCATTTGCAGAATTTGGGTGCAATTTATTTAGAAATAATTCGTATTTAGTTAATTTTGCACATATAGATTATTTATATTTTATTTTTATTGTTCCTATGTAAGATGATTCCTTTTAGTTTGTTCCCATCTACAGAATAGGACACATTACTCTGTATGTTTCACTTTTCGTTTAACTTATGTGCTTTCATTGAAAATGCAATATGATAAATGGATTTTGTATTAAGAAACAACATTAGAACTACCGATCAAAATTAAGACTAAGTAATTTCTTCATAATTAACAATTAATATAATTATATTTGTAATAAATTTTATTTAGTACCACTACTTGTTTCCACCATAGCCATGTTGCCACATTTCCTCGAATAGTGTCCAAAATGACTATTAGGATAGTGAAACTTAAATCTTAGGAAGACATCTATATTTTCATTCAGAAATGATGCAATTTAGTAGAGACCTTGATTACCTACCATTAGGAGCTCTATAGTAACAATGATCTATGGAAAAATCTTTAATTTATTTGGTTAATTGATAAAATTGTTCTTTGGACGTAATGATAACTAAGTAATATTTTAAAGAAATTTCACCTGCATAAATACGTATACAGGCTTCAATTACACACGCACACAAAATGATCAAGCTAAAAAACAATGTTCGGCATTTCATCGAGACAAATTGATATATGAATCGTCAGATTGGACCATAAGAGGGTTTCATCAAACTGAGGAAAATCAATCTAGGGCTTATTCCGATCAAGCATAAGCTAGATTTTCAATTGCATTAGAATTGAAGGACAATAATTAGTGAATTAAATAAAATTAAAATAAAAATTCACTAACTTAAAGAAAATCAAAACAAGGGACGGAACTGAAAGTGAGATGAATAGGAGAAGTGAATGCAAATTAAACAAATTTGCCAATAGAGCTGAGCAGTGAGCTAAGTGAAGTATTCTAGTTGCATCAGCATCACGAATTAGGTTTAGAGAGAGAGTGATGATTTGCAGAATTTGGGTGATATCTATTTAGAAATAATGTGTATTTTGCGCATAATCTTAAATATTATGCATATCTTATTTTAAACTGTCCTAATGTAAGATAATTTCTTTCAGTTTGATCCCATGTGACGATAGGACAAATTACTCTTTACGGTTTACATTTCGTGCAACTTTTGCGCCTTCATTGAAAATGCAACATGATAAATGGATTTTGCATCAAGAAACAACATTAAGAACTACCAATCCAAGTCAAAATTTTAACGAAGTAATTTCTTCATAATCAGCAATTAATATAATTATACTTGTAATAAACAATTTTTAGTGACACTACTTGGTTCTACTGTGCAACATTTCTGGGAACAGTACCCAACATGACCTTTGGGATTGTGAAACTCAAATATTAGGAAGACAACTTGATTTTCAGTAATGATTCAATTTTGTAGAGACCTTAATTTCCTAGGATAGGAGCTATATAGTAACGAAAAACTTTGGAAAATCTTTCCTCAGCATGAATCCTCTAGAAACCAGGGGTTTTACACAAGTTTGGCTTGTCGGAGACCCACAAGCTCTTGTGTTTATACTTTATATCTCCTGCAACATTGCCAGAGATGTTGGATTTTTTATTTATTTTTATCCCAGAAAGATGAATCTTCTATGATTATTATTTGACATCTTCATACTCTTCTTGAGTTGGTATCAAACTCCACTTAAAAGCACTCCCCATGTTGCACACTCCTTAATTGAGTAGTGATGCACTCTTGAATGCTTCATGGGTGATTAGTTTTGATCTTTATTCTCAAGCGACATATATGAACCTCTATTTTCATGCACAATACTAACACTAATTTATTATGTTTTTCTAGTCTTCTTTGAGATAATAGTTTCATAGACAACAATAATCTTATACTTCGGTCAATTAGCAAATTTTTTCTGTAGACTTTTGGAAATCTGTTTCATGTAGCTTGGCAAGGACCCTTTACATGTTAGACCCATTGCTCATGCAATATGGGATCCTCATTTTGGTCAACTAACTCCTGGATATTCAGAAAATAAAAAGAAAAGGGGGAAAAAAAAGATTGAAAAAGTTATGAATTCCATTGAGTTTCCTTTGGGATGTGATGAATAACTATGTTATTGGTTTTGCAAGATTTTAGAGCTCGTAGCATTGGAAATCAGGCATCTTCATGTCAAAAATTTTCCATAAATATTAATCATTTCTTTTCAATTTTTGCTAGCCTCTTTTATTTGGAAATCAAAGTTGCCTCTAAGGCCATGGCTTTCACTTCTTTTAATGGCTCTTTATTGTTTAAATACTAATGATGTGTTGCAGGAAAGTAAACCCTACTAATATCTTTTTCTTTATGTAGTGTCACGCTCCATCAATTTTTGCATCCAATTGATTCTTGTAAATCTTTTTCCACTTCAAATTCAGTGGAGATGTTCAAAGTAAACTCTAAAGATCTGGTATCGGTGAAATATCTGTGAAGATGTCTATGATGCCGATGACACTATGCATTTGGTTTGAGAGGATCATTTTGGATTTTCCAGGTTCAAAACTCTCTTCCCCACTTAATTCTATGTCAATGGTTTCTTTTTTCTTTTTTTACCTATTTATGTTCTATGCACTTTACAAATGGAGATAATGCATATTTAGGTTAATGAATGATATCATGCATCTAATCTCCTTTCTTTATATCCGTGCTCTGCGAGAAGAGAAGAGTTGGGTAAAGAGAGAACAAACATGAGCCTTTAACTCAGATATATTCTCACTTTAAGTTCATAGTCAATGTAGCACTCTAAGAAGCATGGACATGAACATGGAGACTCATGAATTTTTTTTTAAAAAAAATAAATAAAGAAGCAAGACACAGACGCGACAGGATATGCCAATTTAAATTCTTAGATTTTAAATGTATATAGTATTTCTTTTTTATTTTGACTTTAAGATCAACGAATTTGTGTACGAGGAATCAAAATCAAAAGAGATGAGATATTTCAAGCTATAACTGTGGAACATGTGCAACAATAGGTAAAACCAACTTGGCTTGATGGCCTTTTGAATGGGGATGCTCACAAAAAGATAGATAAGAAGTCAATTGACAAGGTTCTCAGCACATTTCAACCACACTGAATTCCCTGTAATAATGAAGAACTCAAGTCATATAATTGACAAGGTTCTTAGCATATTTCAACCGCACCAAATTCCCTATAATAGTGAAGAATTTAAGTCATATCTTTTTAGTTTTTACCTCTCGGTCCAAACTTGAAACTCTAGTTGAGCGATACATTGAGAAGTATGGGAAATCTTGACTGGCTTATGGATTAGTTTTTGCACCATATGTTGTATATTTCTCCCAACTGCACATTTTGAGCCCCTCTCTAGGATATGACTAAATCACTCAGCATGGTTCGCATTACGTGCAACTTTTGTGCCTTCATTGAAAATGCAACATGATAAATGGATTTTGCATCAAGAAACGACATTAAGAATTACCAATCCAAATCTAAATTATAACAAAGTCAATTCATCATAATCAGCAACTAACATCATTATACTTGGGAAATTATATTTACTGCCACTGCTTGATTCCACAGTTTCCATGTCTCCCGGAATAATAACCAACATGACCATTAGGATTGTGAAACTGAAATATGAAGACACCTTAATATCCTACAATTAGGATCTATATGGTAAAAATAAAATTTGGAAAAATCTTTCCTCAGCATGAATCCTCTAGAAACCTGTGGTGTTTTACACGAGTTTAGCTTGTAGGAGACCCATAAGCGCTTGCTATCATACTTTATATTAACTACTACTTTTCAAGAGATGTTTGGGTTTTTTATCCCAGAAAGATGAATCTTCTATGATTTGTTTTTGATAAATTTGGACCATCATGTTTTTCGTTGAATGTTAAGATATGGACTCCTGAAACGCTGTTACCCAGGTGTCCAGTTTTATGGTTAAAACTTTGATCCCCTTTATAGGTATGAGGGCAAGTGTTTTGTCTCTCTGAATTTTCTAAATCCAGTTATGTTAAAAGTTAAAAAAAAATAAAAATCACTTGAGCATTTCCTACAATGCATACTCTATCTGTTAGTTGAGATGCAATGCTCCCTTGAATGCGTTTTTTAATAACTGATTTCAATCTAGATTATAGTACTATTCATTTATAGGATAACCATGATCACCTGCATAATTACATATAAGGCTCCAACTACACAAAATGATCAAGCTAAAAAACAATGTCAGACACTTCATTGAGACAACATTGAGATGGGAATCATTCGAATTGGACCATGCGAGGGTTTCATCAAATTGGGAAAAATTTACTTACGCTAGATTTTCAATTGCATTAGAATTGAATGACATTAATTAGTGAATTTAACAACATTAAACTATAAACCCATTAACTTACAGATACTCAAAACAAGGGATGGAAATTGAAAACAGGATGAATAAGAGCAGAGGCGAATGCAAATTAAATGAATTTGCCAATAGCGCCGGGCGGTGAGGTAAGTGCAGCATTCGAGCTTAATCGGCATCATGAATTAGGTTTTTATATATATCCACTAACTCACTCTGTATAGTTCACACTGCGTGCAACTTATGTGCCTTCATTGAAAGTGCAACATGATAAAACAGATTTTGCATTTCTCCAACTAAGCATTTCCGATATTGTATAGTCTTTAAGTTGAGATGCGATGCTCCCTTGAATATTTCATAGGTGTTTTCTAATCATTGATCTTCACTCTCGAGCAATGTATATTTTCACGCTCAAAATTAGCACTTGAAATTGATATATTCTGCTGATCTTCTTTGAGATATTAAATGTCTAGTGGATGAATCTCTTGATATCACCAGAATTGAACCATGCTAGAGTTTCATCAAATTGGGGAGGACTTACTCCAATTAAGTGTAAGCTAGATTCTCAATTGCATGTGAATTGATTGACATTAATCGGTGAATTTAAGTAAATAAACTAAAAATCCACTAACTTACAGATAATCAAAACAAAGGGCTTAACTGAAAGTGCAATGAATAGAGTGCAAATTAAAAGAATTTGACAATAGAGTGTCAGTGAGCTAATTGCTGTATTCGAGCTTCATCAGCATCACAATTTAGGATAGGACAACTCACTATGTAGGGTTCACATTAAGAGCGTGTTCGGTATAGATTAAAATTGAAAAATTAGTCATTATTGTCGACTTTTATTAGACGAGTGAGACTCAATAATTGTTATATTTTCAATTTTAATTGGATTTTAAGCTTAGCCAAACATGCTCTAAGTGGAACTTCTGTGCCTTCATCGAGAGTGCAATATAAGAGATGGATTTTGCATTAAAAAAAATTTAAATTATAACAAAGTAATTTCTTCATAATCAGCAATTAATATTGTTATACTTACGATAGAAAAAAAAAAAATAGTGCCACTACTTGGTTCCATCGTACCTAGATCGCCACGTTTCTAGGAATGGTGTCCAACATGACCGTTGGGATTGTGAAACTTCATTTAGAAATGATGCAATGTGGTAGAGACCCTTAATTTTTGATGATTTTTGTAGAACCTACATCCTTGTAACATAATGCTATTTAAGATTTTGACCCACGTTAAAAATTTCATTTTCATTATTCTACTCATTTTTAACCATACATTTTTCAATAAAATAATATTTTTCATCACATTAATAATTTGTCATTTTTCAACCACATATTTCTGATCACATCAACAACAAAAAAATGCATTCTCTCCACAAAAATGTCTACCAAACAAAGGCTCGAAATTCTATTCACATAAGTAGCAATGAGTGCAACTCTCGTGATTTATAGACATCAGACGATGTTTCAGATGTATCGAGTTTCTAATTATGATTCTGGAAAGCAAGGTGAATCAATGCACAAGACACAACTAGAAGCAGACAAAGTCGAACAAAAATGTTTACTTTAAGACCAATGGATGGAATCAAGAGTAATGAGACATTTTCAAGTTGTACTTGTGGAATGTGCGAAAGAATTGGTAAAACCACTTGGTTTGATAGCCTTTTGAGCTGGATGCTCACATAAGAAATGGCTAGATGATTGTTCGTCCAGCAAAGGAAAATCGGTACATCATCGGACGTACATTGCACAACGTTTGCTAAATGTTTTTGTAAGAAGGAAAATCTGATGAAAAAACTGCTAAATGTTTTTGTAAGAAGGCATTTCTTTGTTCATACATTTATTAAACAAAGTCAAAAAGAAAAATGAAATTTATAAGCCAAATCAACATCATAACTCACCAACTCCGTCACTGAAAATCCAAAATTTCGCATCAACCCAGTACGTGATCAGATCAAAAATTGACTTATGATCAATCCTCCACCGTCCATTGCAATGATAGGGTGGTCCAAAATCACGCATCCCAATAATCTCCATCACCCTGTTTTGATAATCAGAGAATAGAGTTTTGAATAGTAATTTTTTTGAGAATGTATGATTAAATAATAATTAAAAAAAATTTAAATTTACTTGTAAAATATTTTATTTTACAAAAGTGTAATTACAAATAGTATAAAATTAAAAATTTTTGAAATAATGATTGTCGTTAAATTGCTTTGTTGACACGTCCACTATCCAAAATTCCTAGGCTCTACTGTTTTGCTTGCCGTGTTTGGGCTGGCTTGCTGACGTCTGATGACGGGGACATTTTAATCATACGGTGGTCCCTCGTGTAGGGTAGATATACAGGGGGAGCAGGAGTTGGATACGTGATCTTATTACCCAATGTGATATAGCCACATGGAGTGTGGAATTTCATCATGTTCATACTGTGGTCCCCGCATGTTGACTGGTTAAGGTGACGTTTGGATCGGAGGTGAAAGGTCTGATTTTGTTGACCAACAAATTTGAACAAATTAAGCAACGCATCATAATCGATTTAAATTGTTCTCTTTAATTTAAATAAAAATTGAATTTTAGTAGATTTTAATAAAAACTAATTGAATTACCCTTTCCATACTCTATTCCTGTAGAGGCAACCAATCAGATTACGACGTTGTTTTTGTCGAAATTTTGAACAATAAAAATTTCAAATGGCTTTCATTATATTGTAGGGATTATAGTTTTCCAATCAGCTCGATGACAAAAATCCATTCAAATACCATGTGGTGGTCATATGTTCAACTTTACAAACCTCCTTTTCGTTTCCAATTTGAGCCGATGCCTAGAAATTTGAAGACAATCGTTTTCGTTGGGGCCCAGTTGCAATTTATCCAATATCTTTACCATTTTTTGTCGCGAAAGAGTAATTGTAAAACTATTTTAAAAAAAGTGGTGGTCCACCTTTTTTTCTTTTTAAAAGATCGAAGATGAAACTTGCTACCATGTTTTATAAATATTAACTATATGGTATTACAATATTTATTTTCTCTAATCTTATTCTGTACCAGTGAGTCTAAGCAGGGGCAGAGGGAGGGCGGATTGGGGGGGGGGGGGGGACCAGGACCCCCCCAATTTTTTGACAATTTTTTTTTATTTCAAAATTTTATTTTTTATATTTGCCATTTTGTCCTCAAATGAATAAAAAACTTAAACCCTACCAATCTAAAAACTTAAACTCGAAAGGAACGCTTGTAATAATGTATGATTTTGCTAAATTAAAGATTAATACTTTCTTTTATACATATCTTGATTTTTTTGTTAATATTGTACTTTAATTTATGTTCTTTTTTTTTCTTTCTCCATCACAAAATATTAACTTCCCTTATTTTAACAGATAATGTTTTTTAAAAAAAATTCGGGGGCAACTATTTTGCTAAATTAAAGATTAATACTTTCTTTTATACTTTTCTTATTTTTTTGTTAATAATGTATATTAATTTATGTTCCTTTGTTTCCTTTCTCCATCACAAAGTACCAACTTCCCTCATTTTAACAGATAATGTATCAAAAAAAATTGTGGGCAACGATGGGCCCCCCACCCCTTCAACTCTGGGACCTCCCTACTTCGATGGGCTGGCTCCGCCCCTGAGTCTAAGGCATCAAAGTTTCATCTTACTCCTCAGCGTAAATTTTTCATCAATATTTATGTGCAAGTTTCATGACATTTAGAAAAATTATGCTTCTTGTACATCACCCCTTACACAAGGGGTGACATAATGACCAAGTGTCGCCTCCTCATTGGAGGGGAACCGAGGCCCCTAATGTACCCCCTAGCAAGACTGTAGAAGAATTAATCGAGGTCAAAATGCTTAAGAAAATGTAATTAGTGAGTCTCACGTGTGAGACAAGATGTTGTTTAGAGCACGTGGTGTAGTTTTATTCAAATCACACGCTTCCTCCTGACATTTTTAGCAGTTTTAAAACAGTAAAAAAGAACATCACCGTCTCTGTGAAAAAACTGTTCACTGTACATTCTTCAGTTCCCACTTCGCAAAAGACCAGTCAAACCTTTTCAACACCACTTTTCTAAAATTACCTGTTTACAATCATAAAGCAACTCATAAGCTATTAATTTTTACCCCAGCACACAATTCTTGGTTGGCTCATGAACGCACGCTCCATCTTTGCTACAGGCCACTTCAAAGCAGTGATCTCAGCCTGTTGAAACGGGGGTTCATCTTGAATCTTTATTACTTGTGCGGCGTCAGAGAGATGAAACCAGAAACAAAAACATTTCCTTTTGAACTTTGCTTTTTTTCATCTCTTGTTAAAGCAAATTATATGTATTCATAACAATCATCAATGGCAAATTTATATGCAACTACCAACAATTCTTCTTCACCTGCAGAGCCCGATGACATTTCCCTTTTCCTCCAGAAGTTTCTCCTTCCTTCTTCTTCTTCAACTCTTATACAGCAACAGTCTATTGCTACAACCCATGATTATGATCCCGCAACTGTCCCGGTTTCGGGTCGGATCCCCTTGCTCGAATCATCTTCGGGCTTGAATTACTCGTCCTCTGGGTATTTACCGGTGAATGCAGTGGCGAATGTGTCGTCTTCTTCTGTTGGAACAGCGGATAATGACACTGATGGATATGAGTATGATTGTGAAAGTGAGGTACTTAATTAATTCTTTTTCATTCCGATCCTACTTATAAGTACAAAAGTTTCTGTTGAAGCTTATTTTTCTGATGGATTTTTTGTATAATGGCTTGCTGAGATCTCGTGGGGGGTGTGGTACAACGTTACTGTTACATTTGTCATCATAAATTTCCGTATGATCCATTAATATTTTTGAACACTTTATTTTTTTTATTTTTTATTTTTTTTTTGTGGGGTAGGAGGCTATTGAAGCCTTGATAGAAGAGGCACTGCCAAAGACAACAACACCCCGGAGTTCATCGAAGAGAACTCGAGCAGCTGAAGTGCATAATTTGTCTGAAAAGGTTTTTTATTTTATCATTAAACAATTTTTAGTTTCACTTTATTAACAATTTTCATTTTTGGAATTTGTATGTCTACATTCCTGTAATGAATTCTGGGTTTTGATATTCTGTGATGCATTTGGCAGAGGAGGAGAAGCAGGATTAATGAAAAAATGAAGGCATTGCAAAATCTAATTCCAAATTCAAACAAGGTAGAAACCAGATTGAATTTTTATGTTTTATTTTAATGTTTAGTTGTGATGTTTATTGAGTTAATTCTAATGAGGTTTCTTTGTTACTTCTAAATGTTCATCTCTTGCAATTGTGGTAGACGGACAAGGCTTCAATGCTCGACGAAGCAATTGAGTACCTCAAGCATCTCCAACTTCAAGTACAGGTTTGAACTTTATTCTGTTTCTGTTGAAAAGAATTGAAAAGGATAGAAGTCTTGCCTCGTAGCGGTTTGAATGATCTTAATTGTGACTCTCAAATCTTGAAAACTCAATATATTTCCATTGCTAATCTATTGGCCGGCTATTTCATGGTTGATCAATTGGTGTTCAAATAATTAATTTTCTTGTCACTATTTCTTATTGCATATTTATTGTCCAGCTAGTAGAGTTTAGTTTTGTACAATGTAGCACATACGTCCTTAATGGCGACAAGTTCCCAAAATCTTCCTGGAAGATGTTGCTTTCATGCTCTGAAGTTAATAGTTCCCATTACTCATTCAGCAACTTCGTAGTTTATACTGAAAATATGAACCATAAGCTTTAAAAATTATATTTTCCAATTGTATCACGAGTTTGAACTTCATAGGCTTATTATATCAGTGGCAGTGCACAATAAGACGAGGGAAAAAGTTTTCTCTATTGCCGTCTATTTTCACTAAACATGCTTTTGTTCACTCAATTGCTCACCTCATTCTAGTACTCTGTGATGTACGAGGTATTATTCTATTGGTTGCCCGGTCTATTTACGCGTTCTTGGTAGCATATATTTGTTTGTTCTTTTTGTATTATTTTTAGATTCAAATTACTAGGTACATTATCCAAGCGTTTCATAGAACCTTTCAGTCTGGAGTCTATGGATTTAGCATATCATTGTTGTTACAACCATGCCTCTTACATAGATTTAATTTTTCAGATGTTAACCATGAGAAACGGATTAAGCCTTCATCCGGTGTCCCTCCCTGGGATGCCACTGCCCAACCAAATTTCCCAGATGAGAATGGGTATTCATCCGGGAAATGGATCCTTAAATATGAACATGGAAAGTGAACATCTTTTGAACCAAGATTACTTATCAAATGCCCTATTCAGTCTTCCGGATAATAGCGCTACACATGCATCAGCTGCTGATTTCTCAACCATGATGGGTTCAAAAACTTCATTTGAATTGGCATCCACTCCGTCTCGTCCTGGTCCCTTTCAATTCTCCAGATCTTCTAAAGTAATTTACAACTGTCCTTTTCTGTTTACTAGAATCCCCAGTTCTATAATAGAACTAAAAACATAACCTTTCTGCTATTTGAAGGGAATGTGCAGGGACGAAGATTTCCCTTTTCAACAAGTAAACATAGACACATCTGTGACTAGTTTCGGCGGTAATTCTTTTTAGCTAACATAACTTTATTCAGTCGAAAATTTGTATCAGATATCCGGTTTCTGTTCGGGCCTTTCAGCTTGTAATTTGATTTGATTTTGTTAATCTAGAATGTAGAAAAGTAAACAAGAAGCGCCCATACTGGTCCTTACTATTTATCTTTACATGTAAAGACTACAGTATAGGAGTGAAAACATCTTCAATTCCTTTCGACACTCGACCATCTGACTTAAATGGCAATACTCTAGACGCATGCTTCATTGGAGGAGAACAATTAGAAGGCGTGCGACAAGCATATTTGGACCACAATGCAGATCTTTCATCGCAGTTCAACCGGTAATTTCTCTTTTGTATCAGGTGTTTCTGTTACCTTTTTCACTAAACTAGTTCTTATTATTTGAGCTTTACCCCTCTTGTCAGAACACAAATTGGAGGGAGAGCATCTAATGATGATATCAAAATTGAAAGCAACAAATTGTGAATTTGGGATATCGGTGGCACTATAGCAAGTTAATGACGCTTCTTCAAGCAGTTGTACATTTTAATTTCTCCAGATTCGTCGTTTTATTGTGTTAGATAATGACTGTCTTTGATGATTCGCTCCTTTCTTTTGTCATACTTATTAATGGCCCATTTGACAAGACTTTTGTTTTTACTTATGCTTCTTATAAAAGAGTTTCATGAGAAAGTTACCTTAACTCAATTTCCTTTAAAAGCTTTTCTAGACGACAAAATACTTCTAGATAATTATTCAATCATGTTCAAAAGTATGTTTCTAGTTTCAAAAGCAGTTTTTGACTTTTCAATAGTCCTATCAAACAAGCCTTTATCTATGTTCTAACCATACGGAGGAAGGATATGTTCATTGACCGGGCTTTGAACGGGTTATTCCTGGTAGTTTCAGTTAAAAGCCCGGATCGGTGCAGTGAAGATGGTCCAACTATAATTTATCACAAAACTGTATTTATGCATACAAGGAAAGCTGCAGGCTCTGAGTCCAAAACCATTAGTTTATCAGAAACACAGACACTAGGGAATAATAGACATTGGTATAAGAACCATGAAATAAAACATTCTGGTATGATTCTCTGTGCTCTCCTAGGAAAGGAAGAACAATGCATATTATATAAGTTCACAAGCAAATGCTGCTGGCCACAATTGGCGTGGTGCAAGGAACTTAGAAACAATGCTGCAGCTTAGTCGAGTATATGCAGCTTATGTGTACAAAGTGGTGTTACATTCAAGTAACAGTTTGTGACAAATGCATTGGGACGAACTGTCCAAGGTAATTTTGGCATCTACTGTCTTTTAGCTTTTAGCGAAAAATACGTTGAGACAATGGAACGGTTAAACTATGCACCATAGGACTACCTAGAAAATCTGCTTCGCTAGTTATTTTTTATTGGCTATTAATTTTAGCTATTTTTAATTTGTGGGACAAGACAATCCATGATTCAATTGATAATTATGTTGGTTATTGGATTTAATCGTTATAAGATCAAATTAATTTTCCTTTAAAAATTAAATACAAGTGAATAATGGATCTTAAATCACTTTGATGTCATTTGATTTTATTTTAAATCCTCACACATAGGGTAGGAACCTTGAAAGAGCTTTTAATGGTCTAATCAAATGTTTCTTCCCTCATATCTTCTCCTTTGTTCTCTTTTAGGTGCCCCCCCTTTTGAGAAACATGAAAGAATGTGGCTAACCCTAAAATCTATCAAAATGTGCCCATAAATGACATATTTATAATACTCAATTAGGGTTTCATAATTGCACAATTTTTTTTGGATTTTATTGTAATGTATCGATTAAGTCACACCTTTGTTAGAGTCAATAGAGGGATCTAATCAATTCACAAGACTCAAGCTCCAATAAATGTTTCTGATCGGATAAACTCTTGGTTAATTAAGATACATCCATGAATATCAACTTATTCTATCAAAAAAATCGAAATTGCACTCTGGAGTTGAGTGATAATTATGGAAGTAAATTATGATCCGATAATAATATCCTCCGATTATCATTCCACAAGTCAATCCCAGTTTGATCGTCAATATGTTGAAACTAGCAAAATTATTGTTTTACCCTTTCAACATGTACCGCCCTCCAAGTTTCATTTTTATAAAACAAATTCGTCGTGAACAAATCACAACATTGAGTCTACTATTTCATCGTCGGTCTATTGAGCTCAGATTTAAACGCCTATGGAAAATGCCTCAGAGAAAAGATCGTCTCATCGCAATGATTAGCATATTTCATCATTACAAGTATATAATCTCTAGCTATTGCATCCCGATTCTCAAAGCACCTAGATCAATATACCTATTAAGACTTCACTTATTGGTACTTCAAAGAACTTGAACTAGCAATCAAAAGTACGTTACTAACTCGGAATTTAGGTGACACGTTTGATAATCGAGTAGAGTCTCATTCTGAGCGGCCACAAATGAGTGATTTATGTGGTCCCGTTTAATGCGCATTAAAAGACATGATTGTTTTTATTCTCAAAACTAGACAAATCTCAATAAGAACAATGTAATCTTATCAATATAGAGCATCAAATTTTATATACCTATTGTGAACTATATATTTTGATCACGTCACGAATTGTGTCTCAATATATTTGAACCATCGAGATACAATTTGTGACATCCTATATGATCATGGAACCTTAAATAATTGTTTCAAATTATGAGCGGCCACAAATGAGTGATGTATGTGGTCCCGTTTAATGTGCATCAAAACACATGATTGTTTTCATTCTCAAATCTAGACAAATCTCAATAAGAACAATACAATCTTATCAATATAAAATATCAAACTTTATATACCTATTGTGAACGATATATTTTGATCACGTCACGAATTGTGCCTCACTATATTTGAATCATCGATATACAATTTGTGACATCATAAATGATCGTGGAACCTTAAATAATTGTTTCAAATTATAACACGCGAATAATCGAATATTAATTCATAATGTCATTTTACAAAATAGTAATACTACTCGAAGAGCATCAAAGTAACAAATTAGCCCTGTTTGAGCCCTGTTTTTTGAGAATGTGGTTAAAAAATTCCGAAAAATTCTGGATTTATATGTGAAATTATTTTAGTGAAGAATATGCGGTTGAAAATGAGTTGGAGAAAGATAAATATTAAAAAAAGTGGAGTTCGGCCGAGTTTAATACGATATAAAATGATTTACTGTTATAAAATTCCGTTCAAAGTATAGATTGAAAATTTGAACACGGCTTTTGATGGATGACTCACATGCAACGGGCCATGACTATGAACCCTAATTGACGTCAATGGTCATTAACTGACTATTATGCCGTGTCCACTTTGGTTTGATTTGTTCAAAATTCCTCGTAAGCTTGTCGTTTTAGAACATCAATTCTATTTTAAATATTAGGTAGACATGTATAGTTTGATAGATGCCCATACATTTAAATTGTACATGTTCAAATCAACGGACGCATGCATCGATCAAACTACGTGTACAGAAACTCCATACATGTAGAATAATTTTTTAAATATTAGTAATCATGAAAAATGGAGAAGAAAACAGTAATTGAGCAAAAAAAACAAAAAAATCTGTTGGAGACCAGATTTAAGAATATTCCAACTACATTAGAAAATTTTAAAGGTGTCGTTCCAACCCAATCAACAATCCAATGTCTCAAGAATTGTGTTCGGTGCGGTTTCGTTTTTCCAGTCAAAACATATGATTTAACCAATTAGAATTTTTTTTTTTCTCTCAATTCAGACTAGTTGATAGAAATTTGAATTGATGTTTGTCTTCACGATGATCACAAAACGGTATCATGAAGAATTGGACGAATTCTATGGTTAAAGATTGATTATGTTACTACAATTGACGACTTTCATCTATTATGAGATGCGAGTATTTAATGGAATGCCCATAAAACGTGCAACGAATATTTCAAGTACGCTGATTAGCAAGAGACAACATAATTAACAGTGCATAAACTGAATAAAAGAGTAAATTTATTAATTAAAATAAAAAATGAAACTTATTGGCACAATAATAATAATAATAATTACATTCCTCGTATCCTCATTTTTAGGGTGTGTTTGATAGCATGGAAAATGGGTAGAAAATGAAAACATTTTCCAACTTTTCCTTTTTTGTAGTGTTTGACAGCAAGAATTTGGCATGGAAAATGGGCCAATGTTTTTCCCTCTACGCGCCTGTTGCCCTGCGTGAATGGAAAGGATTTTCCCACCTTTTAGGTGGGAAAATTAATTCTGTGTACTGACTGCTTTTTTTTTTTTTTTTTCTTTTTTTGATAATGGAGACAAATTTCATAACCAAGTGTAAAAAAAAATTTCGCTTTCATGGAAAATTTTGATGCAAACGAAGGCCAAACGAATACTAAACTTTGATAAAAAAATGTGGAATATTATACCAATCAAACACACTTAAAATCATTTTCTCTACAAAACATTTTCTAGGCAAATCTTTTCCCTGTAAAACATTTTCTTTCCACCCATTTTCCACATTTGCAATCAAACACACCCTTAATGTTCCCTTTTTTTTCTTGGCTGGCATACTATAAAACGTCACATGCACGTTACGTAGACCAGGGGATTGACCCGATGTACAAGTAGAATAATTTATTCCCACTCCTACCCCTACCCTAACCCCACCTACCCCACATGCTCATGTGTATATATATGTGAATTGATGTGTATGGACACCAGTAACAGCATTTTGTTCTTCGTTTTTAACGGTCTCGGCAACCCTCCCCTCACCGTTTTCATACCTAGATATAACGCTTTTGTGTATATATAGCTATTTAATAGTGTAAAAATTATCGGAGTACTGGAGTTTGTCGAATTGAATTGAATTTGGATCAAATGGCGGAACCGATGGTTAATGGACCGGCGAATGAAGGGAAACGGAACGGCAGCATCAATGGGCCGACCAATCCTATGGTGACACCTCTTCTAACGGATCTCTATCAGTTTACTATGGCCTATGCTTACTGGAAAGCCGGGAAGCATGAAGAGCGCTCTGTGTAATTCTCTCTCTCTTTTCGTTTCTTTGTTCGCTGTGATTACACGGTTAATTATTTTATGATTGCGCGTGTGGTTGATTGAATTCTAGAGTTTATTGCATTGGTTGGTTGGGAACTCTTGAATGAAGTATTGATTGTTATAAGTGAACTGGAACGGTTGAATTTAATTTTAAACAGAGTTTTATTCTTAGTTTTTTTTATTCTATTGCCACACTTGTGGTTTTAAATCAAGCAGTTGTCATTGAACAATTAATTGATCATAAGCATAATATTTGTTAATTATAAAGCTTTGTAGAAAGAAATATTTTGTTCGATCAGTCATGAGAGAACTAACAATTCAAGTACCAGTTTTTTGGACATTCCTTATTTTTTCCAGCCACAGGCACAATTATTAATAAATTGAGCTGTAGTCCTGCATGCTTTAACTTTTACAAGATTTTTTTTCTCTGTTGTTGCATTTAGCTTATGGTATCTTTTGTCTTTGCTGGATCTAATTTTGGTTTATTTTGAGATTAGTTAAGTATTTGGAGCTCTAAACTTGAACGCTATTTTCATTAGCTTCCCCAATTGCTTCTGGATTATTGATGGGATTAGTTTTGAAGCTGAAGTTTATCACTAAACACGGAGAAAGATGTGCTTTTAGTTTGACTTTATAAGTTAATATCTTACTAGCCTTTTATTAGCTGCCTTTACAAATGAGGAACTCAAATTCTTGTTGGAAACTTATATTAAATAAATTAAAAGACGAACGAAATGACAGGCTTAGTTTTGAACACATTGCATTTTCTTTTCAATGGAAAATTTTGCCTATATTTAAACAAGATATATCTGTGGAGAACAGAAAATGAATATATTTGGATTTATGTTAAACATTTTTATCCAGTTCAGTAAAATTTGTTAGTATGAGAACTATTAATATATCTCAAAATAATTTCTCATAATTTTTTACGTGAGTACCATGTCATTACTTAGGCTCTGCCACGAAAGATTTCCTGACATTTCATCTCTGTCGGTTATGCGTCTCTCCAGGTGCTAAAATCTCCCCATGAAAGATAGCCTGATTTTTCTGATTTTTTGTAAAGTGTTTTTTGTGATTTGCAAGAACATGATTTAACTTTTTGGCCCTATATATATGTCTTTATCTGATTGGATACATACTCTTATTCTTGGCCTTACGGAGATTGTTCAACATGCAATTTCTTTTTCTGCCCACTTCAGTTTATCAAAACACCATGTGATGTTCTTATATTTTCAAACAATTACTCATAGTTAGTATGTGATTATCTTTCAGGTTTGACTTGTATTTTCGAAAGAACCCCTTTGGAGGTGAATATACAGTTTTTGCTGGTCTAGAAGAGTGCATAAAGTTAATTGCTAACTTCAGAATTACAGAGGATGAGATTGCCTTTATCCGAGCTTCCTTGCCTCCATCATGTGAGGTATACTGATGCATTTGATATGTCAATCGATATATGTTAAGTAATCAAACGAGATGTTGGGCAAAGTTCTGGTTTTTCAACAAGATTTTGCACTTTGAAACCACAGTATGTAATTACTAAACAATATACAGTTTCACTCTCATTTAACTGCAAACAATCTAACTTTATGTTAATTATGATCACTTGGATACATGAAATCCTTGAACCATTAACTAAGGTGTTGAAATAAATTAAATTAGACAAACCATAATGTGTTTAATAAATATAATTTATGTATTCTTACTATGTGTTACTCAGTTGGGCTACAAGGCCTTGCGTGGTTTCGAATTTTTTAATTAAATTTAATTAGGAGACACGTCTGATCAATTTAAATTTTCATTTCCTGTTTGATTAACACAAATCTGTTAGTCAATAGTAGATTATCACCAACAAAATCAATTTTATTATCTATTCAAGAGTTGTCGTGAAAAGGGAAAAGTGATCATAAGTCAAACATTAGTTTCAATAAAGTATTGACTAAATTGTTTCAAACAATGTTTCATAATTTGTTATTTAAAATGCCTGAATTAAAAAGTAGATACAAGATAGCATCGCAGCCTCATTCTCTCTGATAACAATTAATATATATCCATAACATAATCATCAAATTTCAGGTAGTTCCAGTATTCCTATCACTACAATGCATTTATCAGACATTGAAGTTCCTTTGTAATGTATGACAGTTCTTATAGAATCGGTTTTATTAATATTATTAATTGATTTTGACTTTAGGATGGTTTCTACGACTACCTTCGAGGAATGGATTGTTCCAATGTGGAGATACATTCTATTTCTGAAGGATACGTTGTATTTCCAAAGGTACCCTTAATGAGGGTTGAAGGACCAATAGCTGTGAGTACTGATTACCTTTGAAATTGTACTTTATTCATAAATCATAATCTTATTTGGATAACATGCTAAAAGTATGACTTTGGAGAACATAATAACATATGACTTGATTCAGATATTGGTTTGGTAAGCATCTTTCCTTTCTTGGTTTTACTTTTCTATATTATTGATAATCGTGTCTGTCTTCATAAGGTGGTTCAACTGCTTGAAACTCCACTTCTAAATCTTATCAATTATGCATCATTGGTAGCTACAAATGCTGCAAGGCATCGTTTTGTTGCTGGGAAGTCCAAACTTCTTCTTGAATTTGGGCTACGACGGGCACAGGTCACATAAGTTGTATTTTCTGCGTGTTTTACTTTGAAGGACTTATCTTGTTATATCATTTGAAGCTTGTTTGTTTCACATTCATGTAGGGACCTGATGGTGGCATAGGGGCATCAAAGTATAGCTACATGGGTGGATTTGATGCTACAAGGTGATTCTCTTTGGAACGTGTAATTTTAAACTCATTTTGTTCATTGGATGTTCCTTAACTATTTTGTTTAGGCGATTCAATACTTAGCCCCTGTTTGTCTATCATTATTGTGATGAAAATGGTGTAATCAATAGTATTTTTTGGAGAATGTGTGGTTAAAATTGAAAGAAATTTTATCGGTTTATGTGTAGAATATTTTATTATTTGAATGTGTGGTGGAGATTGATTACTGTAGAAAACAATGTTTTGAAAAATGGTAGACAAACAGGGGCTTAATGTGAAACTTCTACTTTAACTTAGAGCAGTTGAACCTGACCAAGAGGCACTAAGCTACTCATATATTATATCAAAATATTGATGGGATGTATGTTTAGTATGTAATTTGTCATGAGTGGATAGAAGTAATGCTTTGTCATCTTCTATATCATAACTTTGTTTTTCATATGTAAGTTCTTAAAGTGCAGGTCCGACTTTATTGCAAATAAGGTTGTAGTTGTAGTTGTTTGTATACATGTTAAATTTTTATTTATAAATGAATAGTGAATTTTTAAATATCTCTTTCACTTCATTATATGAGTACAATTTCTTGAAGTATATAATGAATTTCTTAACAATGTTGTTATTTTGTTAATGCTTGATAATAAATATACTTCTTAGTATTTTTGTTTTTTGAAAATAGTTGAGATAATTTTGTATCAGGTAACTATTTTTCTACACTTTTCCATTCTCCTAATGCCCTTTAGTTGGTTTTAGAGTTGATTTTGCAGTTCAATAATTTAAGGGTGTTCGCCCTAACCCCCAACTGGGAAAAAAGGGAATATGTTAGCTTCATGTTGATCAACATGATGTATAAGCTACACTCATCTATGTTTTTCTTGTGTGCTAACAGCAATGTCGCTGCTGGGAAATTATTTGGAATCCCACTCCGAGGAACACATTCCCATGCTTTTGTCAGCTCGTTTATGGTAAGTATAATTATACAGACACGTGTGTATTTATGTATGTGCATTAATTTTTTTATTTTTTATTTTCAGAATCAGACTGTTTGTCCCTGTTTCCATTTAGGAGTATCAGGAGATTTATTGTAGTTTATAGTAATTTGCATCTTTCTATATATCTAGTCTTATGAGTGCCTTCTGAATATTATAGTTCTCTACTGCTATGATGTAATGTTGACAATGGCTGGAAGGATATTGTGATTCTTTTTTTCTTCCAGATGAAGAAAGAAACTCTGCTTCCTTTTTTTTCCCCCCTGGTAGAAACTGGGACGAGGTTGAATATGCTTCATGACTATTTTGAAGTTCTTTTTGCATTTTGATTGAATGATCATTACTCTGAATGAAGTTGGGGCATCGTGGATCATTTAGTAATTATTCTACAGGAGTTCATTATCTGCCTATGATAGATATAATCCGTGTATTGATAATATCTCGATTTTTGGTAACAAAAAGCAGAGATAGAAATGTATGCGGCTTTGGATTGGCATCGAGTGACATTGAATACTTTAGCGCTCACATGCACATAGTTTGAAGTTTTTTTGTACCTTCTATGCAATATCTTTGTTTTCCTTCTTGTATGATTTATCCGTTATCTTAACTAATTCAGTGATTTGCAGAGTCCTGATGAGATCACAGATAAATTGCTCCATAGTTTCGATGGTTCAAATGCTTGTGAGGATTTTGTTAGTTTGGTTCAGACATGGTTAAGAAAATTAAAGGTGTTCTCAACCTCACATTACTTGTTTACCTTGTGTTTTATTTTTCTCTCTTGGTCATTTTATTAGATTTTGAATGCGCTATTATATTTTCTTGCTTCTCCAAGATTTTTCTACCCTCAAATTCTTCATTTATGCAAAATATCTCATGACTTACTATCTTGTACAAACCAAAAGTAGTGCCATCAAACTTAAATTCTTTAATACTCAGTTTTGAATATTTCAATGTGAGATTTTCTAATTTTAATTCTGATTTAGCTAAACCTTTTGTGAGCACATTTTGGCAGCTGACAAATTATAATCTATACATCTTCATGAAATTAAGCACAACATGTTAAAGTTGACACATCGTTTTATGCATTGATTCACATTAGTGACTTAATTGTAATCATGTTTCGTGACACTTTCATTAGAAGTACATCATAGTATTAGTGGACATAGGACCATGGTCAGGATGGGCTGCAACCATCCATTACCTCAATATTTTATAAATTCTGTGACTGCTGGGCCTTCTTTGTTGCAACATAGTAGGATATTCCCCAAGTCGTCCTGTGTGCCATATCGGTTTTCCATGAAGTTTTTATATCAGTCAAGAAGTGATATATTTATTAAATAAAGCACCTAATTCTGTTTTGTCAAAAGAATAAACAGATAAATAAATCAAAGCTATGATTAATATCAATTTTGATGTCAAAAGTTTTCAAAACCAATATTTTATGGTGAAAAGACATTTATTTAAAAGATTTAGTTCTAGAAAGGACCAGAAAATGATTTCTACTTGGAAGATATTATTTGGCTCCCGTATTTGAGGCAGGTGTGAAAAAAGCAAGAAATTTGAATTGCCCTAAATAGTTTTGGTAGAGCCGAGCAATTCTCACCTCAACTCTGCATAGATTTCCCGATTTGTTTTTAGTGTGGAAGTCATTTGTTTGTACCAGGACAAGGCATAACTCAAAGATGAAACCAAATGTTAACCAAAACTCTGTCCATTGTGTACTTCTAAATATATTGAATTACCCATTAGCGAGTTTGTTTACTGTAGTGAAAAGTAATTATATTCCCTGTCTCGAAAAGAATGTCATGAAATTTTGGAGTTTATAAACTTTAACAAGGACAAAGGACTTGATCACAGCAAAATCTTTACAGGGTTATATATATATATATATATATATATATATATATATATATATATATATATATATTGCCCCCCTGTCTTGAAAAGAAATATTCTGTGCTTCCTCCTTTTTTTTAAGAATTGTTCTCTATGAAAAATGAAAGTTGGTGTGATAAAGTTGAACATCAAATGCTTTAGAAAGATTGTTCACATTTTCTTTGATATTAACATATGGGAACTCTATATATCCAATGTTTTCTGATTCAACTCTCAAAATCTGTTCAGCGGTCTCATGTATTGGGTGGAATCTTTGGTGAAACCAATCAAAGCGAGTTAGCTGCTTTCACCTCATATGCTCTAGCATTTCCTTCCAACTTTTTGGCCCTTGTAGACACATATGACGTAAGTCAAAATTTGGCTTTCTTCACTTGACATTGTCATAGTTCATGCAAATTTCCTATCTAGCATTGGACACTCCAGTTTGTTATTTAGAATTCCATATTTGCAGTGCCATGATTGATTCAGATATTTTCCACTAATTGCCCTCAATTCATGATAATACTGTTCAAATATGGTTCACCTGCTTTCGCATCTCTGTGTTAATGATTTTCCAAGAAGTGAATTGATTGTTTTATTATAAATGTGATATATGAGGTGGGATTTTTATTACGCAGTTGTATTGTTTCACTTAACGATTGAGGATCCTGAGGTAGTTTTTGAACTCCAACGATATAATTGGTAGTTAGCATGTCTTTGAAAATCTATAACACTTCAAATTGAGAACTTGAAAATTTCTCAAGACATATTAAAAGGTCATTATGGTTTACTGATTATGTTTTATCTAACAAAATTTCTCAGAATTCCTTATTTTTAGTTATACTTAGGGTGTGTTTGAGCCACATTATTTTGAAAGAATGTATTTTGGAATAGTAGATTGATGGAGAATGTGTGGTTGAAAAAGAAGGAAAAATTATTGATGTGATGGAAAATATTATTTTATTGAAGAACGTGTGATTGAAAATGAGTAGAAAAATGAGAATGAAAATTTTAATGTGGTTCAAACGTGGGCTTAAATTGAACTTCAATTTCTGTGTTTATTTCCTTTTCACTGTTGTGTCTTGCTTTGCCTTTCTATTCTTTCTGTAAAAGAAATTCTATAAACTACTACCTTGAAACATTGCTAGAGAAACAGCTCATATCCTGGTGAAAATCAACTTCAATATACTGTGAACTCATGTGAATACTTTGAATTGTTAAAATTTCTGTGTTTCACTGGCCATAGTTTTAATTTCAGTTCTCTTTAGATGCCCTGTTTCTATTTCATATTGGTTTTATGTTGTTGCCTTTAATATAGCTTCCGTTATCAATTATGACAGGTCATGAGAAGTGGTGTTCCTAATTTTTGTGCAGTTGCTCTAGCTCTAAAAGATTTAGGGTATGTCTGGACGACTTATTCATATGTTGGCAATTTACATGCTGAAAATGATTGTATCCGTGTTAGCATGATTGTTTCACCAAACTATTGATATATACTGTTAAGTATTTAATTTTTTGTAGGTTCACAACGTGGTTGGAATGTCGAAGATCAAATTATTTTGAAAAAATATACTTTGTTATTACTCTTATTGGATCTTTCAGTAACAGATTGAAGCAGTGGCTAAAACGTATTCACATATCCATCATCAAATTTATGAGAATAAGCCTTGTTTTGTTGTTGTTGTTCTATCATTACATTTATATGCACATTGATGCGTTCAAGGGAGAGCCATAGCCTTTTGAAAAGTACTCTCCTCTCTTTCCTTATCAAAAATTAATCCTCACTCCAAATTCGAATTAATGGCAAATCTGCCCCGTCTTTATATATCATATATATGTAAATAGGGTCTTACCTGAGTTTAATTCTTCTGCTTCTTGATTTTTTAATTTGGTTGTTTGCAACATCTCGGAGTGGTTAGATCTTTTTCAGTTGTCATTATTAACCTGTTCTTATTTGTTTCATGTGGAGTTTATTTTTTCCCTATGTTCACAAATCAAACAGTTATGTGCTGGTTGCAAAACCTGGCTTCACCATTACCCCAGACCCCCAAAGCACTATAAAGAAAAAGGACAGCTAGCAGCCCAAGGACTAATGGACTACTGTTTGTTTACATTTTAAATATACCTTTTTAAAATGTTATTGTGCAGGTATAAAGCTGGAGGCATTAGATTGGACTCTGGTGATCTTGCTTATCTATCATGTGAAGCCCGGAAATTCTTTCAGGCTATTGAGAAGGAATTTGGAGTGCCTGATTTTGGAAAGATAAGCATCACAGCTAGTAATGACCTGAATGAAGAAACATTAGATGCTTTAAACAAACAGGTAAAGGCATTGGGTATTAATCGTCCAAAGGTTTAGTACTTCCCCATTATAACTTTTCACATCCTTGGGGCAAGTGCATATTATGGAACTTTGAAAATTTCTATATTGTCTGTGTTGATCAGACTGCATACTTCTTGACCTATGTGTCATTTCAGTGCAGTTCACTTCGTCTAGTTTTTAGCATTTAGGTATCCCCTTTGAATGCATTTATGGCACTAATAATCTGTGGTGCTTTTACCAATTTTACTGATTATTTTAAACTATACAAAATCTTTTCACTTACAAAATTACTTGAGAGTTGTCCAACAAGGTCATTTTGCAATTGTGAAAGAGACTTTATAATTAAGTTCTGGAATGTAAAAATTGAGACCCTTTTGTCCAGTTCAGATGAAAACGAACTCCAATGCAACATCAATAAATTGAAATAGATTCTCTAGTTCTATGTTCTATGAGTAGCTTGCATTTTTTAATCATTGCTTAGTTTTCTTCGCGATGCTAAAAAATGGACATGAACTCAAAGCTAATCTAAATATATAGCTGAACAAGCTCTTTTACATGTCCCAAATCCCTGCCTCAGATCTTCTGAGTAATGCATTACAAAAAGATATTAGTTTCTCTTTCCATTTCCACATTCTGCACTAAATCCACATACCCTTTCCCACTATCCCCATGCTACTTTGTGGGGAATGGGAGTGAAGGAGAGATGGTACAGACTACAGACTGAGCGTTGGTAAAATTTCAGAAGATAGTAAAAATCTAATTTGTTGCTTATTGATTGTGTTTCATGTCAAATTTTCCATTGCCAATTTCCTACCTAACATATGCAGTTCATGGCTTGTATATTTTGCAGTTGCCAACTTATATTTATTTGGGGTGCAGGGTCATGAAGTTGATGCATTTGGAATTGGAACTCATTTAGTTACATGTTATGCTCAACCTGCTCTGGGTGTTGTTTTTAAGTTGGTGGAAATAAACAATCATCCTCGCATAAAACTTTCTGAAGACATTTCAAAGGTTTGATCAATCCATGAGATATCTCTAAATTTATATTCCATATTACTTCTATTGTGAATGTCCATATGATCTGGTTTCAGGTCTCTATACCATGCAAAAAACGATGTTACAGATTATATGGGAAGGAGGGTTATTCCCTTGTAGACATAATGATTGGAGAAAATGAACCACCTCCAAAGGTACTTTCTATATCAATGGATTTTCTTTCATCTTCTTCCCTTGTACCTTTTAAATCAATGATGATCAACAAATTTAGTAAATATGTCAAAAGTGTAAAAAAAAAAAATTCTACTTTTCCAATCTGAAATTTTGTCCTTGTTTGTCTTGGCTTGAGTTTTAGGAAATAGATTAAAATGCGCGCAAGCACATGCTTTTAGATTTTGCCAGAAATGCATCTATCATTACTTTTATATATCTCATATGTATGGGTTAAGTGAATGACTGGGCAATTTCGGAAGTTATCAACTGTTATAGCATCCTAACTCATCATTCTTCTGATCATGTAAAACTTCGTAATTGATTTATAAACTGATTGCTCTAATGTGTCGTTATCAGCTTACCCTTTTATGGATACACAGGTAGGTGAACGAATATTGTGTCGTCATCCATTTAATGAATCCAAGAGAGCCTATGTGGTACCACAACATGTTGAGGAGCTTCTGAAGTGTTTTTGGCCTGGTAGATCAGGTTAGAGATTTTGGCCTCTTTAGCCTAGATAACCGGTTACTTGGCAGTGCTGAACCACTATCATCTGCATGGGGGTGTTATGGCCATTGTGTGTGTAATGCATATTGCTTGGCAATGCTAAATCCTAGGGGATTCGTGAATCAGTACACTAACTCCCAGTGATACACGTAATTTGGAAAGCTAAATTTGGCTATTTATGCTAATTTTGTTAAACTTATAATAGTTACAATTTTCCAGCAGAAAGTCTCTATAGAATTCTGTGACAAGTTTTCTTTACACAGTAATAAATTTACTCTGACAATTGCTTATTTAGGAATTAGAATTGCGTAATAGACTGTCTTTACACAGTAATAGTTTGGACCTCGCTCCTCTGTCTCTTGCTTGGTACTTCACTAATAGTCTTTAGTAATACAGGCCTAGAATGTCAGGAAGTTAACTAGTACCTTGTTTAAACAATGCGATTTTTAAAAAGCTGCTTTTTTTTTCAAGCCACTAACAATATCCATTTTCCGGCTTTTAAAGGAAAAGCTAGGGAAGAACTACCTCCCATTAAGTTGATCAGAGAACGTTGTATTAAACAACTGGACCAGATGCGGACTGACCACATGCGAAGGTTGAACCCTACTCCTTACAAGGTATGATCAACAAATTACACCCTACGCCTTATACACTACCTCTATAACCATTAAATGTGTTGCTCTGCGTATACACTGGTAATAACGTTCTCTCAAATTTCACTGGCTTCTATTATTTTTGAGCAGGTTAGTGTAAGTGCAAAGTTGTATGACTTCATCCACTTCTTGTGGCTCAATGAAGCGCCTGTTGGAGAGTTGCAGTAAAAGTTCCCAGTGACACACTGAGTGAGAGAAACGTATAAAAATACCCGAGAAGTTGATGAATCTCTCTTTACTGATTTTAGAGTTCACATGTTTCTATATTGATCGAAAAATAATGTTTTTTTTTTTTTCATTTTCCCATTTAGCTTTTTGTTCAAGAGAAGTACGTGTTAATGTGCTTCTTTTCTAATCTTGTCTAAATTTATTAACCGCATGTAATTTTTATCAAATTTTCATAAGGGGATTCGGTGCATTCTTGAAAAGTTAATAATTCCTTCTATACTTGTTTGGTTATATGAAATGATATCTAAATATTGAAATCAAATAAGATGTTCTGTTGTGCACTTTGTTCTTTTTCCATTAGAGATGCTAATAGATGGCTATATTGGTAGTTGGCAAGTACATTAAAGTATGGAATTTGATAGCATTCGTCCAAAAAGACCATTTGTTCACGAGCCTAGTAGGTTGAGGGGGTCATTGCCAAGTATGAAATAATCGGAATCATTTGCACACAATGCCCACATGTTAGAGACCACTAGCACCAATTTCCCTAGAATAGCCAATGCACAGCTCTCCCAAGCTATGGCCAATTACTATGAACATTTACTTTTATCATTTTGTTGTAGAATTTCTTTTAGGGGCAACCAATGTTTTTTTCTGCAATTCTAGAGCTTTCTTACTAATGGTCGAGCAACAGTTATTACTTGGTAGAAAAAAATCAATACTACTTTTGAGTACAATATGCACACGATCTAAGGTTTCAATTAACTTGGATGTAGGGGGCATCGTCTGTATGAATACTTGCCTAATTGCAAGTAAATAAGAAAGGATCAAGTCCATGTTAAGCGTGTAGAATTTACTTATATTGTGTACTTTTTTTTTTATCATGCATGTATTAAATTGACTTAATATTTCAAGTAAAAAGAATAAATTTAAATGACCCTTTTCTCAAGAATCATACTTAGAAGCGTGAGATCGTTATTTCTTTTTCTCGTCGATTTTGATTCTACAATAAGAAACCTAAAACTTATGGGACTTCAAAAATTTTTATATTCCTATTATAGTATACACATTTTATTAACAGATTAGACAATGATATTGTGAAACATATACAAGCATGCATAAAATTGATTTTTAAAAAATCAAAAGTTAGATACACGAAAATTTTAGATTTACAACAAGTTATTGTTGAGATGATGTAAGTGTTTCAACAATATAACAATTATTTAAACTGAGTAACAAAAATAATTCACATCAAATTTTCCTACCATCCAAGAAGCTTTTGCTACCAAAATTGGTCCATCGCTTCCTAGCAAAATATGAGAGCTCTGAGTAGGATAGGTTGTACTCAATTATTATTTAATTTATTAGACAAAACACCAACTAAGCCACAATTTTTGGGGTACATTGTCTTCATCTAAATTTAGTTGGGTGAAGATTTTGAATTCCCAGCCACGTAAAAATTTATTACAAGTTAGAGAATGAATGAAAGTGTGAATCGAAATGAACTTAAATATGTATTAAATTATATCATGCGATATACTGTCTAACAAATTCCAATGTTTTTTTAAGAACAAAATTACTAGAAACAATACTGTCTGACAAATTCCAATATTTTTTTCCTGAACAAAATTACTAGAAACAAATATCGTCCCCAAATGTTTAATTCCCACAGATATTTTTGTTAATTTTGTCAAAAATAGAAAAGTTTCCTTTGTTTCAGTCAATTCATAAAGATTTTGCCCCTGCAGATTTTCCTCCGCCTGTACGCGCTGACAATTCCCGCTCCGTTCGTAATTTCCCACCTGCAAATTCTTCTATTGACCTTAAATACTAGCGAACATTCAAGATTGTCCTAAATATCATAAACGAGAATCAAAGATACAACATCTCTGTCTCTTTCTGTATGTCTCTGGAAGTATTCACAAATTAAGCGCCAAATGCAGGCATGCAAAATTTTGTCCTACTTTTACATTTCAAAAATAATTATTCATTTTCCTATGCTCAATCTTTAATATTTGCAGGGTCTCAAAATTTTCAACATAAAACTTGTGTTGATTACAGGTTTCCTTATTGGCTTCTGTTCCTGTCTCAAGGTACGATGAATCCCAATAAATTATTCCTTTTAAATCATGTTCTTTTTCCATTAATTTTTACAATATTGACAGATTGGGGAAACGTGTTCTTCTTCGAATAATAACTGCGACGCCGGATTAATCTGTGGTACTTGCCCTGCGAATGATAACACCAGACCACGATGCACACGCATTCAGCCCATAATTCCCACTACTAAAGTTCGTGTTTTTATATTACATGTAAAGATTTTGAAATTTTTTGATCGAATTATGAGGTGATTTTGATGGTTTTTTTCTGGGTTTTCGGAAAAAGGTCAAAGGGCTGCCGTTCAATAAGTATTCATGGCTGACGACTCACAATTCGTTCGCTCGGACCAGGTCCAATTCGGGTACCGGTTCTATTCTTCTTGGTCCGGCCAATCAGGAAGATTCCGTCACCGATCAGCTCAACGTATGTAAAGTTATTTTATCATTTTAAAAGTCGTTATTCATCATTAAAACGAAACGTTTGCTGTACATGGTTTCTGGAATCTGAAGTATATATATACAGTGCTCTTCGAATTGCCCTTTTTACAGAAGCAAAATTTGGGAGTTTTTGATATTTAATTTAAGTGTTAATTGATTATCTTGCAATAATTTCCAGATGTCAGGACCTGGTCTGGTTGAGATATGGTTGATGATTTCTCTGTTAAATATATCAAAAAAAGTCTGTTAATTTGTCAAGAAGCAATGAATTGCTACTGCTTTTTTCTTTAAAACAAAGGATTAGGTGCGGGAATATAATTGCCACTCAAGTTTTGCTTTGGATTAAAAATAAGCATCTTGTGATTCTCAACAAAACTACTGGTCAGATTTCGAGTTTGAGCAATTGATACTAATCTTTAAGAATTTTTTAGCTTCTTTTGGCTGAAACTCTTTTACTTTTCTCCTTTTATACATTCTTTCGGGTTGGGGATTGATGGGGTTTTATTCATTCACTTACATCACACGAAACCGCAGCTTTGTCGTCTTTGGCAGTTTGGTTGGAGCCGAATGACTAATATAGCTAAGTGGTGGTAAATCAACAATGGTGACTTTATGGTGACAATTACATATCATAAATGTATAATTAGAATCTGTATTGTTGCATGACATTGTATCTGAGTTATTTTGAGCTGTCAAATGAAAGTAATGAATAAGATCTGCTCTTTTTGTAGAATGGTGTTCGAGGCCTCATGCTCGATATGTATGACTTCAACAATGACATTTGGTTATGTCATTCATTTGACGGGAAGTGTCTCAATGTAACCGCGTTTGTAAGTATGGCAAAGACTCTAAATTGCATTTCGGTTTTGCTGTGTTTTTTCTTCAAATAATGATACCATGCATTTTTTTTAAAAATTAATTCTCAGGAACCTGCTATTAATGTGCTGAAAGAAATTGAAGTCTTTCTTGAAAACAACCCAAGTGAAATTGTCACCATCTTCATTGAGGACTATGTGACTTCGCCACAAGGCTTGTCAAAAGTTTTCAATGCATCTGGGCTCAATAAATACTGGTTCCCAGCGGCTCAAATGCCTAAAGCTGGTGAAGATTGGCCTACAGTGGATGATATGGTCCAGAAGAATCAACGCTTAGTAGTGTTCACCTCTAAATCATCTAAGGAGGCTTCCGAAGGAATCGCTTACGAATGGAAATATGTGGTCGAAAGTCAATGTGAGTTATGATATTCCACAATTTTACTACTAGTGTAAGACATTTACTTATACCACATTTGATGGGATTCTCCTAAAAGAAGCCTTAGAAGGAATATGGTGATAAAAAAAGTATTGTCAAGGCTATCCATACCAAATTATTTGGGCCATCAATGTTGAATATTTCCTGTTGCAACTTTTTTGGAAGTTTGTAACATATGAAATGCATAAAAGGATCCGTGATTTTGCAAGCTCTGTAGCACGGACACTTCAATCAGGTAACGTGTCCGTGTCGGACACGAGTCGATACCACACTTTTCGGACGCTCTACCGTAATCATTTTTCTTTTTATATTAAAAATATTATATATTGTTAATTCAAAGCTATTAGCAAAAAAAAAATATGTACTCATGTTTAAAAGATTTCAACAAGAAAAAATAATATAAAGTATAAAATTAAATTTATACTATATAAATGAAGAATTTTTAAGAATTTAATCAACGTGTCGATAACGTGTCGTGACTGTACTTTTTTTAAAAATCTCGTGTTGGCGTATTCAACATGTATCATGTCGGACACACGTGTCCATGTCATTGCATCATAGTTTGCAAGTATAACAGTTTCTACACTGCAAACTTTGACCTTTTCCTTTCTGACCATACAAATCTGTTTCTTAAGAATCTGTATAAGGAGTCAAATGCTGAACTTTGGTATTTGCAGATGGAAATGAAGGGATGATAGCCGGTTCATGTCCAAACCGTGCAGAATCTTCTCCAATGAGCACATCGTCAATTTCTCTGGTTCTTCAGAATTATTTTACTACAAATCCCAATGTAACACAAGCTTGTGTCGACAATTCTGCACAGCTAATCAGCATGATAAAAACTTGTCATGAAGCAGCGGGCAAGCGATGGCCGAATTTCATTGCAGTTGATTTTTACCAGGTACAAACTGATGGGCACAAGTTCTTTTGTCAAAATCTGTTCAAAGCAAAGACAGTTTTACGTAGAAACAAAAAATTAATGGAGTTGGTTTTTTGTTGCAGAGGAGCGATGGAGGGGGAGCCTCAGAAGCGGTTGATGAAGCCAATGGACATTTGACCTGTGGCTGTGACAGCATTGCCTATTGCAAGGTATGATAATTAAACATGAAATAATTCAACATTATTCCATTAGTTTATTGAAAAATTTTAAATGCTGGAGAAAGTTCTACTTGTACATGAGCTTTACCTATTCACTTGATCTTTAAAATGTAATAGCAGGCAAATGCGACATTTGGCACATGTGACGTCCCTGTACTTTCTCCTCCACCACCTGCAAAAATTTCACCCACAGGAACGTCGACAGAGCCCAGCAACAATTCTTTCATAAGAAATCCACTCAACCCTCATTGGTTCCTTTTGATTTTCTTAACTGTGGCTCTCCAGCTGTGGCATTAATTTCTACCTATTTGGGTAAAGTTGCTTTCCCATGTTAGTCAATTCATTTGTTTGTATCTAATCATAGTGAGGGCTCAAAGATAATCAAATATTAAAGAGTGACATTTTTTGTGATTGAATGTTAATAAAGCCCTGCTTGAAGGATTTGCCGATGCCAACTTATTTCACCTTGTAATCTTCCACTTGAGTTGCATAGGAATACAAATTCAGTTATATCACTGCAAGACCACACTGTCAATGTCAAAATTTCTGTCGAATTCTTCTGGATGAAATTCAGAACCTTAATCTGAAACTACAATGTTATGAGCTTCATGTTTTACAGAAATTTTATTTTTACTGTCCATTGATAGAATTATTTTTGTTAAGTTATAGGAGGAAGTTACAAATTGTTGCTTACTACTAATCTGTTTTTGAATTAGAGCCTTAAAGACACGCTCTTTCCTAAGGCAGGATCAGCTATTCATTGTATGGTAATGGTTATATATTCCTAGACAAGTTCTGCATCATTTGCTGTCAGTTTTTCAGGCCATAACAAAGGCTTATTACCGATTATAGTACCAAAAGAACTAGGAAACATCAAGCATGTTACTAAAGGGCCCTCCATTCATTAGTGAATCAGACTCACTGGCAATGAATATATTGGCCTTAGGAAATTCTTCACATGGAAATCCATAGCCATTCAATTAAACTGCAGGGTGCGCAAGGCATTGGACGAGCCCCATTTTGTCAGTGAAACTTTTGGGTTCTTTTCAGCAGTCTAGGCCTTTAGGGCAGATCATCCAAAATTTTGTTCTACTATTTGTATGTAGACAATAAAGCCAATGGAAACAAAGTGGTTTGGTTTATTTTATGTGCAATGTGGACCGAAAATATGGTGGACGTGTTTGGTCGGTTGAATTAGACAATGTTATTGTGCAATTCAATATCTTCAGCTGCTAAACTACGTTGACCTAACATATTTCTCGGCATTTCTGCCTTCACTAATCACGTATTCATCAGAAAATCCATTGGCGGAAGCCTCAAATTCTTAGTAGAGTATACCAGTACCCCTCCCCAAATGCAAGACTTCAAGAACCACCATTTCCTCCTTAATACTCGGAGATGATCTACAAAATCCTACGATCCTTCCCAATCTCACTGTGAACTTTTGTATTCTTTACTTTTTTTTTTCTTTTTTTTTTCCGACATATAAGTAATACTTTATTGCCGATGAAATTTTCGTTGTTAATATTTTAATTTTTACATTTTTTTTACTTTATTTATTGACAAAATCTAGTCGGCTGATTAAATTATTAAAATATTTATTTGAATGATTACTAATTGACAATCCGTCCCATAATAAAATTTCAATGTCAACGTTAATTGAGTCATCGATCGGCTATTCTAATTACAAAATATGTAATGCATGATCATAAAAGAACATTTTTGGGTACTTGAAATCTTTCCTTCGGTGACTTTGTTGATGTACAAGTAAGATAAAAAGCTTAGCTAAATCTACTTGCTGCAACTTCTTTTCACAAGTATATGTTGACTTATCTGTTTATCAAGACCTAAAATCACGGACCATAAAATTTGGACTTTAGAACATCTAGCACTTATAACATATATTTGATTCCCGTATTATTTAATTCAATTTTACCTAATTACGGACTTTTTCATTGTAGAATGTCTACAATTCCACGGGGCATAGCTCAGTGGTGCAAAGGATGGGAGTGAGATAGTCTCAGTTGAGTTGACAGTTGTAGTGTGAGGATTCGATTCCTGCCTGTTATAAAGTATGGAATTAGACTTTTTGTAGGTACCAGTATGGCAGCTCTTGTATCATGACTTGCTGAGATACATTCCACGATTTACCTCCTCCACAATGCTCTAGAAGCAGGGCAGGAGGGACCCTTAAAGTTGGGGTTTAATCTTTATAATCTAGCACATCTTCTTCAACTTGCATCCCAAATCTCAAAATATGTTATTCCTTCACTCAATTGATAAGACTTCACTTTTATTATTTAAGTTAGATCTTATTAATCTTAGAAGAGACACAATATTAAGCGTGACATATTAAAAATAAAATAAAAATGAAACACGGCTTTTATATTAGTTAGTTTTAGCTGTCTCCACTTTGTTTCCTAACTTATTCAACAAGTGTAGCACCTATTTTATGACTTTGCGGTTGTTACAAGTTCACTATGCAAAGATAATACTTTGACATTGTCAATGCCAATCCTACATATTTTAGCACTAAATATATTGGATTAATCTATGTGTAGTACACATAGGAGATGATATAATGTGAGTGGGGCGGGGCCCGCGCTATGAGGAGGGCTCGCCCGCCCCACTCACATTATATCATCCCCCATGTGTACACCTATATACACATAGCATGACTCAAATTTACTACTCTTGAAAGTGTGAGCTGTGAAATGTAGGGTTTGGTACCAAGTACCAGGTAACAATATTGTCCACAATAAAACAAGAACACATAATTTACAACTGGCATTGTTTTCTGTGTTTAATACGTATTTCACCGAATAAATTTGCCATCACACGCTAGAGATAGAAATAAACATTAAACAAAACAAACCATAACGTGCGGTTTGGACTTTCTAGACTTCCTCAAATATATAAACTAATTTCCATCCATTCAAGATCTATTAATTGTCACCTGCTCTTCTTCTTCAAATCTTCTGTCTGAAACTGAAAACTTCACACAACAATGTCAATGCATGCAAAAACAGATTCAGAAGTGACCAGTTTGGCCACGTCGTCGCCAAATCGGGCGGTGTACTACGTGCAAAGTCCGTCAAGGGATTCTCACGATGGAGAAAAGACTACGAATTCATTCCATTCTACGCCGATTCTCAGTCCGATGGGGTCCCCAGGCCGCCACTCCCGGGACTCCTCCTCCACCAGATACTCAGGCTCGCTGAAGCCGGGATCACAGAAATCAAGTAATGGATCGAGGCGGCACCACCACCACCACCGGAAGGCGGAGAAGGGTTGGAAAGAATTTGATGCCATTGAAGAGGAGGGACTTCTTGATGAAGAGGGTGGCTATAAGGGTGTTCCACGGCGGTGCTATTTGCTTGCCTTTATTGTTGGTTTCTTTGTGCTGTTTAGTTTCTTTGCTTTGATCTTGTGGGGTGCAAGCAGAAATCAGAAACCTATTGTTACCGTTAAGGTAACGATTTTATCTTCTTCATAATTTCCACTGATTTTCTTTCATTATTCTCAATTATAAGTAACTTCTCTAAACAATAATGCTTATGACTTAGTAATATGTTTATTCTTTGTCACAATATAACAAAAGTGTGACATATTTGATAAGTTGAATCGAATGGATTTTGTTAAAATCTGCAGAGTATAATGTTCGATAAATTTATGATCCAAGCTGGATCAGATAACTCAGGCGTAGGCACTGAGATGGTGACCATGAATACTACTGTCAAGCTTATTTTCCAAAACACGGGTACATTTTTTGGCGTTCATGTATCGTCTACTACATTAGATCTATCGTTCTCCGAACTTAGAGTAGCCAGTGGAACTGTAAGTACAAGCTCGATTCACTTTATTCGTGCACATTCGACTATGGGATCTTAAATTTTAGTAGATACTTGTTGACCTCACCTCGGAATCTGATGCAGATAAATAAATTTTATCAATCGAGAAAAAGTCGAAGACAGATAACAGTGATGTTGAGAGGAAGCAATATTCCATTATATGGAGGAGGAGCAAATTTAAGCAGCCAAGATGGGAAGCCAGTTGCGCCTGTGCCATTGACATTGAATTTCATGGTTCGAGCCGAGGCCTACGTGTTGGGTCGATTGGTGAAGCCCAAGTTTCGTAGAAGGGTTCAATGCTCTGTGGTTATGGATCCCAAGAAAATGAACGTGGCTCTTTCTTTGAAGAATAATTGCACTTACAATTAAATTATGGGCTGGAAGAGTAATAATCGGGCTTCGTATAATTTCATGTTCATATTTTTTTGTTGAATTGATGAGGGAAACATGGGTGCAGTCATATTTATGGGCCTGGGCCAGAGTTGACAGGCCTCAATAATGGCACATGATGATATTAGAGATTCTGGGAAATCCAAGATTTTGTATTGCATTTTTGCCGGTACCTTTATTTTTGTTTTGTTTATTTCCAGAAAATAAAATAAAACTACAATTAGGAAAAAAAAAAAGGCCTTGGGTGCACTTTTTCTACTTCCCAAACTTCGAACTTTGTTCATTGTAGGACTTGTGTCCCTAATTTTCATTAATTAGTACATCTTATATGTAATAACGATTTACGTTCAAAAGGTTTGTTGGGATGACATAAAAAGACTTAATCGTCCATTATATTATTTAAAAAATAATAAATACAAAAGTGCGGTTCAAAACACGCAAATAAAACATTTTGACATAAACCATCATCAAAGACGAAATATACCAGTTAATAGAAAGTTGAACATAAGAATTTGACGAAAGAGGTTAGAGACATAATTGTTATAGTGAACAAACGATAACGAACTTAAATGCAACTAAGATGTGATGCAACTAAAAGAATGTGAATTGTGGTGTGAATATAATTACACTTACCCAACCAAACATTTCTAATTATTTCCTTCAACGATATAACAACAAACATTTCCAGACTATACCCAACCATTGCTATCAAATCCTCACATGATGCTTATTTCCTTAAAACTACATAGTTTTGGTTTATTATTGACAAAGTCACATGTAATAATCTTAGTTCCTTTGATTTTCCAACCTTCTGTTAGGTGAGGGTGGACATACATGATACATGCGTTTGCTGCATCAAGACTTGACTAAAACAATTGCAAATGGAATGTATGTAAATTAGCATGTTCACATGTGGTGTAATGTTTAGTAAAATGACCCTTATCTGTGAATGTGGACCTAATATTTCAAGTTCACATTTATAACCAGTATAGACAAGATTTCATCACCATATTGACCAGACCTTATAAGGGCCAAATTATATGACCTAAAGTTTCACATCAATATTACCAAGCTGAATTTCTACATATATATAGGTGCTAGAAAATTTGGCTACTCTGAAATTAAATTGAATTTTAGATTATCCTAAAATTTTATTGAAAAACGAATTGTTGAAAATAAGAGAGAGAAAAATATATTTTGTAAATAATAAGAATCAAATAAGGACCTAACAAATTTTATGAAATTAAAAAAAAAAAAAAATCCATGGCCCAAAATTAGCCCCAGCTTGGCCTATTGCTTAGCTAAATGACTGACACTTAGGGTGCGTTTGATTGTGAATATGAAATTTGAGAAAATGAATTTTAGGCAATTCAATTACCTAGAATTTATTTATATGCTAAAATTATTCATTTAATGCACTTGATTGATTTATGCCTTGTATGGGAGGGATTAAAATCGGATTAAAATTGAAAATATAGCCGTTATTGTTGACTTTTATTAGACGAGTGGGACCCAATAACGGCCATATTTTCAATTTTAATTGGATTTTAATCCCTCCGGGGCCTTAGTTTTCAATCTAAAAAATATTATACTTGTCCATTTTTTATTAGCATGTAGATGAATGAGAGGTGATTAAAATAAGAGAGAGAGAGAGAGAGAGAGAGAGAGAGAGAGAGAGTGAGTGAGTGAATTCCCTGAAAATATTTTTTACGAAAAAATTTTTTACTCCCCTTAAAGAAAATATTTTCCTTGATTTTGAGAAAAATATAATCATGTGACCAAAAGTAGGAAATTGTTTTCCATGGAAAAAAATATCAATCAAACAGCACAAAAATAGAAATTTTGATGGAAAAAACGTATTTTTCATGAAAAATATTGGTAATCAAACGCATCCTTAGATCATTTACCTACTTTTTTAGAATTTTTGTTATTACCAAATGAATAATTATATTCACATAATAATTTTTATTAATTACATCACATTTTAATTGTATTTAAGATCATCAATTTTTGCTCATTGAAGCACTTATACCCCAAACTTTTTCGACGGATTGTAACCTTTTACTTTTTCTATAATTCGCATATCTATGATTTCAGTCAAAATATCTATTATGATTAGATAAAATGTTTTATTTGCCCATTTTATTTTTTAAAAATTAATAAATGCAAAAGTGAGACAAAGTATTTTTTCTTCATTTCAAAACACATAAATATAATATTTTGATATTGTTACGGGTCTGAGCCAGACCCGCCACCTCACTCTCTGCGCGTCATCATAGGTGGCCCACACCATACCATGTGGCGGACAAAGTGATTGCTCATGAGACGAGCTGACTGGATATGTCGAAGTGATCCCACAAGAACGAACTAAATAGGCGTCAGCAAACGAACAAGACTCATTTGTACGTATACTGTGGATGCAAAGGCCCGCACTCCGCTTCTACAACGCTACAGCGCCCCTCCTGCCTCACCTCGCCCCTTCAAAGATCTTTCCTAATTCAAATCACTGACTGATTGAACGTGCGGCAGAACCCAAACGGTCAAATCAGCTACTTTTGTCAGGAACATTCAATGTTGCCAACCTACGGAGGAACGAATTGACACCTAGGATGAGACTAGTGTTGAAGATCTGGCAACATGTGTCTCCCCATCGAACGACTCTCATCTTCCCATCCTCGATATAAGTACTCTCTCCTTATGCCTAAAGAAGGATTGAAATCTAACATACTCCAAACTATTACTATATTGCGAAATTGAGTATTCTCATTCCTTAAATATTAGCACTTGTCGATATACACTTTGTCAACCATTTCCCCGCGAGTGTTCCTCCGCCGGTGAACTCCTTTCCGGTTGAAATTTAAACTGACTTGACCGTCGGAGTGCTTGCGGCCGCTCCCAACCCTTCCGGGAAAGGCCACAAGTGACTTAACGGTTTGTCACGTCTGTAGGGAAGAGCTTACTTGAAGACATTTTCTGTTGGCCACGTGTCGAGTCATTTTTCGAGGTCAACAGATACAAGCCATCATTGAAGACGAGATTGGCTAATTAATAGAAGATTGAATACAAGAATTTGATGGAAAAAATTAGTGACATAATTGTTATGGTAAACAAAGGTTGAGGGCCTTAAATTCAATGAAGATGTAGAAACAAATAAAAAATATGGTGTGAACATTATTAAATTTACTAAATTTTTGAATGTTTCAACATTACTAATTTATATTGCATAATCACTTTTTTTCAACAAGTATATAATCCCAATAAATTTACGACATTCTAACCGGTTTTCCTTATTTTTCTGTGATCTAATCTAATGACTATACCCAAACATCGCTATCAAATCCTTACATGACGTTTCTTAATATAGTCACATTAGTTCCTTTGATTTTCTAACCTCCTGTTAGGTAAGGGTGCAAGAATCCGGACATACATGCATTTGCTGCATCAAGACTTGACTAAAACAATTGCAACTGGATACAACTTAGCATGTTCACATATGAATTATGATGTAATGTTTAGTAAGATGGCCATTTTTAGAAGACCTCGTGAATGTAGACCTAAGATTTCAAGTTCACATTAATGAACCAGTGAATAACATTTCATCACCATATTGACTACGTCTGAGCTCGGCAGCTACTAAGGTAAAGGTCTAACCCTATGGCATGTTCATTGATTATGTTGACCTCAAAATGTGCTGCCCAAAGATACCGGAACTACTCGTGCATGGGCAAGCTAAGTCCAACACGTTAAGGCTGATCAATGGTCAAGATCACTTCAAACTTGGACGTGGGAGAAGCTCGACGACACGAGGCGTTTCCGTACGGGTTCCAGCAAGATATCCGGGATACGATTGTATAATAAAAATCGATCACTATAAACTCATATTAAAGATTGTAAATAAATATAAGAAAATAAAACAAATTGCTCCAAATATCTAAAGTTGCATTAGTCTTCAATTCTTTCATGGTGGGGGTATTTATAGTGTTACAAACGAAATGATGACCCTTAGATGAAATTACACGTGGCCTCATCCCCTCGGTCCAAACTTCAAATCCTAGCCGTCATGTTGACTTTCCTAACTTTACAAGGCATTTAATGTTCTCACATTCTATTAACACAAAATACGTTTTTTTACAAGTCATATCAATCATTCAAATAAGATCTCTACACTTGGGCCGTCATCAGCTGGGTGGAGCCTCGGACCTGAGCTGCTTCGGATTAGTAACGGCCCTCGGAATTATCACAGAGCCCGAAATGTCCACCTCGGATTGAGTAACAAGTCTCGCTTGGGTCGGCCACGTGGCAAGGCTAATAGCAAGTCATAACAAATTATATGTGCAAAAATTTCAAGTTGGATCTGATTGTTTTTCTAATATTATCTTTGGGTTATTGATATGGATTAAATGGTAAGTTGCAAGAAATAAGCAGAGTCCCAATAAATCGTGCAAGTAGACAATGGACAATTGGGCAAAATATCAACACTGTTGCCTAACACATCCAAGCAACACTGCAACTCTCATTTTTCCAAGAAAAAACTATAAATTGAATTAATGTAATTATTTACATTAAACTTAACTGTACAATCAGGGACTCGGGATTCTGAAGTAAGAAAGTACCAGCATCCATATCCTTGCATGTATCCCCTCTCTATCAATTTTATGTACAACAGAAAAAATTATCCTCAAAACTAAACTCTAAATTAAAATAAAAATTCAGTGCCTGGAGAATAGCATCTTCAAAAAATTTGAATACGACTAGTCTTTCATCACCTAATGGTGATCCAATCATCTGAAACAGACCAATCAGGATCTTGATGGCTTATTAACCCCTGCAGCCTGTCCTCCGGCGAAATAGACGATGACCCACTTGTCAAATTTGAGTTGCTGGAAAACCAGAAGTTAGATTCTGGAGAATATTCCGGCGACGGAAAAGATGTAACTGATGATGCCCAATCAGGGAAATCAAATGGGCATCTGGGAGAGGTGGAGGCAATATTTTCAGCGTCACCAAAATCTTTATCCGCAACAAAGGGATGATTTAGGAGCATATCAGCCGTCCATCTCTTACTTGGGTCCTTCACAAAGCATTTTTCAAGAAAATCTTTTCCTTCTGCTGATAAATTACCTGGTACCTCAGGCGCCTCTTCACCAATCCCAATTCTCATCAGAAGCACCGCCAAGTCGGAGCACCTCCACGCCGGTGTTCCGGTGACCATCTCCGCCACCACGCACCCAAGTGCCCATATATCAGCAGGCGTATCCTGCTCGCCTCCGGCGACCATCTCTGGCGACATATACAGAGGTGTGCCCCTTAATTCATAACTCGAAACAGCCTTTTCTTTTCTTCCGGCCGTCTTCGCCAATCCAAAATCCGCAATCTTTACACCACCATCTTGGCATATTAGAATGTTTTGAAGCTTAATATCACAGTGAACATAACCTACCTTGTGAATATAGTGAAGCCCTTTGAGCAAAGCTTTAGTGTAACACCGGACTTCAGATTCCGGCATCCTCTGATCACAAGAATTCTTCAATTTATCAGCCAAATTTCCACCGGAAGCATACTCCAACAGTACATTGTATAATTTCTCTCCATTTTCGTAACTAGAACTTTCTCCAAAGCAACGAATGATTTCTGGGCAATCTTTAAGCTCGTCCAGAACCAATCTCTCGTTCATCAGTGAAGCTGCTTGCGAAACCCCACAAGATTTCACGGCCATTAAAGGAGTAAATTGAGAGCTTTGTTTTCTGGGTACTGCTAAATTCACGCTCCCAAAACTTCCAAAGCCCAATTTTTCACCGCGAACCCAATCCATAGGCTATATATTTGGATTCAAAATTGAAAGATTTGAATATTTGATGCTATGGTTTTTGCTTGCCTTTTGGAGAAGGGAGAAACAGAGGTCTACAACTAACCGTCGATTGGGAGACTTCTATTTATACGCGGATTTGTGGTGTGGGCCTGTGGGGGGTTGGTTTGTATATATTCATTGTATGTATAAACGTGCGTGTATAGTTTATTCAAATAAAATAAAAGCACGTGAGAACGAGGATCTTCCGCGCGAGACGGACATCATTCCCGCGTAGTCGTGGGAGAATAATTAAAAATAAATAAATTTAATTTAACAATCAGCACGCCAATTTGATTATGATTGTATTTCAATTTGAAATTTTTACTTACCATTAATTAAAATATTTCTATATATTTCTTGATATATTTATAATGAATGCTCTCAATTTTAACATTCAATTTATATATTTATAATGAATTATCTCAATTTTAGCCCCTATTTGATAGAAATTAAAATCATATTTTTAGCAAATTTTGATAAAAATTTATTGAACGTGTGATTGAAAAGGTACTGGTTCTATAAAATTTATGATTAAAATTAATTATTAATTGTGACTAAAATTTTAATCAGATTTTTTAGCGATGCCAAATATGGAGTTAATTATGTAATATTGAATATTAGGGTTGATGATCGAATTTGTAAAGCAATTTTTTTTCACTTCATTGATTAAAATTGCTTTTGTGAAGTCGACTTTGTATTCATAGGGTTTTCGAGCAGCAACCAACATAAAGAGGAGCGACACACTAGATAGATTACTTTTTCCGGTTCTCTTAAATTCTTAGGAACTATTATTTTAGTGAGTGTCATAATAATATATTAAGTGCTTGTTTGGTAAGAATTTTTGGGAGAAGAATTGATTTTTGAATAGTGATATGATGGGAAATGTGTGGTTGAAAAAGAAGAAAAAATTATTGATGTGATAGAAAATATTATTTTATTGAAGAATGTGTGGTTGAAAATGAGAATAGAATTTGATAATAAAAAACAAACAGGCCTAAGTCAGTATGTATTTAAATGTTCATTGTTCAGTACCTAATTGTATTTAAATTGTGATGCAAAACATGATGATGACTACTATTTTGTTGAGTTTCTTCGATTATAATCAATCAAATCTCGGATTAGACTGGAGATAGAAACCAATACAATTAGATAAAGGGGTTTTTGCTTATAGTGGGTGGAATTCGTTGTGGAGAAAAAGAGGAAAAGTTAGGAAAAGGGCATTTGCTTCATGCGGATAATGGTTGTTTAAGATATTCCATTCTTTGGATATGAGGTAATCAATTGCAAAATGATATGGTTCTAACCTTAGTAATTAGATAATTGGCTACGTCATGAAGATACTTTAATCATACATATAAAAGTGGTCTAATTCATTCGTACATGGATGGATTCCAAATACTTCAAGCATTTTAAACAACATCGAGTATACTGGAGCTACCCATTTCGATCATTTAGCCAAGGTTTCGACTGGACATGAAATCATTAGTGCTCGATCTAGTAATATTTTTATGGGATTCTATTTATCGTTGACATGACTTAATTATGAAAACATTTTAACACTTCAAACATCAGATATATTCAAATAAATGGCCATTTATACTTTTGTCTTCAAATGTTATATCTCTAACAACATTAATACATTATGAGTCGAGATTGAATGAAAAATTACGACCAAGTTTCGGAATCTCAAACTATAATTGGAATGTATTTGAATTGAATTATGCCTTCCTTCAATTCTAATTTCAATAATTCAATTATGCGCAATTAGTGATGGTAGTGGCAAAAGGGAAATAGGAGACAAAAGGCAGAATCCAAGGAATAAAGTGCCAAGGTAAAGCACAACATGCGGTTGTGTGAAACAAAAGAAACGTCAAGGTTTTCTTCAAGCTAAAGAGAAGCAAGGAACCCATAAATTCTTGCTATCTGTGAAACAGACTGTAACAGTGCTTGTTGATTTTTTATTTTTAATATTTAGAGTTTTTGGAGTATGGACTTACAATACCTAAAACATGGATCATGTGTAATAACCTAGGACCCACCACATGGAATCCCCTACCTTACGAAGTCTTGTCTGTGATATATATATATGCTTAGGCCGTTTATCTCCCATTATTTCAAAACATTATTTGCTATAGTGAGATTCTCCACCACGCATTTACTCAATAAATATTCTACACACAAACCAATAAAGTTACTTTAAATTTTAAATATTATTCATTACTCTATTTCTACTACAATAATGAGAGACAACCATACACTTATATCCAGTTTGATTCTGGTATGCAATCACATGAAACATCAAAACTTTCACCTGTCGCTGATTGAATATATAAATTTCATAATACATGCTTAATGTATACTCATATAATTATAACTCAACCGGCCATTTTGAAATACGAATAGCATGAAATCAAAATCATTTGCCTCTATAAATATAAGTGTTCTAAGACGTAATGTCCCGTCTCACACATAGGCGGCAAAATAGATCGCAAACTTTACAGCCTAAGGCGCACGCCTATTTTTGGAGCAAGTGATGTTTTTTTGTTTTCGTGTCCAATTCAACTACTGATAAAACTTAAAAAGGAAATAAGTCTAACAAAAATGCACCCTAGCCCGAACCCAACCTATAAATATAGTTTTCTCTATCCACGAACGATGCTTTATTATTTGGAGTATTTTATGATTTTGAGAATTATATCTTGTTGAAAACTTGAAAATATGTATGAAGTTCCTATAAATTTTCAATGTATACATTATTTTATTTATTTATTGGTCTACAATAATTAAAATAATTTTCAAAAATAAGAAAACGTCTTATTATGCTTAGACTCGTAAGATTTGAGGTTTGATGTGTGGGCATTGTCACATTTTTTGCCATTTTAAAACCTTAATAAATATATCTCCAATATATTATATCTACAACTTAATAATACTATTTAGTTGTTTTTTTATTTTTTAAAATATTAAAGAAAATAATATTTAAATTTGTACGGATCACAAAAAACACTAAAATCATAACAGAATTATGTATTGTGAAAAAATCGATAGTTTTTTTTTAGTTCCGGAAATGAAACTAAAATTCAAATAGAAAAATAAAAAAAGAAGAGTTGTATATATATATATACAGAAATGATCTAATGAGCACCGGTGCTCATCTTATCCTAAGCACCGATGAGTTGGCACAAAATCTTTATCCACCAATGAATTAATATGCCAACTCATTGGTGCTTAGGATAAGATGCGTCTTCATTAGATCATTTCTATATATATATATATATATATATATATATATATATATATATATATATATATATATATATATAAACATATTTTGAATTGAATTGCACATTTTAAATCTTCTAATAATTGGTAAATGGGGACCCATGGAATAGTGGAGTGGAAGGGCAGATTTGAGTAAGGTGAATAGCGGGGATCACGTTATTTGGTAAACATTAGCATCACGTGTTGGCACGTTCCTCTTAATTAAATGATAAAAAATTCTTACATGTTAGCGAGCAAGATCCACGTTTCGAACAAAATTTCTAATACTCTCGGTGGCTGCTACCTGAAAATTTACGTGTATATCATTCATTCATACTAGAAAATTTTCCCCGGATTTGGACATCTTGGTGGGTCCATTTGGGTTGAGGATATCAATCCTAGCCTTGCATATGATCATATCTTATATTGTTGCTTCAACCTTATATTATATTCTAGTTTGGTTCAATATTGGCCAGAGAAATGTGAACTCGAAAGAAATGGCGAATGTTGACTGCCCAAGAACAATCAATTAATACATATTTTGACACCAAATACGAAGGTAAAATTGATTAATTTCGACATTACGTCTTCTTTAGAAGATATACCATATAACTTTTTTATTTATTTGTTGAAAAATTGGAAACTTATTAATTTTCATTTTGATAATACACTATTAATAAATTCATAACTCTAATACATTTTCCCTTTGTTATTTTTAGTCACACATTTTTCATAAAAATAATATTACATGTAAACTATTTTTTTTTTGACTTTTAACCACAAATTTTCTAAAAAAATCACATGATTATCTATTATGATGTCATGTACGTAGTTCTATTAAATTAAATAATGTTACTCATGATTTAAAATTTATTGGAATTTTATATAGGCCGAAATTTGGAAAAGTAAGATCAGAAGTTATGAATAGTAGTTAAAGACATTTCAATCTCCAAGGCTGTACTCACGTGCTCCCACCCAATTACGGCAAGACTGACCAAACAGTTAAAACTTCAAGCCGCCGCCCCAACCCACTGAATTTAGACATAACAGTTGATTTTCGGGTCAGTATTATGTAAGACTTGGGACCCATTAACCAACCTTTCCATGTCCAAAGTAAGAGTATTTATTCCAGGGTTTAGGGACTTGAACCTAGACAATTTATCGGATATTCGGATTCAAGGATTCATGACTCTTATTATAATCCAACTCTTGAAAATGTCATTTTAATGTAGCTAAGCAACTTTGTCGTGGAATAAGATACGAAAATTGTAAAAAAAGTGGTCGAGTTGGTGAAACAGGTGAACGAGGAGACCAAAAGTTACGAATTCGAATCTACTGCCAATATTTCTTCGATCGAGCTCGTCGCACCGGGCTTGCCTAGTGTGATTTACTTCTTCTGTGTGGTTTGTAGGCTATTGCATTTTGAGCAGAGTTTACCTAGTGTGCACTCATAGTGGTCGGGCCTCCGCTGGTAAATAGCGGCTGTGGGTTTCCACATCAACAAAAAAGATATGAAAATTGTAAAACTTAATCAAATACATAAGGATTTGTAAAATAATTATAATAGTCAAAGTTGAAGTCAGGATACAAAAAAATAATTTGCAATAAATAATAGAAAGTTTTAAGAAGTGTGAACGAAATAAATTTGATTACAACTAATCCCATGAAATAAATACACATTATTTTAGACCACTAGTTAAGAAGCAAGTAAATTCCTGAGATTTGGTCCATACTTTGATTAACGACAAAAGTCACGAGCCTGTCACATGCACTGAACCAAGAAAAAAAATCCATTGAGCCGAAATAAAAACACGGAATTGGAAGTGTGAATTTGAAGACATATGGCATGTGGGACAGACAAAAGTGCAAATGAAAGATTAGGTTCCATGAATATCGAGCGAATTAAGTTACTTGTATGAAAATATTTTGACGAAAAGTTTGACAAATGTTGAGGTAGTCAACGTCCGTCAAAGAAGTTGTCAAAAAAAAAAATGTAAAAATAGCTAGGGTTGATATCGAGTAGCAATCCAATGTGTAACAGAAATTAAAAATATATTGTTATAAGATATGTCGAATTTCTAGAAATTTAAATTTTCTTCACTTGTTTTATGTTTAACTAAAATTTTGGGTGTATTTAATCAATACTTTTTAGGACTTTTGTGAAATTAATGTTTGAATGTACTTAATCTAAACTTTTAAAAGTTTTGGAATAGAAAATAAAAAATGTATCCTCCTTTTCAGAAAATTTCTCACATAGTTGAATTTGTGAAAACCTAGGGTTCCTTTTCCTTCTATGATTCTAGAGAATGCCCTCGATTTGTTGAGTGTGTTCGAAGATGTTTTAGCGACGATGATTGTATTTGTTATAAAACTCACAAAATAAAAAATAAAAAAATTAATATTATTTATATGATGACCATCAAGAAAGACTCGTAGAACTCGTGTCGTCTCATTTTCGAAGGGTAGCATTGATCTTTGCATTACGTCAAAAATGAGTGCTTAGTTAAATGTCGAATTTAAGTGTTATTTGTATCATCGATATTGCTAATAAAATGAGTGATTTACATCTTGTAAAGCAAAATAATTTATTTTCAATTTTCGATGTGGCCATTAGAGTTTAAAGTTCGTTGGTAGGTTATCAAACAATTACACAAAAAAATATATATATAGTATTAGTATATAAGGGTCCGTTTGATTGGATGAGTGAAAAGAAAATGAACTTCAGGAAAAGTAATTGTCTAGAAAATATTTTGTAGGGAATTGTTAATTAAGTGTGTTTGATTGTTATAATTTTTCACCCGGAATTTTTTTAAATTTTGTATTCGTTTGACTTTATTTTATATGAAAATTATCCATTAAAGTGATAATTATCCACAATTGGTTATAAAATTTGTTTCCATTGCCAAAAAGTAAAAAAAAAAAAACGAAAAAAAAAAATTTCCTAAATAATCATTTTTTTCATCAAAGTTTAGTGTTCGTTTGGCCTTCGTTTGCATCAAAATTATCCATGAAAGTGAATTTTTTTTTAACACTTAGTTATAAAATTTGTTTCGATTTCCAAAAATAAAATAAAATAAAATATTAATAATAATGGAAAAGGCTTTCCCCCTCATTCTAAGGAAAATAGGTGCGTGGATAGCCTCCCAAGAAAATCAATTGCCATCCATTTTTTGCCCATCAAACAATGATTTTGGTTGGAAATGGAATTTAAATTCCCAATTCCATGGAATTCTTTGCCCATCAAACAGGGCCTAAGTGAAGTCGAGACTTCAAAAAATATTACAAAATAGAACCTAATCAATTCATCCACTGACTATTGAACTTTTCCAATAAGACAAGAGGTCACCGAATATTCTACTGGTACATGGACAACTGTGTGGACTGATGGACTTACTAGACTTGATCGTTACAAAGAACGATGCAACCATATTGAGCCCGTTTGTATAGAAGCTGATCAATATATCTATTATGTAGCCCTTTAGATCTCTTTGAAGAAAATTCTGTCATTAACATGTTTACTTCAATTGTAATGTATTTGGATTTAAAGCCCCGTGTGCTTAAAATTTGTGAATCCTCCTACATATATTAAAACTTTCCAAGGCCCGCCTCATGGGATCCAAGTTGAGAGAGATAAATTGAACAATTATGGTCGTTCTCTGTTGGGATGTACTATTAAACCAAAATTGGGGCTATCTGCTAAAAACTATGGTAGAGCAGTTTACGAATGTTTTCACGGTGGACTTAATTTTACCAAAGATGATGAGAATGTAAACTCCCAGCCATTAATGTGTTGAAGAGATCTTTTCTTATTTTGTGTCGAAGAAATTTATAAATCACATGTTGAAACGGGTGAAATCAAGGGCATTATTTGAACGTTACTATGGGTACGTATGAAGAAATGATCAAAAGAGCTGCATTTGCTAGAGAATTGGGAATTCCTATCATAATGTATGACTACTTAACACGATGATTCACTACAAATACTAGCTGGCTCATTATTGCCGAGATAATGGCCTACTTCTTCACATTCACCGTGCAGTGCATGCAGTTGTTGATAGACATAAGAATCATGGTATACACTTCCGTGTACTAGCTATATGATAAAAATTTTAAGAACACAAGCTGCTAATTTCCTTTTGAGAAATCTGTTCGATCAAGATCTACAAATATAACTTGATTTGAAACTCTATAATCTATTATGAGGACTGCACAAAGCTAAAAACCAATGCAAAAGTTAGAGGATCCAGTTCAAAACTAAATAAATTGAGCTAAGTCAAGCCTCGTAATGGATTATACACCGCATCAAGTTACATGTACAGTACAGATTCTAACACAACAGATTATTTCGCAGGGAAATTTTCAGCTTGTGAGCTTAGAGTATGTTCAGAAAAAAAGTTGATTTCTTATAAGGTAGGTGACCTACAAATTGTGTTGATTAAAATCCACACGATTGTAGGCCCCGCAGTTTGTTCATCGAAAATATGTTTCGAATAAAAACTACCGCAACTGTACGGATCGTTCAAATAATAAAATGGATTTTAGAGTCCAAGTATCGTTCTCACAGCGATTTACCAGTTCGATTTTACCTATTCCAACCTTAACCGAAACGTGAAATATGGTTGAGTTTTGTAACTAAATTGTAGCTAAACTAAATGAAAGCAATAGTGGATGAATTAATTAAACTAAATGCAAATTATACGATTGAATGCATATTGAAGTAACTCATAGAAAAGAAACGCAATAGGTTCGCGAATTCCCATACAATGATGCATTTTAATTCTAGTTTTACAAAATTGACAACAGACAACACGCTTGAATTGATGAAGAATCAATGTTTTTAACCTATTCAATAATCTCTCTCGAATAGAATTGAACATATACTCGCATATAATTTGACTATATTTCTATGACAAATGCAATATACAAGAATGCATGACGTTTTGTAAACACTTAGAGATTCACGTAGAGTATAGCTGTATATTTCTATTCCCTATCGGACCCTACGATGATTTATACCATGTCAAGCTTATTTTCCTTCTTTCGAATGCATAAAATAAGCCATCACACTCATACAACTATTGCGCATATAATTGTAGAGAAAAAGCAATGTATATAAATTATTCAATAATTCAAAACGAGTTTTAATGTCAACAAAGTAAAACTAGGAATTAAAATATCACATCATAAGATTCATCGTTCACCTAACACATATAAATCTAGCTTAACATGATAGAAGAAAAGAAATCATAAAAATAAATGAAGAACGACATCACCAATTCGATTTTTGAATTGAATCTTCGTGTTCTTGGAGTTGATCTTCATGTTCTTGCCTCTTTTCTGCTCTCAAAAGTCTTCTTCCCTCTAAGAATGCATAACCCCTCTTTTTGGACGAGATTAAGGTTATAAAGAAGTTCTAGATGCGTTACCATAAGTGTTTGATTTAAATAAGAAAATCAGAGAATTCGCGCCCAGAATGAACCATGCGACTGCATGGTATAAACCCATGCGACAGCATGGTTATACAAAATTTTCACCGTTCATCTCCTATATATGCTTGTGCGACTGCATGGACTTTCTACCATGCGATTGCATGGTAGAAATTATTTTTCATTTGATTCACTTTGGTCCCCAAGTTTGTTTCATCCACCTTTTGACATTGATTCCTTCTCCTTCTTCTTCTAACATCCCATGATTTCACAAGTTTGTTTCATCCACCTTTTGACATTGATTCCTTCTCCTTCTTCTTCTAACATCCCATGATTTCACAATGTGTTACTTAGCTCAATTTCATGCTTGATTCGCCATTCGGGTCATCTTTTGAATAATTGAATTTTGATCCTCGGAGTTTCATATTCTTCAATTTTGGCCATTTTTCGTTCATTTTCTCATACTCTTCATTCTATCTATCAATGTAATTCTACAAACACAAATTATATCGAATTAAGCCATATTTCAACATATACATCAACAATTTTTCATGTTTTGTGACCTAAATAAGTGTGCAAAACACATTTATCACAGCTTACAAGCCAGAGAGAGCCTAGGTTGCCTTACGATGATTCGACTTGCATGTTCAAGTAATTCAAGGATATGCATTAACTATAATATCTTCTACCAGGGCCAAGTAAACCTCATCTTATCAATTTGCAATCCATTCGCATTTATTGTTTTTACATAGTACAATGCAAGCAATGTTTTAAAATGCACACATCTGCTCAATGCGTTTTTGAAACGTCTCGCATATGGGGTATGCGTGTCAGTGCCGTACCTGTGTTTCGCGAAGCCTGAGGCGAACTTCAAAATTTGGGGCTCCTAAGTCATAACAGACAATCCATTTTTTCATTTAAAAGAGTCTAACGGAACTAAATTTATTAACTTAAATTCAACAATAAAGCAACAAATAAAAATAAAAAATAAAATATTTATAATGCAATCAAATAACAATACAAAGATGTTCTAAACGATCACTTAAATATAACTCGTCTTGAGGCAAAAATATCAATCAATTTTGTATAGTACAGTTGTTCAGCCATTTCTTTTTCAATGGATAATATGGCCAATTCATTCAATCTTTGCTGTGACATAATTGATCGAAGATAAGACCAATTTCAACTTGGAAAAACTTCTTTCAAGTGATGCAATTGTAACTGGTATAGTGAGCAAAATATTGTAAGCAATACAAGTGTTTGGAAAACAACCATTCATTTTCTTCGAGTAATTTAGCACTTGCTTCAGAAACTAAAAGTCATGGGTTTCAATTTCGATTATTCATTCAGATCCAAAGAGCCTATAAATGTCATTCTATTTGACTACTGACTTTGATGTGAACATGTAAATGGTTGCAAGTTATAGAAGACAGGACATTTCTTTTATGGGTTGTTATATTCCTGTATTGGTGCATATTTTGGTTGGGATAATTAATTGAACTCATACTTTTTGCCTTTTGAAGAGCATTTCAGAAACTAAAAGTCATGGGTTTCAATTTCGATTATTCACTCAGATCCAAAGAGCCTATAAATGTCATTCTATTTGACTACTGACTTTGACGTGAACATGTAAATGGTTGCAAGTTATAGAAGACGGGACATTTCTTTTATGGGTTGTTATATTCCTGTATTGGTGCATATTTTGGTGGGATAATGAATTGAACTCATACTTTTTGCCTTTTGAAGAGCATTTATCTGAACAAATGTTACCAAAGAAGATTTGATAAGGAAAAGAAAATTAAAAACATGACATGAGATATCTTTCATTATCACAAAAACACGAGACCCCACAACTTCAACCATTATCTCCTCTCCACGGCTCCACCTCCCTCACTATAACCATCAATTTGATTCTCACATTCCAAATTTTCCATCAATGTTTCATTTGGCACAGTAAAAACTCTCGGTGGGCTCTAAAACACCACTAATCACGGGACCCACATCTCCGTGCTCATCCTCCATAGTCACCAAATTTGAATCGAAGTTTCAATTCGTAAACAAAAAAAGGCTTAATCTTGACAAGAATCTGAGACAATTACTAATACCATAAACCCTCACAGACAAAGAACGTAAATCTACTATATATCTGTATATAATCAAGAAAGTATCTAGCATACATATTAGGCAAAAAATTTAGAAAACCCACATAGTTTAACTTGAGAATTTAGAGTGAAAAAAAATTACCTTAGAGTGGTGATTTTGAGTACAGGCTGACGATTGTGCAGCTTCCAATGAATTGAAGAATGAAGGCTTAGGTTATTATGGCACCGTTTGGTAAACATTATTCTAGAAAAGAATGCATTCTTTGTGTCAAATCACACATTTTTTGTGGTTGAAAATGAAGGAAAAGTTATTGATGTGATGGAAAATATTATTTTATTGATGAATGTGTGGTTGAAAATTAGTAGAAGAATGAGAATGAAAAAAAGAATGGATACCAAACAGAGGCTATATATACATATAAAAGGGCCCCTAAAAAAGTTGGGCATGAGGCAGAGGCCTCTTGGGCCTCTCCTCAGGTCCGGGCCTGATGCGTGTGATAATGCGGTCAATCCATTTTATTGACCGCGTATGATCGCCTAATGAGCATGTATTTGTGATAAAAATTGTGTTAAAATTAGCCTTATTAACTCAGCTCATTTTTATAACTTAAAAAGAAAAAGCAAATTGTGCCCCAACAAATATCAAATTAACCAAAATCACTCAAGCTCAGTAATTATATACAATAATCGATAGGGTTTGACGTTTAAAAAAAGAAAAAATTAAAATAATTGTTTTGTAGAGTTGCAAACTGTCTATGTCGAACCCGATGCTCTTTCAATCTTTCTCTAGTTTTACTAGCAAGTGATGCTAGTAATGAACAATTTTGGATTGTTGATAGTTGTGATAATGAGGAGAATAAAGCTTCTTGTACATTAATTGGTTGACATGGAGTTTGACACTCCATGTATTTTCAAATGCAAATGGGTGGGAAAGTGTACTTTATTTTAAAACTGTCCACTCATGCCACAACACGTGTCACAATGTCAAATTTGATGTCAAATGAAATGTACATGTTGCATGTTTGTAATGAGGAGGGGGTTGATAATGATATTCTATCACCTACAAAAGATAATAAAAATTCTCGAGTTGAAATAAGATATTGATGAAGATGATTTATATATCGGATGACACCAAAGATGACTTAGATGAAAAGGAGTTTGAATTGGAATTCAGTGGAGTTAGAGTTAGAGTTAGAGTTAGACAACATTTAGGATTTTTTTTAAGCCGATATTCATTTCTAATTTAATTGTAAGAATTGATTATCAAGTAATTATAGTATTTACAATTTTTAGCATTATGTTTTTGTTAAAAAATTGAAGAATATGTATAAAGTTCAAGTAATTATATTATTTATGATTTTGAGCAAATTTTTTTTTTTTTAATTTGAAGAATATGTATAAAGTTTAAAAAATGCATTATTTTATTTATTTATTTATTTTGAATAATATTAAAAATTGAAAAACGCATAATTACTCGTATGCTTCGCACAGACACACATTTTTTTAATGCTTGATGCTCGATCGAAACGCATTGACATGCATTACACACTTTGGAACCTTGAATGCGAGCACTAGACAATATTAAAGAAGACTATGGAGTCTTATTTAATAGTTGGGATCTCCTGTAGAGGATATCGTGCTCCCACCGTGTTTCATGCAGTGCGAAAACCAAACAGCAACTTGTGCATGGAAAATTCCATTCAATAACTTTTCCCTTTTACAGCTGTTATGTACTTTGGATTTCTTGTTAAGCTTATAAGTAATATTCTATAATCCAAGTTTCTAATATTTATATTTTCTTCTTATAGCTATTATATTAAGCTGCAGGAGGTATATTCATTCTAATCATCACAGAAATAAGCATGGAAGAACTTAAAACTTGCAACTTTGAAAACATGTTATTCTGTAATTAGCCCATTTTCTGTATGCAATTCTCATTTGCTTGTTTAACCCTATTCATCCAATCTACCGCACCAAACATGCCATAGTACTTTTAGATTATTTGTTAGTGGTAAACATGAAATTATTACTGCAGCCATTGCTTTTCCAACATGTTAATTCTGCACAAATCCGACAAGTTGAGCCCTTTCTTTGTCATTGCAAACAATAGCTGATAAGTTTTGCACAAAGGATTTCTTGTTTGGCTAGGAAAATAGATTCCTTTATGCAGATCTATAAATATATACTGGATTATGCTAAACATTTTACATAAAATATATCAATTATTCTTGCTCAATCCAAACATGGCTTCTAATGTTCTTACGTGCAAAAAATATCTTGTACTGAAAACACACGATGCAAGCCTTATAGACATATTTCATATTCTATTTACCAAAGACATAGAGAGCAAAGATTTTGTGGAAACACTCGAAGTGAAACGAGAAATTCTCAAGGAAAGAGGAGTTATTTTTCTCTCTATGTTGTCACAGAAGATTCTTCAATACAATAAAAAGACATTGTATTTGTTCGGTTCAACGTTTGAGATGTGGCTGAACCTTTTGGGAAATAAAAATAACTTTAGAATGTTCTTATCTGCTCTTTTGCGAGGTTAGTCTGCATTTTAAATGTTCGACCATCTTGTTTAAAGCTTAAGTAGAAGGGACACGTTTATTTATTTAAATTTAATGTTCAACAATTATGCCGTGTGTACTGTGTAAACAGGGAAGATGGAGTTACCAAACCAGCAATCCTTCAATTTTTTATCCACTATTGGGTTTCTAGACAACAGGGTGGAGTTGGACAAGAAAATTAAACCTGGGGACAGTAAGTATTTTGCAGCTCTTACAGCCATGGCCTCGAAAATAGCCTACGAGAACGAAGAATTCATCCAAGTTGTGGTTAAAAAAATATGGAAGGTAGTATATGATAAATCACCTAATCTCAAAACATAAAAAAGTTACAGGAAAGGCGCATATATTTATTTAATTTTAGCCTTGTTACTTAGAATAAACTTTTGGCGACTTTATGTGCAGATGGATTTTCTGGGATTTTATGATTGTTGGGATGGTAAGAAGCAAAAATACTAGATTCACGCACCCTTTTTCGTTAAAATTATTGATTGTAGTATTGAAGTCTGGTGTGTTCTGCTAATAATGCTTAAACTTTTGTTGCAGAGAGACATCAGGCAAATACTACACAAGGCTTCATGTTCCATGATAAAAATACTAATCCTGAGACGATAATTGTGGCTTTTCGAGGTACTAATCCCTTTAATGCAGATGACTGGACTACGGACATCGACATATCATGGTACAAATTTGAAGCCATTAACGGCAGAGTCCACGGTGGTTTTATGAAAGCTCTAGGCCTAAAGTTAGACGGAAGTTGGCCCAGGGATGACGGGGCTTATAATGCCATAACCAAAGACCTGAAAAATCATTTAGAGAATAACATTCGGACAAGATTTATTATCACTGGTCACAGCTTAGGTGGAGCGCTTGCGATTCTGTTTCCAGCCGTTTTAGAATTGCACAAGGAGGCCGGTGTACTAAAAAGACTAGAAGGTGTATATACATTTGGACAGCCTAAGGTTGGAGACAAAAAATTTGGAAAGTTTATGGATAAGCTGTTGCAATACTATGGAGTTAAGTACTATAGGTTTGTTTATAGTCACGACATTGTGCCTCAGATGCCTTATGATGATTCAGTGCTAATGTTTAAGCACTTCGGTACATGTATCTATATCAATTGCATCTATGAAAGAAAGGTGAATATCGTTCTCTATATATAGTGATGTCAATTTCGCCGGTCCAAGGCCAAAGAGGTCCAAACGGGCTGCTTATGTGCCTGGTCCGACATGAGTTTGACCTCTTTGATATCACCATCTTTATATTCTATTATGGGACAAAAAATCAAGCTGGCTAATTAGTTTAGTTTGTATGATACAGAATGTTGAAGAAGAATCATATAAGAACTACATTGACGCTGTTACGAGGAGGATCGATGCCTTTTGGGAGCTAGTAAGAAGTTTTATTCTTCCTCGTATATTTGGATCAGAGTATAAGGAACGTTTACTACTCCAAATGTTTCGACTGGTGGGATTCATAATTCCTGGTTTTCCTGCTCATGGTCCACAAGAATACATTAATGCAACTCGATTGGCGAACTACTCGTTGTGAATATACAATAATATAATAATGGACTCTAAAAATGTTAATTAATTTATGTGATGTCAGTGGCTAATAAGATTCTCTTAACGATTATATTTAGTGATAGAGATATCGGAGAATTAGTGATTTATGCATAGTATGTACATTGAATAAAAATATTAATAACATAATTCATAAAACAATCAAAGTAAACAAGCCAAAAGAGTTAAAGTACAACTTGAGATACTTGTTAAGTTGTGGAACCTAATTATTGCCGAATTTTGTGTTCTTGTAAAATTTTATTAAGGATTTGGAGTCCTTGTAAAATTTGATTTTGTTCTAATTTATCTTACAAATAGGGAGCCAGCCTTAGGTTTTTTTTTTTTTATCGTAATCTTAAAAGAGAGAGAGAAGTTAGAGAAAATAGGTGTGCCATTTTCTCTTATAAATCCTTTTTTTTTTAATTATTGTTGGATTATGATGCCATTTGTGACATTTATATTTCAACCTTTTGGGCAATGATGAAAAGGGCTTGGCCCAATAGTGCTGGAATGTTTTAAGACTAAAACCATTGCCCGATAACACAAAGCAATTGGCCCAAACCCCAGCCCAATCGGTTACCCATTTTGAGCTGCTCTGGCCTGAAGATAATTGGGCTGACTAGTGGGCTGATTTCTTGGCCCATAACCTGGACCTCTTATAGACCAGCTGGAGCGTCATTTGAAGAGCAGATTTGTTACTCTCTCTCTCGCGTCTCTGGGAAGTTTCTGGCGATTTTTCTTCTTCGAGTGTTCTTCGTGTTCTCTCTGTTTTTCCCTTTATTCTTTGTGAACCTTGAGTGGATTTAACTTGTGGTTTAAATCCTTAATCTGTGTGATTAGTAGCCTTTGTGGTTGTTCTTGCGAGAGAGAGGCAGTCCGGGTTTTTGGCCTTAAGTTTGTCTTCGAGCCATTGAGTAACCTGTGTGGTTTAGATTAGGGATTTGGGTGTTTGTGACTGTTGCTTTGTACAGAAGGGTGCAATGAATTTCTGAGCCCAAAATGAAATAGAATTCGGTTCTTGTTTTGATGGGATATTGTTTCTGTATTGTTGTTCTTGTGTGCTTCCGTTGCTTAATCGTCTTACAAGTGGTATCAGAGCCATGTGTAAGGCATACTTGAGTCTTCGATTGGTGGTCTTGTCACTGGGTAATTGATTTCCAGTTGAATTTCCTAAATCGTTTTCAATTACAGAAACCCTAATTTTTTTTCCCTTTTCCGTTTTAGTATCTAATCTGGCTCTGTTTTGTGTTTCTTGTGAGGGACATTGATTCTTGGTGAACCTGGCTGGAGTTGTGACCTTCGAGCTGCTCGTTACTGGCTGCTGGAACCTACTTGGTGCTTGGTTCTTCGAACCAGTGTGGTGAAACATTCCTAAACCCCCTGCATTCCTTTTTCTTATTCTATTATTACTGCATCTCTTGAACATTGACACTTCCCCTGATCTCCCCTGAAAATTGTGTTCTCTGGTGTTAGGATTGAGCATTGACCTAAGGTCTTGAACCTCACGGAATCCTCGTGAATTCTAACACCTTAAATTAAGTATAATTCTGATTATTAGTCTGTTGTTTTAGTAGCTATATTCTCTGTGAATTTTTTACCTGTGATTATAAATATGTTCAATATCACTGTTATCTTTTGTCCATCGAGTTAATTGCCTGTTTTTCAGTTAGATGTATTCTCACTCACGTTTTGTTTACACTATGATTTGTGTGACATTTAAATTGGTTGTGTGAAATATCTGATTACTGTTTTTCTGTGGAACTGTGACCTCAAAAAATTCTTTGTGTTGATTAAAAACTTCAAATGACAATGGCAACATTTGAACTTGGAGTTTTTAATGGAAAATGAGATTTTCCCATTTGGCAGCAAAAAATGAGAGGGGTCTTAGTTCAACAGAAAGTTTCTAAGGCTATAACTAGTGAATTTCCTGCTACTATGATTGATGATCAAAAACTTGAATCTGATGAACTTGCTTATACTTCTATAATTCTTCATTTGTCTGATCAAGTGTTGAGGAAAGTTGGTAGACTTGATAATGCTAAGGCTTTGTGGGATAAGTTAGAAGAGCAATACATGTCTAAGAGTCTACCTAACAAACTTTTCCTTTTAGAGAGGTTCTTTAGCTTTAAGATTGATATGTCTAAAGACTTAGATGATAATCTTGATACTTTTAATAAATTAGTTCAAGATATAGCTAACACTGGGGAGAAGGTGTCTGATGAATATAAAGCTGTTATCCTGTTGAATGCTATACCTGATGTGTATAAGGATGTTAAGTCTGCTATTAAGTATGGTAGAGATACTTTGACTCCCGACGTAGTGATCAATTCTTTGAGGAGTAAAGAGTTAGAGCTTAAGGTTGATAGAACTAGGAAGGATTTTAAGAGTTTGTCTGTGAGAGGTAGACCTATGACTAGGCAAGTCAGTGGTCAGAGTTATCAAGGGAGCAATCATAACAATTCTAAGAAGAAGGTGAAATGGGGACCTAGATCTAAGTCTAGGAGTGGAATTAGGAAGTGTTATGGGTGTGGTAAGACAGGACATTTTATAAAGGATTGTTATAAGAAGAAGAATGAACAGAAAGAGAAGAGAGTGGATAAGGGGAATGTAGTTGAACCTCTAGATGAGAGGACTGTTGATGTATATGTGGTGACAGAACCCACTCCTGATGTGAATACTGTCGACTATGTGGATGACAGTGGTCAGGATAGTGAGTGGATTATGGACTCAGGGTGCACTTTCCATATGACCTCTAGAAGACCTTGGTTAGAGAACTTTAAGGATCTTGATGGGGGAGAGGTGGTTATGGGTAACAATGCAGCCTGTAGCATTAAAGGAATTGGTAGTGTGACTTTGAAGTTTGATAATGGATATACCTTTACTTTAGAAAGAGTAAGGTATATTCCTGATTTAAATAGGAACCTGATTTCTATGGGTAATCTAGATGACATAGGCCTGCAAGGCCGGATTGGTAATGGTTCTTTACAAATAACCAAGGGTTCCTTAGCTATTTTCAAAGGTACCAAGAGGAATGGTATATATGTCACTAGAGCCAGTGTTGTTCGGAGTCACACTACTGAATCCTCTAGTGCTGAGATTGATGCTACCCTGAAGTGGCATAATAGGCTAGCTCATGTGAGTGAAAAGGGGTTGCACATTTTGAATAAGAGATGAGCTTTTGGAAAGGATGTAATTTCTAAGGTTCCATTTTGTGAGCACTGTACTTTAGGAAAACAACATAGGCTTCATTTTAATAGTGGTCAGCATAGTACTGCATCCATCCTTGAGTATATTCATTCTGACCTGTGGGGCCCATCATCTACTACCACTCAAGGTGGCAACAAATATTTTTTATCACTGATTGATGATTTTTCAAGAAAGTTTGGATTTACCTTTTGAAATAAAAATCAGATACTTTTGAAAAGTTTAAAATTTGGAAAACTTTAATTGAAAATCAAGTGGATAAAAAGATCAAAATTCTAAGAACAGACAATGGTCTGGAGTTTTATAATACTGAATTTGATCAACTCTGTAGAGATGATGAGATCCTCAGGCACAAAACTGTTCCTTATACTCCTCAGCAAAATGGAGTTGCTGAAAGAATGAATATGACTATTTTGGATAAGGTTAGATGTATGATGATTAGTTCGGGGGTTCCTAGAGTACTTTGGGGTGAGGCTGTGATGACAGCGGTGTATATTGTGAATAGAACTCCTTCTAGTGTCTTAGATGGTAAGACACCTGAAAAGGGATGGTCAGGGAGATTATCTGATTATACTACTTTGAGAACTTTTGGATGTTCTGCTTATTCTCACCAAAGTATAGGTAAGTTGGAGCCTAGGTCTCAGAAATGTGTTTTCATGGGGTATCCTGAGGGAGTGAAAGGATACAGACTTTGGGCTAGAGATGAGAAGGGTTTTTAAGATGATAACCAGTAGAAATGTGACCTTTAATGAAGGTGATATGCCGTGTTTGAGTAAGAGAGTCTCTAGTGGTGATCCTAAGAGTGATGAGGATGAAAAGACTAGAATGCAAGTAAGAGTAGGTAACTTCCCTGAACTTGTTGAGGAGGAACAAGTTGAGATTGTAGGTGGTGAACATGACTTAGTAGGTGATGTAGTTAATCCTCTAGGTGATTATCAACTTGCTCGTGATAGAGCTAGGAGAGAGATCAGGGAACCCGCTAGGATGGGTGATTATCATTCATTTGCTGTTTTATCATATCAAGACTTAGTTTTCAAGGAGCCAAAATCTTATGAAGAGGCGTTGAGTTGTCAACAATCTAAAGAGTGGCTTGGTGCTATGGAAGAAGAGATGAAGTCTCTTGTGAAGAATGATATTTGGAAGTTAGTTCCTAAACCTAAGGATAAGTCTTTGGTAGGCTGTAAGTGGGTTTACAGTATTAAGGAGGGTAGTTCTTCTAAAGAACCTCTTAGGTTTAAGGCTAGACTTGTTGCAAAGGGATTTACACAAAAGCCTGGTATTGATTATAATGAAATTTTCTCTCCTGTTGTGAAATATACTATTATAAGAGTCATGCTTGCTTTAGTTGCTCAATATGATTTAGAGCTTGAACAAATGAATGTTAAAACTGCTTTCTTGCATGGTGATTTGGATGAAATGATTTATATGGTGCAACCTTAAGGTTTTATTGATTTGAAAATGCCAAATCATGTTTGTTTGCTTAATAGATGGCTTATTAGCACAAAACGTCCCTACGTTTGATAGTTAGTGTGCAAAACGTCCCAACGTTTCATTTTTTTGCATTTTTGCCCCTATTTCAACGTTTCAGTGTGGAAAACATCCTTTTCACTATTTTTTAGTGTAAAATGACCATTATACCCTCAAATTTAAATCAAACAAATAAAATGAAAAGAAATATAAAAAATAAATTGTAATTATACTCCCAAACTTTTTAAAAAGTGCAAGTAAGTCCAAAACCCTTATTAAAAGGGTTAAGCACAAAACGTCCCTACGTTTGACGCTTAATGCGGAAAACGTCCCTATGTTTCAAACATGTTTATATTTGCTCAATAACACAAAACGTCCCTACGTTTGACACTTATTGCGTAAAACGTCCTTACGTTTCATTTTTTTTTACATTTTCGTCCTTATTTCAACGTTTCATTGCGGAAAACGTCATTTTCACTATTTTTCAATGTAAAATGACAAATATACCATCATATTTAAATAAAACAAAAAAGGAAAATAAAAATAAATTAATTACAATTGTGCTCCCAAACTTTTCAAAAAGTGCAAATGAGTTCAAAAATCTTATTAAAACATTCAAACTACCAGTCCTTCCCTCCTCCCTCAACCTTATCCTCCCTCCACCACCTAAACCATCAGACCCCACCACCTTTCAAACCATCACACCTCCATCTACAATCCTGGTTTAGGTGGTGGAGGGAGGATAAGGTTGAGAGAAGAGGAAATGACTGGTAGTTTGAATGTTTTAATAAGATTTTTGAACTCATTTGCAATTTTTGAAAAGTTTGGGAGCACAATTGTAATTTATTTTTATTTTTATTTTCCTTTTTTGTTTTATTTAAATATGATGGTATATTTGTCATTTTACATTGAAAAATAGTGAAAATGACGTTTTCCGCAATGAAACGTTGAAATAAGAACGAAAATGTAAAAAAAAATGAAACGTAAGGACGTTTTACGCAATAAGTGTCAAACGTAGGGACGTTTTGTGTTATTGAGCAAATATAAACATGTTTGAAACATAGGGACGTTTTCCGCATTAACTGTCAAACGTAGGGACGTTTTGTGCTTAACCCTTTTAATAAGGGTTTTGGACTTACTTGCACTTTTTAAAAAGTTTGGGAGTATAATTACAATTTATTTTTTATATTTCTTTTCATTTTATTTGTTTTATTTAAATTTGAGGGTATAATGGTCATTTTACACTAAAAAATAGTGAAAAGGATGTTTTCCACATTGAAACGTTGAAATAGGGGCAAAAATGCAAAAAAATGAAACGTTGGGACGTTTTGCACACTAACTATCAAACGTAGGGACGTTTTGTGCTAATAAGCCCTTAATAGATCTTTGTATGGTTTGAAACAATCACCTAGACAATGGTATATTAGATTTGACAATTATGTGTCTTCTATTGGCTTTGTACGAAGTGCCTTTGATCATTGTCTTTATTTTAAAAGAAATGATAAGAATGATGTGATTGTTTACTTGCTTTTGTATGTTGATGATATGCTATTGGTTGGACATAAAATGAGTGATATAAATGATATCAAAAAGGCTTTGAGTAATGAATTTGAAATGAAAGACTTAGGGCATGTTAGAAGAATTTTAGGGATGGATATTAAAAGAGATAGATCACAACAATCTCTTCTTTTAACCCAATCTGACTACGTGAAAAAGGTGTTATCTAAATTTGCTATGCATGATTCTAAGCCTGTTACTTTGCCTCTTGTTTGTCATTTTAAATTGAGTAAAGAGCAATGTCCACATAATGAGTCTGACATTAAATACATGCAAAAGGTATCTTATGCTAATGCGGTTGGATCAGTTATGTATACTATGGTATGTACTAGACCGGATGTTGCACATGCTATTAGCATTTTGAGTAGATTTATGGCAAACCCGGGTCCGGAATATTGGACCGCTTTGAAATGGCTTTTAAGATACTTAAAAGGTTCTGCATATTTAGGATTGCATTTTAAATTTTGTAAAGAGGGAGTTGTGTTGAAAGGGTATGTGGATTCTGATTATGCTAGTAATAAGGACAATAGGAAATCAAAAACTTCATACTATTCCCACATCAAGTCAATTGTAATGAGGAGGATGGATGCCTTGTGGAAGCTGGCGAGAAGCTTTATTCTTCCTTCTATATCTGGATTAGAGTACGAGGAAGGTTTACTACTCAAGATGTGTCGATTGTTTGGAACAGTATTCCCTGCTTTACCTGTTCATAATCCACAAGAATATATTAATGCAACTCGATTGGCAAGCTACTAGTGAATATGCAATAATTCACGGGTGATAATGGATAACAAGATTATTTTCTTATCGTTGATTTTCATATCGATATGGTCATGTTGACGATAGAGATGTTGGAAAACTAATGATATGTGTGTATTGTATACATTTTAACATACGTTAAAAAATATGAAAGCATTTTCATTTTAACATAATATTATTACCTTAATAATATGATTGTGTAATATTTTATGATCTTTCATTTTACAGCATCTATAGCCCTATAAATGGGGTCATTTCATCGCATTATTTAGCCCATGTTTGGACTCCATTAAAATAAAGTTTTGAAAATAAATGTATTTTAAAAGAATGAATTTTTAGAGAATGTGTGGTGAAATATTTTGTGTTTACGTGTAATATTATTTTATGAAAGAATATATGGTTGAAAATGGATTTAGAAAAAAAAAATTTTTTTGAAAATTGGAGCCCAAATTAGTTTCTTCCATTGTTTTTGTCTCATTTACAATTTATATATCTTAACATAATAAATTTAAATAAGAATACAGCACCATACTTTATTATCTATTATCTATGTTTGCCCCAATTTTTTCAAAAAATCATTTTCAACTACACACTTTCTCACAAAATAATATTACACGTAAATAAATTTTTTTTTCTTAACATATATTTCTCTCATTCTTTGAAAACTCTTTTTTATATTCTCATTTTTAACCACATATCCATATAATAAAATATTCTACGCATAAATTCAAAATTTTTTTCTTATTTTTTAATCACATATTCTTCAAATAATGACTATTTAAAACAATATTTTCCTAAAAAAAGCTACCAAACATGGACTAATTTTTTAATCATACACTCAGAAAAATCAATATTTCAAACCTCATTCTCTCTCAAATTTTTATTAAAAAACATATCCCGAACGAAGGCTAAATAGATGTAAAGGGCATTATAGGGATTTTCATAGATGTAAATCAAAAAGAATTTATCAAAAAAATCGTACACGAAACTTTTCAACCGTTCGCAAGCATCTCAATTCCTACTTCCAATAAATCGATCAATAGCAAAATCGTGTAAAGGGCATTATAGGGATTTAGTTTTCCGAAATTTACTTCTACGAATTGGTTGTCGTAATATTGAAGTCGCGAAACGTGGGTGAGAACAAATGGGCGGAGCGGACAGTTGCCCGGACCGAGCGGCACGAGTGTAGAGGAGAGAGAGAGAGCGAGTGGGCGAGCGAGTTAGGGTTTTGAAAATCCTCAATCGGTTCGAAAGGTCAGTGAATACGTGAGCGCCCAGAGCTGTTCTCTAATAATTTTCTCGTATCTTTTGCGAATTTTTATTTTCTTAGGCATTTTATTTGATTCATTCTCGAGAACTCAGAGATTAGATGGTGAGTTTGATTTGGTATATGATGATGATGATTGTATGTTGTGAGAAAGAGGTGTGTCTATTGTTGTTGTGTGCAGGAAGAGTGCGTGAGCGATTAGAAAGTTGGTGTGAGAGAGAGGGAAACTCGAGAGAGCTGCCTTTCTTGATTCCAGAAATTTTCGGATTGTCCTCACCATGACTGACCGAAAGCTTGTCGTAAGTAAAAAATTTCACGCATCTGACTGTCGAAATGTAGATTTTGTGGTTGTGCTTAATTCGGTATATGCGGTTGTTTATGTATGTATAATGTGCATTTGTGTTACTTTAGGTTTTGGGCATTCCATGGGATGTGGACACAGAAGGACTCAGAGAATACATGAGCAAGTTTGGGGATTTAGAGGACTGCATTGTAATGAAGGTTAGTAAGAAATCTGCTTTTATTGTATCATACTTGAATCTGTTAATAGATAATGTGTTTATACTTTAGAGGATGGCAAATGTTTACTAAAGTCTTCACAAATTCAGGTTTCTGATTACAGAATCAGAAGCTATGGAAAAATTACTGTTTTCCACTAAATAGTTTTTGGACTATTTAAGATTGAGAAAATGGATAGCTTTGTTTGATTGGACAATAGTAGCATCCATCAAAAAGTTGCTGCCTTTCTGGTGGGAAAATGGTTACCCTCCCATTAGAAACTTACTAATATGAAAATAATGAGCACTGGTTGGAGGAGACTTGTTATCTTCTTTGCATTGGTGATGTCAGGAGCGGACCACTGGTCGTTCTCGTGGTTTTGGATATGTTACATTTGCAGCAGTTGAGGATGCGAAGGTACTCATCTAGGACTGGCTTGTGCTTTGACTTTTCCATGTTAGCTCTGTTTGCTGTTTCATTTTTCTCTGTATATTCAGAGGGCAATTTCAAATTTCTGGGTTAAGTTACCTTTTATTTTGTAGGCTGCATTGACAAGCGAGCATGTCCTCGGTAATAGAATGTTGGAGGTCAAAATAGCCACACCAAAGGTTACCTTCTTTGACCATCTAGTTATTCTAATTTATACAGTTTGCTAATTTAAAGGTGTAATTTTTGCCCATTTAGTTTGTTTGTACTTCCAGCATTTGCTTTACAAGATTTAGGAGCTATGCCATTTTAACTCTTGGTGTTTCTTTCAAACCTTGTACTATAGGAGGAGATGAGAGCTCCACCGAGTAAAGTGACCAGGATTTTTGTGGCAAGGATTTCACCATCTGTGACTGAAGCTATGTTCAGAAGGTATCTTTTCTGTATTCCTCCATGTTGACTTAAGCCGTCTTTGATCCCCATTTTTGGGTGAAAATAGGTTTTTGGATGGTTGAAAAATATGGAAAAGTTTTGGGTTTACGTTAAAATTATTTTTATGGAAAAATGGAGCTCAAACATAGGCTTAAGTTTGAATCTGAAATATTGCTTAATGTGATGATCTGTTACATCTTTGTACATTTGCGCTCTTATTGAAGTCTAAAATTTTGTGTGCATTCTCGTATAGTCATTTCGAGAGGTATGGTGACATAACAGATTTATACATGCCAAAGGTTCGTATTTCTCTCACTTCTTATCTAACATATTGTTGCATTTTTATTGCACTTTCTCACATCATTTTTTATCATCAGGATCCAACTGCCAAGGGCCATCGTGGGATTGGATTTATCACTTTTGCAAATGCTGGTAATTCGGTTTCGATGTTTTTTCGTGGTGTGTGGTTTCTATTGGTTGTAGCAGCTGTTCTGTCCTCTAGACTTGTTACATGTGCCTTTTTAGATCTTCATGCCATTTTGTTGAAATTCTATACTCTAAATGAAAGACTGGAGAATAATGAGAAGAAACGTTTGATTTTAAAATCTATAGTGTGTTTTTAGGTCGTCATAGTAACATATTTATAAGGGTTGGGAAGGATGGCCTTTCAAGGAGAATATTTTTCTGACTGATATCTGTTGCCTACTCCAGTCTAGTATTTTTTTTTCTGAAGCAATCAAATTATGGGATCAAGGAGATAGAAATATATATGCCGTCCTTGAGTTGCATTTGAATGTGAAATTCTTTGTCTGCATGAGGTGCAGTTTTTGATGACTGCCATTGTTTGCTGTGAATTTAAATCCTTTCTTCATTCTAATCTTTTCACAGAGGCAGTTGATGATCTGATGGCTGAAACCCATGAGTTGGGAGGATCTACTGTAGTCGTGGATCGGGCAACCCCAAAGGTAACTTTCAGTATCACATGGCATTTTCTTATTGCGATGTGAATCACTTTTCAATTCATGCATTATGCATGCATAATTTTCCTGCAGAAGCTTGTAATAGTTTTAGCTACTAGTTAGATGTGCTACCACTTCACCACCACCACCAAGGCTTTCCCTCTCTTCTCTACTTCCACTTTCTTGTTCTTCTTGCATTTTTGTGCACCCAGAGAGGGAGGGAAGGTTCCAGTTCAGCATTTTGGAATTTTTTCAGTTATGACAGAAAAATTACGGTTGGACTTTTTATTACTCTAATACTAACCTTGTTCATATGCCACCTATACTCTTAAATAGGAGGATGACTTCCGACCAGTAAGTCGAATGCCTCAGGGTGGTGGCTATGGTGCTTATAATGCTTACATGCATTCTGCAACGAGATATGCCACACTTGGTGCTCCAACCTTGTATGATCATTCAGGTCCTATGTATGGAAGTAAGTTAATTACTTTACATATTGTCCTTATATCACTTTAATTAGAAACTAAATGCACCCGAGTTAATAATTATCACAAATTAGGAGGGGAAACAGCTCGTGGAATGGGCAAGAAGATTTTTGTTGGCAGGCTTCCTCAGGAGGCAAGCATAGAAGATCTCCGTCAGTACTTTGGGAGATTTGGTCGTATTTTAGATGTTTATGTTCCAAAGGTCAGAATGACATTGACTTGATGTAATTAGCAATTAGATAGATTAATGTTTATAATACAGTCTTGTTATTTTGTGTAGGACCCCAAGAGAACGGGTCACAGGGGATTTGGTTTTGTGACTTTTGCTGAAGATGGTGTTGCCGATCGTGTAGCTCGGAGATCTCATGAAATATGCGGACACCAGGTTTGAGTCCTTATCTGCACTAGCAAACCATTGTGTGTTGCAGATAAGAATTTGATAAGAAGTCCTTAAAGATTTTGCTGAATATATAGAAATGTAAATACCCTCCTAAAGTAGTTTTACTTGTGTAAGTACAGAGAACTTTCAGAAGTGACTGGACTTCAAACAAAAGATTCTTACATGAAGTGAACGTACTCTCGTTTATCTTGAGGCAATTAACTATTAGAAAATCCAAGTTACATGCTAAATTAGCGATGTTTGCATAAAAATCCATCCCAATCTCCTTTCTCCTGGCTTATAAGTTTTAGATTACCTGTCTGAATTCTCATCATGATTCATGTTACTTATACCTCTATGTTCTAGTTTTAAAAAAATGCTCACCGAAAGCTGTAAAATGAATGACACTGTGAGTAGTAAATAGTAATATTACAGTTCTCCTTCTGATGTCTTACAGGTTGCAATAGATTCAGCTACACCAATTGATGATGCTGGCCACAGTAGTAATTTCATGATGAACAATCCTGAACCATTCGGGTATGGTGGACCTCTGCGTTCCTATGGCAGGATGTATGGGAGCTTAGATTTTGATGATGTAAGTATGGATTTATGATTTGTTCCGTGTTACTGTCTAGTAAGCTGCTTCGCGTATCATCAAGAACGTACAAACTTGACTACCACTTCCATTTCTCCCTGCTGTCTCATGGAGCTACCCTTCTCTTTTTGTTAATTTGCCTTTTTGAAAATGGTAGCTTTTCATTACTTCAATCAAAACCAACATTAAGTTTTTCAGATTGATCAAGTTCTTTTCGATTAAAGCATGCCGTGATTAAAGTGTACTTTTGAGGATGGAATTATGATGCAGAAAATTATTATTTTCAATCAAGTACATGGGGAGATGTGGAGTGTTACTACTGTTACAAGAATATCCAATGGCTTCTCGTAGGAAATACCATAGGTCTAGAAGTTCTACTTTGCATTATTGGTTGTGAAAATTGGAATCTCATTTCGGATGTCAATAATGACAGGTTCCCTAGTCTAAATGTGGTGTGTGGAGACAGTTAATTTCTCTTCTCCATGTTTGAGATTTGTATCAAACGCGTGGAATTGTTGCTGTTGTTATTCAATACGTTCTGGGTAACCTTGAAGATAGCTAGGATTATATTGATTAAAGTTGTTATAGGAAATAGCGTAGGTACTATAAAGAGTGGTTAGAAATAAACACACAAAATAGTTTGAGGATTTATACGATCACAAATATGGGATTATGAGTTGCATCAAGAAGAAACTACAGGATGATATGGAGGAATTAGTACTAACTAAAACTATAGGAAGGAGCTCTGATGCTCAGACTCTTTCAAATAATTGGAGTACCCGTGTCGGACACGAGACGACACGACACGGGTATGGGATATGTGTCGGATTCTCTAAGTTTCAACCGGACACTTCGTCGTTTTTGCTTATTCTTCCATCTTTTGTTTCTTTTCTTTTTTTTTTCTTTTCCTATTCTTTCCCTTTTCTTCTTTCCCACTTGTGCTCTCTATAAACCTAGCGTCATCGCCGAGAGGGTGAAGAAAGACAGCGATGCTAGGTTTTCCGTTCGTTTTCTTCTTTCTTTTTTCTTTCCATTTTCTTCTTTTTTTCCTTCTCTCTCTATATTAGTGGTTTAGGGTTTTGTTTGTATAAAATGAAAATAGTTTCCATATAGCGCTATTTAGTGCTCCACTAAGTCCAAATTTCAATCAAGTTCTTCATTTTCTATTTTATATAACATTTAATAATTCTCATTATTGAAAACTAAACCCCAAAATTCTATTATATTCGTCTTAATCCCTTATTAAATACACTTTTCCTTCATTGTGAATAATTAATTTTGGTCTATTCAAAATGACATTCTGGATTAGTAACAAAATTGAAGTTTGAAAAACGTACTCACGTACATGTGTCCTACATTTTAGAAAATAAAAGATCCGATACTTAGATATGTACCCGTACCCGAGTCCGAGCATCATAGTGAAGGAGAAATTTTTATTGGTTAGAAATATTAATGGGCATTTAGGTAAGGGTCGTGCAGCCTTTAACATGCTACGTAGGGAATCTGGTTTTAAGGATAAAGAAGATATTTGAAGCGTCAATTTAGATTTTTCTTGGTTTATGTTCTATTTTACCAAAAACCTTTTTCAGGAAGAGGGATGTGCACTTTATTACTTTTAAAAATGGGCTAAATAGGAGTGATATTTTTCCTTACTGGCCAGATAGATCGATTTAAGTTAACCCTAGAGAGTTTGGCCACATCATGTAGAGTATAGGCCTGGGCTATGATCATTAAAGTTTGTGGTGGGACCTGAAGGAAAATGAGTTTTACGGTGATAACTACAATCCGTGCAAGATATATAAGAGTATATGGATTTAGATGATAGAAAGAAATGAACATATGCTTTAGTTAGCTAAGTTTGAAGACCAATTACATGAGAGCCATTTGAAACAATTTGGTACATTCAAGAATGGCTGCTAATGCAAGATCTATGAAGAGTGATCGAACCAGTGATGATAGCAATCATAGAATGACTTGACTTAAAATCACATTATAGGAGGTAATTAAAAACAAAATTGTCTTTTTTAAAAAAATAATAATGTTATGTTCTGATGGCATGTGTTCTCTTTCCGATATCTATAAGTAGAAGGAGAAAGTTATGGCCATTTCACTTTGTTATGTGGACTGCGCTTTTTAGTATTTGAAAGAGGATTGTCAATAACGATTTTCTGGTTGAAACATAAATACTTGTGATCTATTCTCAGCTTTTGTTTAGGACAGTCTTCCATCGTAATATATGAAATGTTGAACACCTGACGTGGAGTTAATTATCCTGTTTTTTAGATGATTTGGGCCGTTTGATGCCTACATCATCATGTTTTTTGGAATATAATGCTAACCCTTTTTTACCTATTGATATGCAGTGGGGTTATGGCATGGGCGGTGGTATGCGTGGCGGCATGGGTGGTGGTGGTATGCGTGGCGGCATGGGTGGTGGTATGCGTGGCGACATGGGTGGTGGCAGGCCTTCTCGTTCAGATTACAGGTATAGGCCTTACTAGAGGTCAGAAGGGACCGCTGAAACTGTATTTGAATTTAATTTTAATGACACAATGCCTCGCTGCATGGACGGCTGAAACTGTATCTGAATTTAATTTTAATGACACAATGCCTCGCTGCATCTACTAATGGTAATCGACTGTTGAAATGTTCACTACCTATGAGACAGTGGTTCCAAATTTACCATATTTATTGTTTTGGATTATCTCTGCTTGAGGAGAAGACTATCTGTACCTCTTTTACGTAATACTCAACTTTGTGCTGAAGCTCTTATTTGTAGACAATTCCTTTCTTTTATACTTAAGAAAAGTGTGCTTTCCATTTATAATGCATTGATTTGTGTGTGTGTGTGTGAAGTTAAACATTCATTTTTGTAAATTTCTGGACATATCGAAATAAATTCTTTTATTTGCTTTGTATCCGAAATTCTATTGTTCAATTGATTCACTGTAAATTGAAAGTCCATTTTTGTGAAAATTGTTACTTTTATAAGAACTAATATGCGTATTATACTCAGATTATGTAATGGTATTGCCACACTTTTTATTTAGATATTTAGCACCTAGCATTTAATCGAATTTGCTTTATAGTATGCCACCATATTTGCTTCATAGTAGCGGCTGTTGAACCACGGATCATTTGCTTGGAATCATGGCTGCACTTAATAAAATGAAGAGAGAGAACTTTAAAGAAAAGAAAAAGATGAAGTTTAGTTGTGGTGTATTTAATAAAAAGTTCTCTTTTATTATGTTTCATTACTTAGGTGTATAATTGTAATTTATTGTGGTGTATTTATTAAAGCTATGTTTTTATTGTGGTGTGAATTTTGTAGTGTTAATATAATTACTATTTTCTTAATTAAAAGATGTGAAACAACGAATATACTATTTTATTTAAATAAAATAAAAATAATTAATTAATTAATTGCAAGCATAGTCTTAAATTTTTCAAAAAAATTACAAAGAGTCACAAATACATGATTAAAAAATCAAAATAAAAAAAATAAAAAATTAGTTCATCTTCTTCCTCCTTTTTCTGCCATTAATCGATCAATACAGTATCACCAAAAACACCAAATCCCACTTTCATAATCCCATTTCTTAATTTTCTTTATCCGCCACATTGTACTAGACTACTTGGGAATGCCTCCGAGAACCTAGGGTTTGTCAGCATTACTGATCTCAATGGTGGCAAAGTCAACTTCGGTTCAGGGGTTCCAGGCTCCAAACTTGACTCCACCTACTCCAAATTAGTCCAACTTCCTGTTTATCCTAATTCCAAGACGGTTCTTTTATCCTAATTGCACAGCTTCGTGTCACGGGTGGAATGGTTCCTCTCTGAAAACCATTCAGAATCTACCTATGTTCCGAGATGTCCCAGTTTCGTGCTGTAGAGTTTATTCTTGCGGAACTCCGAATGTATTGCTTCCAATTTGATTTCTCGGATACCCTCAAGACGGTGAGAGAAAAGGCCATTGTGGAGCTTGTAGATTTTATTCAATCTGGGTTGGGTAAAATTTCTGAAACCAATTAAGAGGAAATGATACAGATGATATCCTTGAACATTTTTAGTTGCTTGCCCCCGCTTCCCATGAAAATACGGTCGGAAAATTTAAACCCCGAAGGGGAAGTCTTAACCTCGATCCCTCTTGGCCCCATTTACAGTTAGTTCACGAATTGCTATTCCGATATTGTGGTTTAATTACTTATTTGTGATTTTTTGAAAATTTTGAGATTATGATTGTATTCAGTTCTTTATTTTATTTTCATTTTATTTATATATGAGGGTACTTCAGTTGAGAAAATTGAAAAAATTGGATAGAAATAATGATTTTCGCAATGAAATGTGTAAACAGAAGTGAAAATACAAAAAAATGCAAGACATGGGCATTTTGCACGATAAACTTCAAATATATGGACGTTTTGTGTTAATAACCTATAAATACATGTTCAATATTTTTTTAGCATAATCTATCCTCAACAGTAAAATTCGTCATTCCGTTCAATATTGGTCATTAAATGATGGATTTGTAGTTTCTTTACACAAACTAGTGTCGGTCGTGCGTTGCACGACTCGATAAGTGTGTGTATTGATAATGGTTATGTTGGAATAATTGAGCATGTTGTGACGTTGTTAGGAAGGATGAACTGATTGAACATCATATAATGCAACATCCATGTCAAAGTGAGAACATAACAATTTGAAAAAAAGAATAAGAAAGCCAAGAGTGCATTTCCAAAATATAGAAGCAAATTCAATATAGTTATCCAGCCCGAAGCGACAACATGACCGAAATTGCACACCAAAATAATCATAAAATAATATCAAAATGCAGAATTGGCTGTAGATTATTTCATACTCTGATGTGACTCAGAGAAATATAATTTGCGCAGCTTTTGAAGACATCAAGACCCAGCTCAGTTGGATCAGTTGCTTGCAGCTCCACCTGAGTGCCATCGAATTCCCTTTTGAACGTGTCCTTGGAGCTTGCATAGATCATTTTGCTCTTCGTTCTTGAGGTGTCAGGCGACCTTATAATGTACAAAAAAAGTAATGGCAACAGTTAGTGTGGTGAAAATAAGCCAGTTTATTGACATTTACTATGGTTGCCAAGAAAGATAATTACCACGCAACAAAAAAATCCTGCTCTTTGGGACATTCTCTTGAGTCATATACGCAAAATCATAAACTTCATAACGACACTCATCAGCAGGGAGGCATTTGGTGAAGTCCTCGTAAGTTTCGGCTGGGTCACCGAGCTTTTCCACAATAACCTATTTTTGCTTTTCCTTAATCTTGAATACTATGAATCGATGAGTTCGCTTAGCTTTCAACTCGATAAACTTGAGTTTGCAGTCATCATGCACTGCCATTCCTGAAGCCGAATTTGTCTGTAAACAATATGATCTTAGAACTTGTGAATGGCAAAAAATGAAACTCGAAGAATGTAAATGATGTTGATAAATTGTAAATAATGACGTGTGAGAATTGAGAGAGAGAAAGGTCTCTCAAAGCTCCATATAGAAATGAACAATATTATATTGCAATTATTGGAGACCATGATTAGTGATTGCCTTAATGGAATGAGCCACATTTCTCAATTTTAAGTTTCTAATGATAGTTGTCTTCCTGATTTCATTGTACCATTTTGTGATCAACCTAAATAACATGATTGTTCAAAGTACAGTAAGGGGCAATACTTTTCAGTTAATATAAAAATATTTATTTAATTTTGATTTAGTTTCTCTTGTTTATGAAAATGAATTATAGGACCGTTCGCGTTTAAATTTCAAAAGGATGCATGCTAATGTAAGTAGAAGCTCAAATGATAATAAGCATCGACAGCAATTCCAGTAATAAGTCTGTCAAGACTACAACCAAGGCTAATGAACAAGAAATTGAGTACAGGCAAGACACATTAAGTCAGTAACATTAAATTCTTATGCGAATGAGTAGCCAAAACAACCCCTTGCATCATATCATATAACACGAAAGAACCAAGAAAAACATTCAACTCTACAGTGGAGAAATCAATAATCGTTTGTTTCACGTAAAAACCCAAAACATGAAGAAAATAATAATGCTTCATGAAAGAAAAAGTTACCATAAAGCAAGAATAATGACTGATAGCAGGAGCGCCAGCCGTTGGGATTATGGTTAGTAGAAGAATCCCCGAGACGCCCCTGAACCCTGTAAATTCCAAAAGGATGCATGCTGTAAAATGAACTAAATTTGATGATGTCAATTTCTATATGATTTACCCATATAATAAAGTTATGAAGCATTTGAAGAGCATGAAGAAATCAAGAAAACGTTGATGTGAAATCCAACGGGAAAGTGCAACCATTGCATTAAGTAAAGGAAAATTCTAAAGCTCGGGTTAACAACATGCACGCACCTATCATCCTTTCCCCCATCATCAATAGCCTCACTATTTTATGCATCACAATGAAAGCCATTTTATCTGCGAGCAAAGCATCAATACAAGGCGAAAAAGCTGGCTTATGTTTCTTTCACCTCTGGGACTTTCGAATGTACAAGCCTATAAAAGATAACTTCAATGCTTATAGCTTCATTAAGTTACCGAACTGTGCTAGTTCTTCAGAAACTTATAAAACTCAGATGTTTAAAATTCAAAGCAGGTGAAATCCATATTACTGTGTAACGCGGTGTTTGTTAGCTAAATGTTATTATGGTATCCTCAAGAATTATCCTCAAAAGAACTGGAAATCGAAAATTATCATTTAATTTGTTGAAGGTTCAGTGATTGTTTGATTGGTCAATAAAACAAAAACATTTTCAGGAATAGTTATTTCTATTCAAAGTTCTATACGAAATCAAGTCAACCATATTGAGCAAAATATGCCAAAGCAAAATTTGGCTACTAACTCAAAAGCTTTAGCTCCACCCGGTAACTGACCAAGTTGTAAAGCACATGCAAATCCATCAGCACTCTGAGATTCACCAATAAGTTTCTCGAGAAGCCCACTTCTCGACAGCAAAGGAAACTGCAATTTGCAATAAACTTAACAGGAATTTCGATTATGCAAAATTATGAGTGGAACCATGTTTGATGTATGTTGCAAGACCAAAATCCGCTAATTTGATAGGAGAGGTTGAAGACTTTGAGACTAAGAGGATGTTTTCTGGTTTCAAATCTCTGTGGATAATACCTTTATCAATACATGACCACTTCCATAATTGTCTAAAAATGACCAGTGCCTTGTGCTCGGAAATAACACGAACAAATACAATTATTTCAAGATTTAATTTTTCTTTCAGAGTAATGCAAGCAAGAAATTAGAATTACTCTGCTCGAATTCCTCAATTTCATTAACAAATTTGCATCGATTTAATCCAATTAAAAACATAACAGTAATAAAGATTTCAATATCAAATTACCTTTTTTAAGTCCGTAGGCTTTATAGTGCCTTCTTTGGAGACTTGAACCTGGTAATATCAAAAAAAATTGAGTCAAGAGATAGTCTCAGTTTTACTTTTACATTGTTAATAAGCTAATTCATCATAAATTCAACATAAAATGAAGGGAGAAAGTACAATAATCTCATTATAAGCAAGAATATAGATCGTCAAACTTATGAACAAGAAAATTTCCTATTTCTTGATGTTTTTACCTTTGAAGTTACATTTACGCATTGGGCCCTTCAGCTTTTTGCTTCTTCATATTTACTTCAGTACCTCTTCTTGCAAATTAAGCATCGAGAATTTCCTACAGATTCTTGCTAGCATCTTGGTTCAGGAAGTCTATGGCCGGCCTCTTTTGTGTGTCTGTGTGTGTTTCAACATTCATTTGAACCTTTTGTATGATGTTGAATTCGTTTGTGTTTATTCATGTCTAATTTATGTAAGAAACATATATTTTGAATACAAGCAGGAAAATGGCTTCAATGTCTAAGAGAGATAAATGACGAAGAGATGTGTGCACTAAATTGAATATCAATGTACAGATGCCGAAGAGAAAATCCCAATGTTCTGTTCAATTGGAAGGTAACTAACATTTATTTGACATATATTTACAAATAAATGCATTAACACACACATTACTTCGCAGATATATAGGTTTAAACAAGTTATCCTCATCTAACATGTATCTTATAACTGCCTAAACACATATTATCGGCAAATCATATGACATCTTAGGCTTTCCTATCACAAAAAACTTTACATATAAATAATTAAAATATCTTAAATAATCAGTCAAAAATCAATCAAAAATCAGTAATAAAAGCATGTTCACACATTTCAATCAGAACGTGAAATTGTTAAGTGCATGGAAAAAACGTACCACTGTCACTGATCAACAGCAGCTTGATGAGATAATCATAATCAGCTCGAGCTCTGGCGGGTGGAGCGGGCATCTGATTTAATTCAAATATCATTTCCTCTCAAATTGAAAACAAAAAATAAAAACCTGGCAAAAAAGTAATCCTATAGATTTATTTCAGGATGGGAGAAACCATAACATCAAAAATTTGAAATTTGAAAAAAATAATATTGATGAAAAAAACGTCAAAACTAATAAACAAAAACAATTCCTCTCATAACCATCTTTTCTTGAGAACAACAATCCAATTATACACAATGATTTTCATAGCATCAAGCCTAAAATGTTGGAATGCCAGATTTTTAATCTAGAATCTTGATTTCCCCTCTCAAAAGTCAACGTAAAACCTAAAAGTAGTTGAAAAAAAGAAAAAAAGCCCTAGAAATAAATACTAATAGTGACTGTAAAAAAGAATGAAAAACAGACCTTGCTTGGATTTCTTGAAACCGCCATTGCCGTTGAATGCACCTTTGGGTTCACCTCCCCTTTTTCAGTCCCTGAGTTTCATTCCCAAATTTTCTAATGAAGAGAGCAAAAGAAAATTAGCAACTGAAAAGTCAAAATTACTTCATGAGATTTACACGATGGTGAAGGCTAAGTTCGACGGATAACTCATACATACCTACAGTCCACCAGCGGAAAGAAGAAGGAGATTCCTAATTTTTGGTCCGAGGAAAACACAATCGACAGAGATAGATCATAGATTTAATCCCTATGGGAGTGGGATTTGTGGGTTAAAAAGAATTTGATTTGAAGAGGAAAAGGGAAATGGAAAGGGAAAAATAGGATGGAAATTGGAAAATGGATTTTTCTGTAGATTGAGTTCAAAAGAGCTCATGGTTGCGTGAAGACAATGAGTAAGATTGAGTGTAAAAATGGAGAAAGAGGGGAGTGGCGGTGGAAGGATTAGGATATACGTGTGTGAGGCGGTGGAATTGGGATGAATAGGGGAGGGTTGTCTGGCAACATTTAAGAGGCAACCCATTTCACTATTCATAAGGGTTGGAGTCTTTTAAAGATAGTAGGATAGAAGAAAAGAAAGCAGTATCTCTTCTATATATAAAGTGGCTATCTAACGGAATTTTGTTGGTTTAACGGAATTTTGTTGGTTTAACGGAAAAATTAACGGAATTTGTTGGTTTAACGGAAAAACTAACAGAATTTTTTATTTTAAACAGGTAGCTGCACCTTCTTTCAGTATTTTTATCATAACTTTGTATTTCGATATCCGATTGAGGCGATTCAAAATGCGTTAGAAAGATAACTCATCTGGCTACAACTTTGATTCAGACATCATTCTCCAATTTGATCACTTTCTATGCCAAAAATAGGTTTCAATATAACGGACTATGTAACGAAATTTTTTGTTTTAAACAGGCAGCTGCACCTTCTTTCAGTATTTTTATTATAACTGTGTATTCTGATATCCGATTGAGACAATTCAAAATGAGTTGGAAAGTTAACTCATCTGGCTACAACTTTGATTCAAACATCATTCTCCAATTCGATAACTTTCTATGCCAAATATATGTCTCAATATAATGGACTATGTAACAGAATTTCCTGTTTTAAACAGGCAGCTGTACCTTCCTTCAGTGTTTTTATCATAACTTTGTATTTCGATATCCGATTGAGGCAATTAAAAATGTGTTGGAAATCTAACCCATCTGGCTACAACTTTAATTTAGACATCATTTTCCAATTCGATCACTTTCTATGCCAAAAATATGTCTCAATATAACGGACTATGTAACGGAATTTTTTGTTTTAAACAGGCAGCTACACCTTCTTTCAGTGTTTTTATCATAACTTTGTCTTTCGATATCCAATTGAGGCGATTCAAAATGCATTGGAAATCTAACTCATCTGGCTATAACTTTCATTTAGATATCATTCTCCAATTAGATCACTTTCTATGCCAAAAATAGGTCTCAATATAACGGACTATATAACAAAATTTCTTGTTTTAAACAGGCAGCTGCACCTTCTTTCAATATTTTTATTATAACTTTGTATTTTGATGTCCGATTGAGGCGATTCAAAATGAGTTAGAAAGCTAACTTATCTGGCTACAATTTTGATTCAGACATCATTCTCCAATTCGATCACTTTCTATGCAAAAAATATGTCTCAATATAACGGACTATGTAATAGAATTTCTTGTTTTAAACAGGCAGCTACGCCTTCCTTCAGTATTTTTATCATAATTTTGTATTCCGATATCCGATTGAGGTAATTCCAAATGCGTTGGAAATATAACTCATTTGGTTACAACTTTGGTTCAGACATCATTCTCCAATTCGACTAATTTTTATGCCAAAAATAGGTCTCAATATAACGGACTATGTAACGGAATTTCTTGTTTTAAACAAGCAGCTGCACCTTCTTTCAGTATTTTTATCATAACTTTGTATTCCGATATCCTATTGAGGAAATACAAAATGCGTTGGAAATTTAACTCATCTAGCTACAACTTTAATTCAGATATCATTCTTCAATTTGATCATTTCCTATGCTAAAAATAAGTTTCAATATGAGACTAAAATACCGGAGCATAACTTTTCAGTTGGAAATTGATTTTTGATAATCTTTTGACTAAATTTGATCCCCTTGACATCTTCCTTTATCCAATTGACTCCAAGCACTCTCAAATCTTCATCGTGAGATTCGGCACAACTTTTAAGTATTTACGTTGTAGCCCCCGAACTTTGGATCCCTTACAATTTAGCCATTTCTCCAAATTTGTCTACTTTTACTTATTTTCTTCAATCTCACCAACCTACATCACAATATCAAAATCACACATCTAATTATTTATCAATTACATAAACATTACATCATTAATTATTTATAGGGTGTCTGTTTCTACTTTTCAGCAGAAATCAAGCCATTGTCAACACAATTCATGATGTTGGGAGCCGCAATTTTGGACCAATTCTCTCACTGTAGGGCTGTAGGTTTGAAAAAAAAAACGGTAACATAATCAATTTTCCTTCCTCCTTGCAGCGCGCCCAGACACGCCCTTAATTAACCAAAAAAATTATATCTTTATTAATAACAAATTAATTATTAAACAAAAATATTAAATATAAACTAAGCAAACGTGCATTGCACGTTGCTTGCACCTAGTAATATAAAAAATACGAAAAATTTCATTACTTTTCAAAAGTATAAATAAACTTCATTTAAAACAATTAAATACCAATTAACATATATAAAAATACTCCATTTGTCCAAATTATATAGGCTTGTTTCGTTTTTCACAAGGATTAAGAAAGTTTCTTTAATATCATTGAAAAATTAATTTTTGTCAAGATCTTTCCTAATTTACTCCTATTTAATTTTCAGTATGTGAAACTAAATTATTATTGGAACCAGTGTTCTAAAAGGCGCGCCTAAGTAATTTTTACCAAGATTTTTCCTAGTTTACCCCTATTTAATTTTCAATATATGAAACTAAATTATTGTTGGAACCAGTGTTCTAAAAGGGGCGCCTAGGCAGCATTTTGTCAATATCTTTCCTAATTTACCCCAATTTAATTTTCAGTATGTGAAACTAAATTATTGTTGGAACCAATGTTCTAAAAGAATGCCTAGGCGCGCCTAGACGTGAGGCGATGCCAAAATGCCATGCTTAATGGGTTAGCGCCTTATTTGGCGGTCAACAACAGTTGTTGACCGCTGGGCACGCTTTTTTTTAACAATTCTTTTGAAGTTAAAAATTATTAAATGTTAATTTCTTCAGTTTGCCCTAATTTAAAATTAAAGCAGCAATTTGAACCCAAAAATCAAGTGACTAACGATTCTTATTTACGATAGATAATTTCTTACTATTTACTTACTATTTTGTATTTAAATTTAAAACTTATATTTTTGTTGAAAATTTTGAAAAAATGTAAAAAGTTCATATAAATCTGTTTTAAATGTGTAGTAAGTATAATTTTTAATTGATTAAAAATTAAAATAAGAAAACGCATTTTTACGCATATGCTTCGCCTAAACTTGCCTAACCATGGGCTTGGCCTCCATGCATTGCCATGCATTACGCCTTTTAGAACACTGGTTGGAACTAATAAAGAATTTGAAGAAGAAGAAGAAATTAGAGTTGTTCCATGTTTCCAAAAAGTGAAAAATGTGTGTATTTGGATGAATTCAAAAAGTTGGCATATTAAGTGGGGAAAATTTAATAAGGATATATTGTTAAGGAAACACAATAAAATATTCTATATTAGGAAACATGCCTATATATTTGGTACAAGACAAAGGAAACTCAGCCTATATAATTGGAACGGGGTAATAATAATTTAGAATATGTTCATGTATCCTAACCAAGTTAACCACCACCCCAATCCTAATCCACCCCACTTGCGGTCAAACACCATTTTCAGGCAAGTGATTTTTATTAATCAAATGTTTTGAATTATAGTAAAAGAAATGTATATGTATCATTGAATTTCCCCTGCGTGGTGGAATTTTCTCTCCTTCCTTCCGTCCGGTGAAAGCTTTGTTCGGTGTTTTGCGCGCTCGTTGGGGGGTGGGAGCTTAGGCTCCCCCTTTTCCCCTTTCTTTTTTTTCCCTTCTTTCCCCCCTTCCGTTTTTCTCCCTTTTTGTTGCCCGTGGTTCCTCTGTTTTGCAGGCGCCGTGTTGGGCGGGGTGGTGGTGAGGTCGGCGAGCTCTGGTGGTGGTGTTCTTGTGGGCTTTGGTCGGAGAAAGGGGCAGGCGAGGTTTGGCCGGTGCGAGCGGCGGGCCTCGGTCGTTGCGACCTCAGGTGGCCGGAGTCGGCGTGGGTGCTGCTGCTGTTGGGGTTTTGCCGGCGTGCCTTTTTTCGGCTGGTCTTCAGCGTAGGCGAGGGTTGGGGATTGGTGGTGTGTGGTTGGTGGTTTCTTGGTTGTTGTTTGGAGGTGTGTCTTGGTTGTTTAGTTTTGTTGCTGTTGTTTCGGTTTGTGATTAGTTTATGTTGTTTGGTTTGTGTGGTTGTTTGGTCGAGGTGAAGTCTAGACAATGTCCGCTACTTCGTGTACGGGGGTGCTCAAGTGTTGATTGCGTAGTTGGCTTTATGTAGGGTTGTTCCTGCAGTGTTAAAGTCACAGATGTTTTTCGACTTCTATTGGCTTTGTTTGTATCGGGTCGTGTATAGGTTGTTCGGCTTTGGGTCTTGTTTTGGTTTGTTTGCCTTTGTGGCCGTGGTGAAGTCTAGACAATGTCCGCTACTTCGTGTGCGGGGGTACTCAAGTACTGATTGCGTAGTTGACTTTATGTAGGGTTGTTCTTGCATTGTTAAAGTCACAGATGTTCTTCGACTTCTATTGGCTTTGTTTTATATCGGGTAGTGTATAGGTTGTTAGGCTTTGTGGCTTGTTTTGGTTTGTTTGCCTTTGTGGCTGTCGCTTTGGCTGTGGAAACACTTAATCTCTCTTTGTAGAGCATGTGTTGGAGGTTTTCCTCCTTGTATCCGCTTTTTGCGCTTTCTATGAAATGCTTTGTGATTCAAAAAAAAACAAAAGAAATGTATATGTATCACAATAGAAGAAATATAGAAAAAAAAACTAGCTAGCATTGATCATTTCGTATTTACATAACTAGCTAGCATTGATCATTTCGTATTATTTTATTTTTTCTTCTTAGAAGGAAAGATAAAGCAGAAAAGAAGAGAATTGTGGACAAAACATCCACTGGTAGTCTGGTACCCAGGCATTTATAGATTCAAATAAAGTAAACTTTTATCATACAACACCCGGACTGCTTCAAAACTTAGGGTATGTTCTCTTTGCTGTTTTCAAGCCGTTTTCTATTTTCGATTTTCCAAAACAGTGAAAACGCGTTCTCTTTCATATTTTCGAAAACGCGTTTTTAAAAACGACTTTAAAATTTATAAAGAAAACACAAAACAACAAAAATGTCGTTTTGAGTGTTTTCAGTTATAACTTGGCCAAAATTTCCAAAACGTGTTTTCGTTGTTTTCAACCCAACCGCCAACATTCACTGCCTGCACCAACCACTGCCATCACCGCCGACCACCTCCAACCACCAAATCTCACCCACAGCCACCACTACCGCCTACACCAACCACTGCCATCACCGTCGACCACCTCCAACCACCAAATCTCACCCACAGCCACCACCACCGTCTGCACCAACCACTGCCGCCAACCACCAAATCACAGCTGATAGCACCCACAGCCACCACCGCCGCCACAACCAAATCGTAGCAGATTGCACCCATAGCCACCACCACATCACAGTTGATCGCACACACAACAACCACCACCACATCCAAAATCACCACGAAAATCTGTTGCGACCCAAAATCGCGAAAATCTACTGCTTAGCTGGGTTGAAATCGTGACCCAAAATCATCACAAAAATCGCAACCGAAAAACAAAAGAAGGACAGTAGCGTCGCGACCGGCTAAGAGACCAATGCCACAGCCACCGTCACCGTCGACCACCGAATTCAACAAATCGCACCCACAGCCACCACCATCACCACTGAAATTGTGACCCAAAATCTCCACCAAAAAAGGAAGAAGAAGGACAGCAGCATTGCACCCCCACTCCTTCTGGCCGGCGAAACAGAGCCCGGCGGTGGGAAGAGATAGGAGAGAAAGAGGGAAGGGGAGAGAGAGAGAGAGAGAACGTGTTTTGGTATTTTTAATTTTGGAAAACAAATTTTCAAAATGACAAAAAGAACGCATTTTCAACAATCTCAAAATGGACACTCAAAGCACAAAACAGAAAATAGAAACACGAAGAGAACGCCACCTTAATTGCTGAGAGAACCCATCCTGATGAATTCTTATAGTCTAGCCATTTTTTCAATATGACTCGAGTTGCTAACTATATTTTGGACTGAATTTCCTTAATGACGCGATGCATCACTGAATAATGAACTAGAGAAGATAATGTAGGGACTAGTTTCTATGGCAGCAAAAGCAATTGCTGAGAGAACCCATCCTGACATATGTACAGAAGAGAAACCGTCTGTTAGAAGTTCTTGGAGCTTGCCGAGCATGGTTTTTGGACAACGAGTTTCTCATGAATTGCGCTTTCATCTGAGCAGTTTTAAGCTTGTTCAAGATTTTGTCCATGGATGCCGATCTCCTCTTTTCAATTTTCACCTGGATATTATGTTATCAGAGGACATGGTCACAACATCAGCTGATAAGTAAATTATACGAGATATCGTAACTCTAAGCATTTGTTATCTTTATTTTCTGCATTCAATGTGCACTCTAAAACTACGACATTCGACTTTAATAATTTATAGAGGTGACTTTGGACGAACCTCGAGTTTTCGCATTGCTGCCTCAGCTTTTGCCTTCTGCAAGTTCTCCCAAGCAGTGATCTTGGCTTCCTCTCTTTGCAGCCTGCACAAACACGAAAAAACATGTGCATCGCGTCCTTTGATTGGATGACAACCAATTTCCCTCTTTCACTGTCTTGTAATGTTAATTGCAAGTTTTAACGGACAATAAGAAGTACAATCCGATCGAGATAGTAAATAAATTACAACGGCAAAAAGTCTGAGTGATTAGTCATTTTCGGTTATCAGCATATGAGAAGTATTCTTTGCTTTGCAGGATCATGTCAAGGTAGTTTATTACCTAAACAAAATGTGGTTTCCAAACAATTTTACTCTTATATACAGGTGAATTTTTTTACCAGGCATTGAGAGTTTTTTCTGCTAATTCAACAATTAACGGTCCTCAAGCCTTGTGATGGGTTTGGTTAGGATGATTGGATAGTAGCGGACTGTTTTAGAGAAGAAAAATAAGCCAAAATCTTGTTCATTATTTTGTCCGGTCCAGTACTGTATACTAAATAAGCCCTCAAGGTTTTGAGGGGAAAAAATGCAAACCTTGACATGCTATTTGATGCCTCTGCAACATCCAACTGTGAAGGTAAATCTGCAGCGTTTGGCAAATCTCTCATCTTTCTCGATCCATGTTTCTTGGACTGCCTGGCTACAGTAACACCTTTATCTACCTGGACGTCCCTGACTTCATCTTTGGCCAAATGATTGCCATGTGGCTCCACTGAACTCGGGATTGAAATAGGGAGACCGGAGAATGATAACCTTCCATTGGAAGATGAATGAGTGCTGCAGTCCGGGCTCATCTGAGTTGCCATATCCCTACTTGAAATATCCCATGAAACCGTAACTTCATCCTTCTTGGTTCTATCAGGTTTATCATCTAACCATTCAATTCAACAATGATGAAAAGCAACAGATATTTAGTTAGCATAAATTGTTAGTTTGTAGTAACGTATCGCAACTCTGACTCCACTTTTTCAAAAGACCAGTTTTCAATTCAACAGCAGGAGTTACATTCACATAGATAATTCCAAGATAACTGAAGTACTGTTGCAGCGACTGTAGAAAGAGTGTATATACAATACAATTGAATAAAAAACTAATAAAAAACTGAAGTCCCAGTTGAATAAATCGTAAAGAAACATTTTCTCTATGGATGTTTGTAATTGGATTTTGCCAATGCTTGTGCATTCAATCACATACGGGGGCGGGAAAGAAAAAAAGGAAGCACTATATACCTTGAGAACTCGGCACTGGAGATTCACTTAGCATATCCGACATGCCAGGCACGCTAGTTGATCGAGCCATACTATCCTCCGGATAAAGAGAGTTTGATTTTGCAGAAATGCCAGCGCCATAATGAATGGATAATCCATCGGGCACTAAGACTCCGGTCGTAAGTGGTGAATTGGCCACGAAATTTCTCACACTCCCATCTTCGAGCATCGGCACAGTAGGTGAATAATTGGATATATACACAAGTCCCGGAGCCCCCAATGGTCCACTCTTCGACATTGGCCGCCTCTGAGGTTGCACAATCGATGACTTACCAGCACCATACCCTGAAACTGGGCTCGTAATCCATCTCTCAGCGTCGTCCCATTTTGAAGGCAGGGTCCTTCCACCATTAAATGGCATAAATGCAGCAGCATTAATATGCCTCCGGCTACTATTCGTAGGGATCGGAACTCGCTCGGAACTCCAACCCTTTGGAATTCCTCCAACATTGTTATCGCCATACTCCGGCGTTCCCGGGCTGGTATATGCACCCGAATTCCTTAATGAAGCAGAATTCTTCTTCATGACTGTCAGTTTAAATCAACATAGGCCACATTGCTTCCTTACATGTTCCAATTTAAGTTGTCCTTAATTTCATTGTGGAAATAGATGCATAGTTAGACCCGAATTCTTGACAAATCAGAAACTTTGTAAGTGTTGCCAACTGTATCAGTAACTAAATATTTATATTATAAGATTTTTAAACCCAAAATTTCATTTTCAGTACTGCAGCTATCATATCATCCCTTTCCTAAGAATCCAAAATTTTCCAGCTTCACACACACATAATACAAAAGCAGATGAAACCAGAAAGTAATTAAAAAAATAAAGAAAGTGAAAAGATATGGCAGAAACTTACCTTTGATTGGTCCGAAACTCATAAAAATTGAAGCTCGAAGACTTTCTTGTTTACACTTTGTGATTCTTCCTTTTTGTCTTTCTTATTGAAGACTTTCTTGTTTACACGTCAGGAACACAGATGTGTGTATGTACCATAAGCAGAACAAGATAAGGATTAACTTCTTCTTCTTCTTCTTCTTTTTTATTTTAATTTTTTATTTTGTGGGTCAAAAGAGAATTGTTTATCCAATGGAAAGTTGTTCGGTTGTGAAAGCAATAGGAAAATAGAACTGCATGTTTTTGAGGAAGTGTGTACAGGTATCTGCTTCTATTCTGAGGACTCATATTTGAGACAGTTCTTGCATTTGAAAATGGTGAATTAATGGTGGAAGGAAAAGAGGGTCAGATTTTGTCCACACGAGACGAGGTAAGTTGGCAGAGGTTGTCAGAAACTAAGCTGCAGTCCCATGTGACAAAGACTTGGGGTCCCTTATGGGATAATGTGTGGATTCTTTGAGAAATTCGGTGTTTATTGCATTTCTTTTTTCCATGTTATGTTCTTAAAAAACAATTCATTCTTGTTTGTTATAGTTGAATCGGAATTGACTAGTTTCGATCCGGTTCAGTTCTAAAATTAGTTCTATGTATTAAGAGTTAAAAACTTCCTTCATGAACGGTCCAATTCAATTCTCGAAACTCACATTAAATAATCAAGTGCTCACCTTTAAATTATTTTGTACGACAAACCCACGTTTCATATCAATTAACACATCAAGCTTAATCACATGCAAATTTTAGAGCTGGTTTGTGAGAGATTTTAATTCAATTAAGGTTCTGTTTGAGCCACCTTATTGTCGAATGAGAATGTAAATATAGCCGTTATTGGGACCCATATAAGAGATTGAAAATTTGAATTTAAATGTTGATATGATGGATAACGGTCATATTTTTCATTTTAATGAGATAAAAAGGTAGCCCAAACGGGGGTTAAAATTGAAAATATAGCCGTTATTGAATCTCACTCGTCTAATAAAAATCAACAATAACGACTAGTTATAATCACATGCAAATCATTATTTATCTCTTATTTTATCCATTTATAATTTAAACTAAGGTCATATTTGAGCCATCTTATTGGAGAATAAGAATGAAAAATATAATCGTTATTGGGGCCCACACAAGAGATAGAAAATTTGAATTTAAATGTTGATGTGATAGATAACAGTCATACTTTTCCTTTTAATGAGATAAAAAGGTGCCCAGACAGGGGCTAATTATAATCTATTCCAAAAAAGCGCTAAATTTATAAAGAAAACTCAAATCCCCCAAAGTTTTCCAATGGCAAAAACTTTTTTGGGTTGTTAGAACTACATTCGGATACACTGACGCATTGTTTTGGATGGATTTTGGTGCTTATGGATTTGGGTTGGGCTTATATTCTTTCATTTTTACTTAAAAAATCAAATTTTAGAAACACCAATCCCTTACTATTCGGGACAAGAATTGGTATATTTATGAAATGATATAAATACACCAGAAAGATGGATATATTGCATCATAACTATGGGTGTTAAGTGAGGCCAGTTGGTCGACAAATTTCCATACAAACAAGTCGAGCCGGTCACGAGTCAAACAAAGAAAATTTCGTGTGAGTCACTCATCGATTCACATGATTTGCTTCGTTGATTGAGAATAAGAATACCAAGCCAGTTGAAATAATTCGCCACTTGTTGCAACTATCATTATGAATTTCATCTTTGAATAAAAAATGCTTGTGCGTACTCATTGGCTCTTGGTATTGGTTTGCGGGCCACTGCTGCATTTTTGCAACAGAAAATGCTAAGTGTACATAATAAATATACACAATGGATGACATAATGTGATGTGGCAACCATCTGTTGATGTGAAAGTGTCAAATTTGAATTAAAGGTGTTGATTAATGCCATTTGCAATTATGTAGACCATTATGTACTTGTAGCATCACTCTTTTGCAGTGTTCAACAACTGCCATATTTTAGAAAGACATTCAGCGACTCTCTGAAAACTCAAATTTAAATTTTGAACTTTCCCCCCTTACATTGCAATTTTTTTTCCCTATAAGAAGGCAATGCCATTGTCTTCAATTTTCATACAATTTCTGTTTCCATTCTCTAAATATTTCATTCTAACATTAGCTCGCGTCACTCTCGTTAAGTGTTGGACCGAGTTTTTTTATTTTATTTCATAATTTATTTGCTATTATACCACTTCAAAAAAAAAAAAATCACTATCTAATATTTACTTCTAAATTTGTTGTTGCATTATTATACCACATAATTTACGTAATAACTAGTTCATCATATTCTTTTCCGAACGAAAATAATTTATTCAATTTCTTGCCAAACTTTCAAAAATCCGACAAAAAAGCTAGTTGTGCTAGGACGTCCAGTAAGATGAAATAATAATTAAAATTAGAGCTGTCCATGGGTCGGTTCGGTTCGGTTCTGAAGATACCCGAACCGACCCAAAACTTTCGGGTATTTAATAAATGGACCCGTCGGGTCCAAATATAATTATGGAACCGTTCGGGTTCGGTTCGGTTCGGTTCGGGTCGGGTCGGTTCGGTTCCGTACCATAATTAAATTTTTTAATATTTTCAGCAACACTACATAAATACAATTAATAACATTTCATTCGTAATTTTTACAAATTAACGTAGCCCAATTCAAAAAAATATACAAAACTAGCCGTCCAATAAGATTAATTCAATGCATACAAATACCAAAAAGTAGATATTAATATTACAGCAAAATTACGCCCCCGTTTGGCACCCATTAATTTCTCATTCTCATTTTCATTTTCATTCTCATTCTTCATTTCAACCACACATTCTCCAAAAAAAATAATATTACACACAAATCAAAAACTTTTCATCACTTTTTCACCACATATTCTCACATCAATCACTATTCTAAAATTTCTATTCTCCTCAAAATTAGATTCAAACACACCCACATAAAGTATATTCATTTGCTTCAAATTAAAATGGGTTAATGGATTTTAAAATGATTTGGGCTTAAAAATTAAAATTATGAAATAATCTAATTTATTCAATTAATTTGCTAATTTGTATAGGAAAAAAATAAAATAATTTAATTAATTCAATATAAAAAATAAAAAAAATTATTTAGTTTCGGTTCTTGGTCTAGACCCGAGACCCGACCCAAACCCATCGTTCTCGATTCGGGTACCCGTTCGGGTATTTAATTTATGAAGAACCGCTCGGTTCGGTTCGGTTCGGGTTCGGTTCGGTCCGGTTCGGTTCGGGACTTTTGGACACCCCTAATTAAAATTATTCTTCATAACTAAAAAGGTCTAAAATCAATCTCCCATAAGTAAACCATTGCACAAGAAAGCTGGATTTCGAATATAGAAATTGAGTAGGAAAAATCAAGAAAAAATTATGCAGTTGGCTTTAAGAAATATTATCCACTTTTTGAGGCGAGTAAAACACATTGCGTGATATCAACCTAATCGTCAAGTTGCACAAATTATTGAACATTCTTTATAAGATTTTAATTTGATTAATAAAATATTTAGCGTATCTTGTACTTCATGTATGGTTAATAATAGTATTTTGCAACATCTGCGACAATTAATTCTTTATTTTCGTTCTAGTAGAGCATCTAACTATAATTGTTATGTCAAGTCTTTACCGTTAATGATACAATATGTGGTCATACATTTGAAGGTTCATTAGGTGAATTGGAGAGTGCAAAATCAGAAATATGGAGATGCAAACGCTGCCTTCACTGTTATTTTTTTTTTCATATTTCTTAAAACAGTATTGATGGAATTCAATTTCATTTTTTTTTCACGTAAATTTTCAATGAAATAATAATAGTCTTTAGTATCAGAGTAATGCTACGTAGTCGAATCGAAGCATGTTAAAATATATAACTATATATATAAGTTTTTTAATAATACTCTCTGTTTTTTGAGAATTTAATACGTGGTATTTCCAAGTTCATAAACTTGTTTCAATTTTAAGCATTGAATACCACACACTTTATTTTATCTTCTAATCAATATTTTCTAAATTGAAATTCGTGAATTTAGAGATGACATGGTATATTCACGCTTTATTATTTAAATCAGGCAATTAATAATAATATTGCCAAACCCACCATTGTCCCACTATAGCAATTAATATTAAACACTTGATGAGGATAGCATCAATAGTTTAAGATTAATTTTTATTTATTAACTTATTTATTGGGATTGACTAATTGATCTAGTTTTAGGCATTTTTTATTCGGAATTTGCTAACCAAAGACAAGTCTCTCCTTGGCAATTGAAGTTAAGTATTAGTATTATTAAGAAAAATTGACACTTCTATATTTATAAAGGAGTTGGTATTTAGGACAGTTGTCTAAATTCTTATACATTGGTTTATACACCGATAATTATATTGATCTCGTTTTCCAACTGAATAGCATGGCCAAGAGATCTCGAATCCACTCCCATCCGTATGTCAAGCTCCTACACACTTAGATAAATATTAAGTACACACGAACTTCTCTGACAGTAGGAAAAGACGATTGCAAGCACTCTGACAATCAAGTCGATTATTATATAAGTGATTTTGGTTTTACAATAGGTAATGAACGAGAGCAACGAAATATTACCAACAAAGTTTACTATTGAAAGTGTAAAATTTCATTACTATTGAATGACACTAACTACGAGCTTTTATAGTAAAAGAAAAGTTATTGTCGTTGGTGGATGACATGTGACCTCATCTTAACGATTGATGCGTCGACCGCATAGGCATCACGCCATCACCTCTGTTGTCCTATGTTGAGGCGACATTAAATGATTTTGAAAACTGACCACCCCATAGCTTAAGCCTACTATTTGAAAAGTAGATCTCATAGTTGACTGGGAGGTGTCCGCGGTAGATATGTCAAATCCCTCTTTACGGAATATCTCTTTGATGAAGCGATTGTATGAAAGATGCTTTGTGAGACAAAGACTTGTCGATTTGAAAATAGGCTGCAACAATTCGTGGCACATTGCATTGAACACAAAGATTCGACCTTTACACGTCGCTTCAACTGAAATGTTTAACTCACTTTAACTTTCCTTTGTAAATACCCTCGATTAGGTCACGGAAATAAAGTGATGTGAAGTGTAAGCCTTAAATGACTTCTTGTTATTTCCTATTTGATTGTCACACGACCAATCTCATAAGATGAGACATAACAAATTAATTGATGTAGAACGTATCCCTTAGCAGGGTCTATGTGGCATGTTTAAAATTAGTTAAAATAAAAATTATAATATTTAGGGGGTGTTTGTTTTTTATTCTCAATTTCTACAGTAAATCAATTCTCATTTTCAACCACACGTTCTTCAATAAAATAATATTTTCTATCACATCAATAATTTTTTCTTCTTTTTCAATCACACATTTCACATCATATCACTATTCAAAAATCAATTCTTCCCCCAAAAATCTCTACCAAACAAGCACTTAATCAATAGTTCTAAGTGGATTCCACTACAAAATGACATTCACTATAGAATCATTATTCTACACGAGTAAATTTTGAAATCGACGAGTCCTCCAAATGTCATAGTTATTAATGCTGTTAGATTAATGACGATTGATTAATTTTTTTGGAACAAATCAGATTTGTCTTCTTAGTCAACCAATAAACGATTTTCAACATGAATCAACTTAGCCCATATTTGAATCACATTAAAATTTTCATTTTCATTCTTATACTCATTTTCAATCACACAATTTTCAATAAAATAATATTTTCCATCACTTCAATAATTTTCCTTCTTTTTCAACCACACATTCTCTAGCAATTTAATATTCCAAAATACATTCTTACAAAATAACGAGGCTCAAACATAACCTTATATTAGATCTTACGAGTGCTGAGTAAGGCAGATAGGCCACGGGAGTGTGCCACATGGCAATGGAATCCGCGTCTTAGGATTGGCTCCCAATTTGCTTTGGCCCCACCACCACCATCGTCAATGTCACCCTACTAGACCAACTCCATGAGAATAAAGGGATAGGAGCAGAGTCAAGTTTATTTTTTGCTTCACATTTGTTGTCCATTCATTCTTGCTGCAATAATTCTTCCAAGATTGTATTTTTCATAATTAAAATGATTTCACCTGTGCTCTATAATCCAGTAAATATATCAGCAGCTGTGTTTTCAAGAACTCATCTGGGCATATCCAAGGATTTTCCAGCACAACTTTATGATTCTTTGCACAACAAATTCTATTCAAGAAGCCGAGAAAATGGGCAAATCAAGAAACTGACAAAAGTGATGGCCACACTGGATCAAGTTCCAAAAGTGGAACCGGCTGAAACTGATACAATTTCAAGGTCACCGGAAAGGAAGCTGAGGATTCTGGTGGCGGGTGGTGGGATTGGGGGGCTGGTTTTTTCGTTGGCGGCGAAGAAGAAGGGCTTTGATGTGGTGGTGTTTGAGAAGGACTTGAGTGCAATCAGAGGGGAGGGACAGTATAGGGGTCCAATTCAGATACAGAGCAATGCATTGGCAACTTTAGAAGCGATTGATGTAGATGTGGCTGAAGAAGTTATGAGTGCCGGCTGCATCACTGGTGACCGGATTAATGGCTTGGTTGACGGTATATCTGGCAATTGGTAAGTTAGTTAGTATTTTGTTAAAGAAAGCTTTAGCTAATTGATGGCATTGCAATTCTAATATAGACCTATACCTAACTCTAAATAAGACTATTAGTATTAGACGGCACTTCTTCAAATAGGATTTTGCTACTTTTACGTCAAAATTGTAAATTACATAATATGACACCGTGGAGCACATGAAATTTTGTATGGAATTGGATAGAATAACAGATATTGATGTCAAAATCAATGCGTGCAATTTTAACATCCACTGGGATTCATAGGAGAATAAATTAACATCACTTGTGAAATAGCTGATATCCTAGAACTAGAAGAGATATGACAAATCACATTATATCAGTAACTCTGCCATCGAGGCTTTAAAAAAAAAAGAAAAGGCATGGTCTTAACATTTGAAATTGCATTTTTCCCACATAAGCTTCCTATGTTCTTTACGAAGCCCCTGTATTTCTTTCTCTTAACATTCTCAGCTTTGCTTCTCTCTGCCCTATATCCTAAGTTGTCATCCTTCTTGCTGGCCCAGATCCAATATAAATGCATGCATCTATAATTTGACTCATGTATGCATTCCCATGGCAATGACCAGAAATGGTGAATGTTATGAACTTGAGCCAATTGTTAAGAATTACGTATCGCTCCGATACCACTTGTTAGAAATTAAAGATGGAAAATAATAAGGCAATATGAAAAAGTAATGATCACAAGAACACAAAGATTTTACTTGGAAACCCAAGACGGGAAAAACCACGGGAAGAGGCAAAGAATTCACTATATCAAAAGTAAGGATTACAATATGTCTGATCTCAACTAACCTGTTGGATAACCAAAATATGTGTTGTACACCACATATAAATAATGCTAGGAATCCCTAACGCACTAGAAATATATAATACAATGAAGAGTCTAATATAAGGTGAAATCTTAATACAATAAGTAAAAACTAATAATGAACTTAAATTCTCAAATAGACTTCAACTAGAGTTTCCAAGCAGCCTTCCAAATAGAATTCGGGTCACTCCTTAATTCTAACAGTAAAGGACCTTTGTTAGAAATTATCGTCATAGGATTCCCACTATCAACTTATTGCTCTTGTTTAGGTGAAGTGTGTCAATTTTTCATGTGTGTTTTCCCTGTTTTCCTTTCTTTTTGGTACATGGAGAACCCATTACACTAGAGCAATCCGATTTAGTTTCATTGATCAACTGAGATAGAGGTATGGATGGCCAGTGTACATTAACTGAAATTAGGCTCTAATGAAAATATTATGTTGGATAATGTACAGTACACACTGTACCTTGTATAAGAAACTATGATCAGTTGCTTAAAATGATTAACTAGTGGATCGTCAGGTACATCAAGTTTGATACATTCAGTCCTGCAGCAGAACGGGGACTTCCAGTCACTAGAGTCATTAGCCGCATTACATTGCAACAAATCCTTGCTCGTGCAGTTGGAGAAGATATCATCATGAATGAAAGCAATGTGGTAGACTTCAAGGATGACGGTCAAAAGGTAGTTTTATCTGCGCAGAACTCTTCCTTCCCCCTATAAAAGAATTAAGGTAGATGTGGATTACATTCCTCTTATTTCTGTAAATATTGATTTTTCACCTTCGCACCCTCTGTTCTGCAAATTCAGGTTACTGTGATACTTGAGAGTGGACTGCGTTATGAAGGCGATCTTCTAGTTGGTGCAGATGGAATATGGTCGAAGGTATCTCTCTTTTTCATTTTTCTCATGTGTGTTATTGTATTCTTTAATGAGAATAGGAGAATAAATAATTTATTTGCTAGTCAAACAAAAATGATGTTAATTCTGATACCTGTCCTTGTGGATGAATTGTGGTACTCTGGTTGCAGATATTTACTTAAAGATATAGCTGTCAATATCTGGCTATAAATATATCCTTTTCGTTTGCTGGAATATCCTGGTTAAATTTTCTTGATTGGAAATCTGTTGGTGTTAGATGAATAAGGGCAAAAGCACACGTGCAACTATGGCATTTCTAGACCATATTTAGCATTTCAATTTGGGTATCTCTAACTCTGACATTGCTGATGATGAGTTTAACATAGGTGAGGAGAAATTTGTTTGGACCAACAGATGCTATATACTCGGGCTACACTTGTTACACTGGAATTGCGGATTTTGTTCCTGCTGATATTGAGACTGTTGGGTATGTTGTATATAATTGACATTGCATCTTATTTTTCCCTATTATATATATACCTATCGATTTAAGCTATATATTCCAAGAAAGAGGCTCTTATATCTATATTTCTTTTGAAGGTACCGAGTATTTTTGGGCCATAAACAATACTTTGTTTCTTCTGATGTGGGTGGAGGAAAGATGCAGTGGTATGCATTTCACAATGAACCTGCTGGTGGTGTAGATGCTCCTCGGGGTAGTTACTCTTTTAATGCTTTTCTCTTGCCGATTTAAGACTAATAGATAAAGCCAGTGTAACAGTTTCAAAGCCCTTTAAGGCATAATTCACCTAACTCTCTGGCGCTGAATCTCACATGACATTTCATTGACTGAAAAGATGACAAAATAATCTTTCCGAAACTTTTTTGCTGAAAGGAATACTGGTTTATATACGGGCATGAACATAATTTCTTTTTCTTGTTTTTTCCTGTAGAGACATTTATGCTTCTTTTATTTTCTTTTAATTGTATTTGGACTAATAGAGTATTGTTTTTTAAGGGGCAGATCCTTTTTCTCTAAGAGTTTTTAACTGTGAATAGAAGTACAAAAGACAAATATCTATCTAGATTACATTTAATTAATTTCTGCGGCAATGTTCTGGATGATTAAGATGCATGAAATAAACTACCGTCAAAGTAGAATAACTTGCCTCAAAATTATTTATTGTATAATTTTCTTGTCCCCCCCTTCAATTTCAGGTAAAAAGGAGAGGTTGCTTAAATTATTTGAAGGTTGGTGTGATAACGTAATAGATCTCTTGCTAACCACAGATGAAGATGCAATTCTTCGACGTGACATATATGATAGGAGACCAACCTTTACTTGGGGAAAGGGTTGCGTAACCTTGCTTGGAGATTCAGTCCATGCTATGCAGCCCAACTTGGGTCAAGGGGGATGCATGGCCATTGAGGTAGACAATTTAGCTATTTTAGTTTTGCCATCTTTTTCCTTTTTGGTATTTGTCAATCGATGCTTTAAATTAGACATCATAGCTTGAATTTCTTATGCTTGCAATTGTATGTCATAGTAGTTATCTCTCCCTTTTGCTACTCTCTGTTCAAAAAATACACTACGCATTTATAATGGATAATTTTTTTTTTTTTTTTCACTTTGTTGTATTTAATTTTCTTTCTAGCTCTGAACTTGAAGTCATATTCAATTAGTTTTCTTCATGGTATAGGATAGCTATCAATTGGCACTGGAGCTGGACAAAGCTTGGAGGAAAAGTGTGGATTCAAGGACCCCTATTGATGTAGTCTCTTCTTTAAAGAGGTAAAACATGATTTGCTAGCTGTTATTGTTGTCTAGGGAAACTTTATAAAAGTCGACTATGGGGTTTTTTGAAGTAATAAATTATTTAAAATCTGGAGGATTTATGAACCTAAGGTTTCTTATGAAATAAACTTTGCTTGACTTACAAGGCTATGAAGGCAAAAGATATATTGGAGATTGAAGTTGACAGGCATATGATATCTTTCTGCCATACCATTTCTAACACAAACCATAAGGTGGAGCTATCTCTCGGAAGTCATAAACATAGTAGAATGGTTCAGATGTAAATAGACCATGTCACGATTAATCCCATTCCAGGGTTCTCTATCTTTGGTTTTATTAATTCAGGTACGAGAGCGCTCGAAGGCTACGTGTTGCAGTTATTCATGGACTAGCAAGGATGGCTGCAATTATGGCATCAACATACAAGGCATATCTGGGTGTGGGACTTGGTCCATTATCGGTAATGATATTTGCCAATTCTTATTACAAAATTGGAATGACTTGAAATAATTTCAGTTTGGTACAAGGGTTACCTACAGTTTAATTGCAGCCTATTGTTTGTTTATGTAGTTCTTGACGAAGTTTAGGATACCACATCCTGGAAGAGTTGGTGGGAGAGTCTTTATCGACGTTGGTATGCCTTTAATGCTAAATTGGGTTCTCGGCGGTAACGGGTGAGATTTGAGGACTCTTCTTTCACCATTATCTCTATCAGATGATATCTGCCCTCAATTGTTTTCCATTCCAAACAACAATTATGAAATAGTGATTCGCAGTTAAAAACTGCCCGATTCTCCTTGAAGTAATTACTTATTCCATAAAGAGTCCTTTCACATCTTGATATTTGGTAGAATGAATTTGAGAGGTTAGACAATTAGCTTTACTAAGTTTCATACAGAAAATCTCCATAAAATTATAAGCTTTATTTTTCATGTGAATTGTATTAGTTTACCGTACATGAAGTAATGGACTATACCTTCTGCAGCTCAAATCTTGAAGGAAGATCATTGCAGTGCAGGCTCTCAGACAAAGTATGTACCTTAATAAACTAACCACACGGTCAGCATAGTCGGAAGTTAATTTTACTCTATGATCTACTCAATTGGGTGAAAAAATGGTTCGTCATTTGAGTGTTGTTTTTATGTTTTCTAATTGTTGTAGGCCAATGATCAATTACGAAGATGGTTTGCAGATGATGATGCTCTGGAGCGCGCTCTTAATGCAGAGTGAGTACGGCATGTGTTAAATTTTATGTCATTGTTTTTCTCATGTTTTATAGTCTTCTACTTGCGTTCAAGAAGCTAAATTATTCACTTGTTGGTCATTTATAGCTGGTTTCTGTTTCCTATGGGAAACTCAACTGCTGCATCTGAAACAATCTTCTTAAGCAGAGACGAGAAGAAACCATGCATAATCGGGTATGCCTACAGTTTTTTTAATTGTATATTTTTATTTATTTACATGATATGAAGCCAGATATCATTAAACCATTTTCACCAAAGAGCTTGAAGCTAATTACAGCCCCAAAATTTTGCTTTATGTGTTCACAGCACGGTAACTCTAGTTTTGCTAACACCAGCACTTTTCTGATCTTAGGAGCGTGTCACATCCAAACTTTCCTGGAGTATCAATAGCTATATCGTCCCCTCAGGTGACATGGCTAATTGCATCTGTTTGCTATGTATATTTCTTGAAGTTTCTTTCCACATTTCTCTCTTAATAAAAAAGGTTCACGTTATTGCAGGTTTCTAAAATGCATGCTCGGATAAGCTACAAAGATGGAGCATTTTTTGTAACTGACTTAAGAAGTGAACGTGGCACCTGGATCATTGAGTAAGCAATGAGAAGATTATACTTGCAAAAGACGGTTTTCTATTCCACTCGTTCAAATAATATGATTACGATTGTTGTCATTGGTTCATAAAGATCCTCATCTTATGGGGAATTTTTTGATTTGATTTGATTTTTTTGCAGTAACGAGGGCAGGGGATATAGGGCGTCTCCCAACATCCCTGTTCGTTTTCATCCATCCGATGTAATAGAATTTGGTTCTGATAAAAAGGTTAATTTTCTTTCTTTTTCCACATTTGTTGCTTGCACAAAATATGTGTGGTTATATGCATGTAACTCATTCTCTGTGCGTTGTGCAGGCAGCTTTCCGCGTAAAGGCAATGAAGTTACCACCACGCAAAGACAGACAATGGAGTTCTACGGACTGTATGAAGGTGAACTAAGTTAACAGGGAATTGTACAGCAATACAGCATTTATACTCAGCAGCAAAGCTGCCACATTTTGAACTCAGAGGTTTATAAAAGATATAGCTAAAATTCAGCCATGAGAATGTAATTATTGATAGGGATATATGCACATAGATGTAAAGAAAGCTTGTTCGAAATATTTATCGATTGTGCTACATGTGCATAATAAGTTTACATGATAGTTTACCTACACATGATATGGTAAAATATGGTTTGGTCAGATTTCTTCAATCAAATTTAAAAAATAAAAAAAAATCTTTCTCCATTGACACTTCATCTATATGTAAACCATGAGGTAAGTGTTTATGTACAAGTAGAATTATTCAATATTTATTGACACCCCCCGGCCCGCGACATTTGCCTGTCCCTTTTTAGTTTTTACCGTTGACAAAATTTCTTTTACTGGGAGGTTGCGTCAGTTTGGGTATTCCACATTATAACGAGATAAATAGTAATTTTTTTGAGAATGTGTGGTTAAAAAAGAGGGAAATTGTTTTGAGTTTACGAATAATATTATTTTATTTACCTTTTGAATCTAGTAGTAATTGCAATTATGATGCGCATAAACTTTTAAGACGCAAGCATTTCGTTTTGGAAACGTTTTCAAAATCAAAACTCTTCGGACATGTTTCGGAAACTCAAAAATGGTTTCCTGTCTTTTTATTGAAATTTGAAAATTCTATGAAAGCTTTATGGAAACTTCTAGGCAACGTTGCGTGAAAAAAAGATTTTTAGTAGATTTTAATAAAAATTGATGAAATATGTGGTTGAAAAATTGTGGATCTTATAAAATGTATTGTTAAAATTAATTGTTGATGTTGACTTGAAACTTTAATTTGATTTTAATCTACACCAAACAGGGCATTAACGTGAAGGCGTAGTCAGTAGTCACAATCCAAAATTTCTCAAACTTCAAAAAAAACTCCCTATCCACCACACAGAATTTAACTCGGCCCATACTCAGCAAATGTTTTTCATTGAATTGCCAGACAATTAACGAACACCGACCACGCCCTTCAAGGACAGGTGAGGCCACAGTCAGGTGCGCCACCAACCCGGTGGCAGGCAGTAGACAGAAATCCATTAATGCACCACCACCATTGATTCAAGTTTTATGGCACCATTTATTGTAGAGACAGTTAGATGTGAGACTTGTTTGATGTCAAAGACTCTAGACTCTAACGACTCAAATTAATGACTTTTGTGCACATCACAATCGTCACCGCCTGGTGATCTTTGTGAATAAATCCAGAAGTAATGTTATTCATCCCCACTGATGAAGAAAACACAGTCTACGTGATGTTAATGTGACATTAAATGATATGTGAAATTAAATAAGTCATTTAATTTCACATTTTATTTAACCTATCATTTAAAACCACATAAACTGTGTTTTCATCCTCACCGGGGATGAATAACATTACTCTAAATCTAATGACTATGCTCGTGTAATTAGGAATGTACGTTAAGTCCTTGTTTGTCTCTCATTTTTTAAAAATTATTTTATTCTATATACTCATTTTCAATTACACATTCACACAATAAAATACTTTACACGTAAATCTAAATTTTTTCATTGGCTAGCAAATGGCCTATAAAAGAGAACTGACCGTTGAAGCAATTAATCACAAATTTGGTCAATCTTTGGAAAGGCATCTAATAGTCCTAAAATTTAGGTCTATGTTTTTGAAGAAGTCTTCATTTGATTTGAATAGATTCTCTTTTGCCACATGAGTTTTGTTTTCTTTAATTATTACTTTGAAAATTATTCAAGTTAATCTATTTTATTCCATACTTACAGTGTTTAAATTTGTGACAACAAATTTCGCTTCCATTGTCTAGAATATGTTTTTATAGGCACACCAAACATTCTATACACTCGACGGTCGCATAAAAAAAAATCAAGTTTATAAATATTTAATTCGAAAATAGATTATAATTCAAATATTTAATACTAATAATGATATTATAATACTAAGGGTCTGTTTGACATTCTTTAATTTAATTTATGAGTTGTTATATGATCATTTTCAATCACATATTCACACAATAAAATATTCTAAACGGATATTATAAATTTTTCCCTATTTTTTAACCATACATTCTCCTAAATATTATTATTCAAAACTCTTTTTTCTACCAAAATGGTTGTCAAACAGGTACTAAATTAATCTCTCTCACACCCCCTCCCATAACATTTCACCAAACTCCCATGTTTTATCAACTTAATTTATTATTTGTTTTAGTTTTCCATTTGTAGCGAAAAAAATATTATAAAATTTATCAACTTTAAATGAATTTATTAATTGATATTATTAACATAGAATTATTCTATTTTATTGAATAACTCAATTTATAAAATAAAATAACTTCATAAAATTTCAAACCAAATGTTTTTTCTAGTTTTTTTATTTTTTATTTTGAGAAATAGTTTTTTAGAATGACAAACCAAATGCCATTTTAATAATTTTAAAACTGACTCCCAAAACGAAAAATTTAAAAATGAACTCAAAATTTAAAATAGAAACACAAAACAAACGGACCCTTATACTTTAAAATGAACTTTAAATGGGGACGTGGACCATGTTCCCCGTACTCGCCTTGCTCCCGTCAGGGACAATGGTCCTCGTCCCTCGTATTCGATTAGTTGATGAATCCGTGTATTGGGTTTTTTGGTCATTTCTACTCCGTCCCTGGACTCGACTTTATTTTTGTCAAATCTATGTTTGAATGAGATTTTATTACATTGATAATCATAACTCTAGAAAATGTGTTGAATGCAAAACCTCTTTTTCATAGGCTTCCCTCTTAAGCAATAAGATACAAACTCTTGTAACATATGATTACGACAGGAGAAGGAGGGACCGTTTGGCTAGAATTATAATTATAACGTCAAAAAATGGGGTACAAAGGTTAGATTTACAAATGATTACTGGTCTTCAACTTATAACCCCTTTTACTGCTAAAGAATTTTACCCCTTTTTTGAAAAAGTTCCTCGTTATGTTGTAACCCAGCAAGAAAACAAAAGTACCAATGGCTTTGGACTTGGATGCTTCTAGTGGCCCCCACTTCTTTGCTTTCTTCTCTAAGAATTTGGAGGGGTGGGTAGGGCTTGTATCGGGAGCCAGAGCAGAATCGGTATAAAAGTTACAAACATCTAATTTTTTGCGTAGGAATCCGTTGCAAAGTAAAAAAATTCCAAACATTAATTTGAATATTTTCAAGTTTAAACTTGACTTGGGCAAATACATATTGAAGTTTGATTTCAAATTACAAATGCAGTCAATACTCGAAGAGTTTGTGAACATATAACTCCTCACACGGTTACACCAGCACTAACAAATTACCACATGTTTAATAATAATAATAATAATGTTCATGTTTGACATTATTTTTGAAAAGTTAAAATTACTTTTAAGATTAAGAAATTACTTTTGGCTCGTTTAGATAAATTTTTAGAATTATTTTATTGAAGTAGAATAGTTTTTAAAAGAAACTGATCTAAGATGACTTTGTTATGCCTCTTCTTGACGAGGATCCAGATCACTACCACTTGGCAACCATGGCAAGTCAACAATGTCCGCACTCCACATCACTATCCTACCTAGTCGAGATGAAGTCGTGTACAAAGTAGTGGAGGTGATGTATCACTTTCCGTCGAGGTGCCATGAGGAAGCCGACCCTCCATGGCCTTGACAAGGTGTTATGCATGTTGCAGGGAAGAAATCCAAGGCAATTAGCCTCTTCCTTGAGGGAAGCATCTCATACCTCACCTCTTTCAAAAGATTTTTGTACAAGATCTTCATACGATTAATTGATGTGACATATCTGCAGTAAGAACTTAAAATGTTAAATTGTTAGTCTACTTTTCAGAGGTTAGACCTAGACTCTAAGGTGATCATTTTTCAGAAAACATTATATGCCAATCAACCTATGATTGACGGATTGATGCCTAGAATGAGAAACATCGGCCATCAAGATAAGATAATGTGTATCTTGATCCAATGGTCAATATTTCACATTTTCTACTATAAAAATCCACACTTAGTATCATTTGAAGGTAATATAACTTTGTCCACCCAAATTATAAACTTGCTTTCATTACTCTCTATTCGGCCTTTTATATTCGACCCCTCTACACTTAATGACTCACGTCTTTAGTATGTCTCATACTCAAACACTTATTGATTGACTTAATTGTAGGAGTGTCCGCGGTCGCCTCTTTCACTATTGAAAAATGTCATATATGATTTACGATTTATCCAAATGTGCAAGAACTAAACTTACTTTAGATATGAGAGGAGTCATGATCTGTTTGTCACGTTATCCGTACAAAAATTGAGATCAACAGATTTCATCAAAATTTTCTTCTATAAGAAGTCGAAGTTATTCCAAACATACAAAAAACATAGAAGTGAATATGTGGGGTGGGGGGGAATTTGCTTTCACATTCAAAGATTAAGGGCATGTTTGGTACAGATTCTCATTTTCTATAGTAAATCAATTCTCATTTTTAACCACACATTCTTCAATAAAATAATATTTTCCATTATATCAATACTTTTTTCTTCTTTTTCAACCACACATTTCCCATCATATCACTATTTAAAAATCAATTCTTCTCTCAAAAATCTCTACCAAACATACTCTAAAATCATGAAAACAAAAATGAGCACCTCGTTGTTTTGTCTCTCAAAAGCTAAACGGGAAGACGTTTAGGGTGTCAGGTATCGTCCTTTTATCCATCTGGATAGAAATTTGGATGCCCAAATCAAATATTTCTTGTCCCTTTACAAATTCCCAAGCAAAAACACCATCAACGTCTCTTTCTCATTTATGATTTATCTCAACTCATATGTATGTCTGTCTGTCTGTCTGTCTTCTTAAAAGAAGAGATTTCCATCCATTTTCCCTTTTCTTTCGTTTCTGCCTATTAAAATCAGTTCACCCCATTAAATTCAACTTAAAAGATAAGCCTTTTAGAGGGATAGTAGATTTTCATATCTTACTTTATAATTATATAATATAAGCTTCTGTTTGGTATCCATTCTTTTTTTCATTCTCATTCTTCTACTAATTTTCAACAACACATTTATCAATAAAATAATATTTTTCATCACATCAATAACTTTTCCTTCAATTTCAACCACAAAAAAAGTGTGATTTAACACAAAGAATGCATTTTTTTCTAGAATAATGGTTACCAAACGCTGCCTAAATGTGAAGTTATAACTTAGTCGAGTAAGGTCCTCAAGGATCAGACACTCAAACAAAGAATCCATGCAGCCATATCCAGCTCCCTCAATGTAGGGCCAAGTACTCGAAATTTTTTGTTGGAAGTACGAAAATATGACTTCAAAACATAATTTATGGGGCAAAATCATATGAAATTTGGATTTGAAACACCAATTTGAGCCTACTGATGCCTGATAGAATTATATACAAACGATGCCGTGCGGTGACGCTTACCTCGAAAGCAATTGGCACTGTCCCACGTCCAGTTTTGGGAACCCACCTAACGTCTTTTTTTCCCCTCGAAAAGAAGCACACGTGCGACTACTACCGATTCGATACAATATTCCATCGAAATGCTACAAAATTATTCTTCCGAAAGATTAAAAAAGAGAAAATGAGACAATTAGGGACTAAAAATCAAAATTAAATAAACAAATAACTGCAAATCAACAATTTAAACAAGTATTAGTATATTCTTTCCATTTGATTTGGTTTGTGTAACTTTCTTAACGTTTTCTATACCATCCCGTTTTTCATAGTACAACAAAAACCGTGTTTTCCCATTTTATCATTTCCCAGAAGAAGCAGGAAGCAAACACGAGACTTTGAAAAGTGAAAAAACAAAAGAGGGAAAGAATATCGATGTTCGCCGGTAATTACCGGCCGGTGACCGACTCAGCTAGTTTCCCGATTCTTTCGACCAACTCCGGGGACAACTTTTTTACCGGTTTTTTCTCCTTTTCTCGTCTGAAATCAAATCCTAATGCATCCGAAACCTCTTCGGAGCTCCACCCGGATTTCTGGAGCAAATCGGAATACTTGTCCGCTTTCAATAGCATAGCATCAAGTACTGCTTGATTGTCCAGCATCACCATCTCGCCTTCGAAGAACCCGGATGCCGACACTTGTACGATTTCTGATACGTCTGATTCAGCCCACCCGCCTTCTCTCAGGACCGACCCGATTTGAGTCACGTACTCATCGACCCATTTTGGGATCTTCGATCTTGGCATTTCGAAGTACCTTTCTGGTGATGATGAGGATGAAGATGACGAATTTGAGTTCCTCCGACGGCGATCAATGGCGGCATCGCTCCAGAACTCCACCCATCTTGGTGTCTTTCCGCCGAAAACTGTATCCAAACTTCTTCTGGAAAAATTTGTCGATGAACCGGCTGATTTTTCACTCATGGAACGTTGCCTGGAGAGGATATTCGGTTCTGGGCCTTGAAACAGTGAAGATTCACGGTCGAAAAAGTCTGATAAATCAAACCCACAACAGAAAATTCTGTTTTCGTCGACATAGAATATAGGGTTTCCAGCTAAACATGGATTGCAAGGAATGTAACAATGGTTGAAAACGGGTATAAGAAGAGGGGCCCGTTTAAGGGCGTTTCGGGCTATTTTTAAGGCTTTTTCCGGATCGGATGGCCTCGGACCCCAGGACTTGGACCACAAAGCATTCCGTGCTATGTGAAAGGTAATGGAGGCAATTGGTAGGTCAATGGAGGCACGGAGTTGCAGGCGAGCAGAACCTGACGAGCGCCAGTCAGGGAATCCAGGTCCTAGAGGCAAACCAGCCGAAAGCACAGCTCTGAGGTCCGGCGGGAAGGCGAACCCGAACTCTGCCTCTGCTAATGCAAACTCCACTTCAGATAAACCCGGCCGGACCTGGATACCCGAATTCTTGAGATGACTTATGACTTTGTCCGCTAAGGAACTGAAGGAAATAAGGCTGTTGCGCGGCGGAAGTGGGGTGGAGGGAGCGGAAGCGGCGGCTCTGGCGGAAAGGCGACGTAGGCCGGCTATATGAGCCGGGTTTAAACCGGTCATCCTCCGGTCCACGTCTACCATTCTCGTTCTTGTACTTTATATATGGGGAAAAGCAAAAGAATTTCTTTCTTTCGGTGTCTAACTTTGCCGGAAAATTCACAGAGAAAAAATGGCTTCTTTGTCTGTGGATTTTAGCGTGAGAAAGTGTAAAAGTTGAAAGATGGAGTGAAGCAGCTATCACTGAAGAAGTGCAAATAGGTAGAAGGAAAGACATCAGAGGAATTTATAACAAAGTAGTGGAGTGGGGGTCCACTTCCAGATTTTCTGGAATAATAAAAATTTATCTCCTTTTCCCAAAATTAAACTCCCTTTTGTTCCGAATTAAAATTTGATTTTAATCCAAGTTAAAATCAAAAAATCAATATTAATCATATATTTCATGAATCGTACAATTTTTCAACTAAACATTTCAAAAACTTATATCACGGTCAGATATTTACTAAAAATCTAATTTTAATACCCATCAAACACCATCTTAGCAGTGACGGATTAATTTTTTCTATTAAGCTTGAACGTAGATTAATATTTTATTAATTAAGTCTAAATCAGATAATTATTACGAAGATGGGTTCAACGGTACTCTTAGTATGCAAGATGATGTGGTCAATGAGTGAATTAAAATGAAAATTAATTTAATTAGGTGAAATTAACTTTCAAAACATTGATTTGTCGGGTGTCTTTAGTGGTGCGTTACAAGTAGGGAAAAGGGTTGAATGAGTTGTGTTGCTTGCTTGGTATGATCCAGATCGGAATATTACTGCAGGCACCGTTGGAAAAGAGCAAAATTAATATTAAACTACATACTATAATTGGTATTAATCAACAAAGTTGCATTGTATTGGTTTCAAGTCAACTTGGTGGTGCATAGACATCTTAAACGACGGAGAACCTTGATCCAAGATCAAGTGCAAATCACGGTCTGTCGAAGTCACTTCAATTGGGAAGAGCATGGAAAAGAGTATTATTTATCACCATGATGATTGAACATCAGTGATGTGATAACTTATTTTTTTCTCAGAAAAATTGAACCTTTTAATCCTATTATTTCACATAAACTGTCATATCACTGTTTTCCATTATCATAATGATAAATAGTATTATTCTTTAAAAAATATATCATCTCTCGACCTGAAAATTGCGAATAATGCTATTTATCATTACGATTATAAAATATCGATGATGTGATAATTTATCTCCCCACTATTTGTGGGTTTTTTACCCTAAACAAACGAGAAAAAAAGGGTTAAATTGGGAGGATTTAAATTTCAAGGTGTCAATTAAAGCCTCTTAATTGGTGTTGACTATTGAACTCATTTTTGAGCAAGTTGTACGACCGAAAATTCAATATAAAGTAATGGACACAAATTGTTGGGACATATTTGTCACATTGTAGGTACATGAGTACTATAAATGTGCATCTCAAAATGTGAAGGTCATGCCGTCATGATGCCTTAATTAACGACTAAGCACTACTTCCTCCATCTATTCGATGATTTAGGGACGTGACTAGATTATGATTTATATTGTGCAATCGAATGCTCGTAGTTAGTGGGCATAAGATAATTGACTCAAAAGTAATCATCAGTATCAACGGATATAACTCGAATCTTAATTGCAAGGTACGAATATTACTTAAAAGGGATAATTGTGAAAGTGTAATTATATAAATCTTTGTACTGAACATTTTAATATTTTTTTGTATTTTATGTCTCCCTTAATTAAATATTTAATTAAAGATCCAATTTTTTTTCCCAACGACAAGAACTAACGGTTAATTTTTTTCAAACCGAGCACGTGATATAAACACTGACACCATCCAAAACAACCATCTTATGAAATTTATATACTCTAATTTGTCAAAGAGAAGAGGCGAGGTTGTAATTGAAGCTTCATAAGTTGACTTTGAACATGGGATGTGACCTTAAATTTCGTTACTTTCATTAAGTAAAGATAAAGCATATAGCCATAAACTATATTGATATGGCATTTGCTTGGTAAAGTCTTAACAATTTTTATAATATTTAATGTTTGTTAGAATAATTTAAAAATGCTGTTAAGAAGATGAGATCGAAGTCAGCAAATAATCATAATGATACATTTTACGGTATCCAAAATTTTTATCATCTTTTCAAATATATATTTTTCTCAAATTTTATCAAAATCTGTTAAATTTTTTTTTTTATCGTAAGCGTTATCAAACAATCCCTTACGATGGCTTAAAATGATGACGAACGACTTGTCAAAATGGGTCATAAAACATTGTCATAAAATAACGATTTTTAATGTTAGCTTTTTACGAGTTCATATTATTACTTTTGTTATGTCACTTGTGACAGTATCATACAAATGTATAAAGATGCATGATTGGACTTGTAGCCAGTAACAAGGAAGAATGTTTGTTCAATAATATATTAGACAAACAACAACAACAACAACAAAAAATTTTTTTTTTCAATAAATTTGAAATTATATAATGTATATTTTATTTTCATTTTTAAGGAGGAAAAAAAAATAAAGAAACTAGATAGATAACAACAAACATATTTCAAATCAGAAATGAAAACAATGGATTGGATTTGTTAGGGAGAGAGGAGGAAATGGACCAACCAAACTTACATTATGTGCTACAAAAAGTCCAATAAACGACACAAGTGGTAGTGTAAATGTGCGAGCAGTGGAGGCAAACGCCGTGGAAAAGAGACGATACGTCCATTTTCTTGTCCATAAATCCGCTGTGCATGGTGGGGTTTCGATGCTAATCAAATATCTTTCGTCTTCCTTCGCCCTACCATGCATATGTTCCCCCTAAACCCTGATTGGTCAAGCTATCACAATGTTGGCAATATATTTACTCATTTTGATGTGTAAATTGAGTTGGTTGTGATTGATTTTAAGCAACTCAGACGACGTACAGTTCCATTCATTGAATTAGGTGGAGAAATCTTCAAGACTTACTTGAAGTGAATATTAAATAGTTACACATGTCATCGACGTGCACGGTGTTGACCTCAAAAATATGTCTAATCGAGTAATCAACAGAATACTTGTCACCTCCCGTCCACCTATACATCACGGGCCAAGAGGGGTCATGGCCATTGAACCCGAGCATAGGGGTGTAAGCGATCCGATTTTTGCGATTTTTGACAAATTTTCAAACCAAACCGTTTTGAACGGTTTGAGAAAAACTCAAACATAAACCAAACCGTTTTGACCGGTTTGAAAAAAATTCAAACCTAAACCTAACGGTTTGGTCCGATTTTAAACCGCCGGTTTCGCATATATTTTTTTTCTATTTAGTGTCTACTTTTATGCCATTAATTCAATATATATTTATATTTTACTAGCAATAAATCTAAAACAAACTAAATATATCTGCTATAAATTTAAATACCAACAACATAAAAGTAAAATCACAATAAAATAAATCATAGTTTTTTTTTCGCCCTTTTGACGTTTTAGGATAATACTTTACGATAAAGATACAATACAAATCCACTAAAATAAATATAAGATCCAAAAAAAGTAATAATGTCACTTTTCAACTAGCAAAAGGAATAAACGAGTTAATTTTGTCACAGAACTTAAGAAACATCAAATTTTGTCACAGAACTCACAGAACTAGTAAAAGGAAGAAACATTCACATACTCAAGAAGCCACAGAACTCATGATCATTTGTCCTTCATATATAAAAAAAATTTTAATTAGCAAAATGGAAAAAAAAAAGAATTAAGACACGGATCCATCTAATAATGGCTTCCAAAAGACAAGTTGCAAATATTTTTTCTCCCCCATTCCACTATATATATCCACCTTCATCTTCTGCAATTTAACACGGAATTATACATATTCTCTCATATGTAAACAAATGTCTTTTGCGCACTTGATAGCCTGAATCTCAACTTTAAACCTTACTCACGATCAATAAATATGTAAACATATTTCAACTAGCAAGTGACAAAATTTCAATTTTAAGTCTTACTCAAGATCAAATAAATATGCAAGAACCTGAAATAGTCTAATAATACCGGCGAACGTACACTACCGGCAACTGGGAGGTTCGAAATTTTGAGGGCGTTGACGATTTAGGGGAAACCAGGAGGCGCCGCGGGGAGCGAGGCTGCGACCAACGAGTTGCGAATGAGAGAAATGGAAATTAGAAGATTAGGGTTGTGATTTGTGAGTATATGGACTTGGGTTGGGCTGTTTAGTGCTACTTCTTTCAAATTTGGGCATTTTTTATATATAATTAGGCTTGGGCGGGTCGTAAATCTTAATAATTAATAGAAAATTAGAAATTGATGAAAATACTTTCAAAATGACAAAATTATTCAATTTTACAAAATTGAAAGTTTGGATAAATTTTCAAAAAAAATCAATTTTTATTTTTTTATTTTATATATTTTTCGCCGGTCCGGTTTGGTTTCAAACCATAATTAAAATTTCCAAATCTAAACCAAACCGTTTTTGACCGGTTTGGTTTGATTCAAAATCATTTCGTCGACGGGTCCACGTGGCACCAAACCGTCGGTTTCGAAATTGCGGTTTTTGCTTACAGCCCTACCCGAGCCAAACTACAAGAACATGCGTTTAATTTGATCGAATGAATCCAATTGACACCATAAATGTCTAGTCAGGTAATGTGGGACTCCCTCCACCCCGGTGCAACGTATTTCTTAGATATAAGTCATGGGAAGAATACACGTTGAAACAACATTTGTGTAAATATACATATATCATCTGTCCAATAATTCAAAACTCTAAAAGTGATGTTAAAACAAACTATATACAGAAATATGTAGGTATATATCAGACTTTTAATTTGTCTGATTGTTCTTGATGCGACCCTTCCTTATGCTAACGACAAAACAGTTGTTGGATTTTTAGATAATGATATCCCCATTATAAATTGTTAGGTTGAAGTTAGTCGTTGAAAGGACAATCCGCACATGAATTGTACCCTCCTAGCTAGTAGTATTGCCTAATTTTCGTATGTTTAAGACGGTAAATAATGAATTACTACCAACATTATAATCTCACCACATGTGTGTGTGCGCGTGTCTATAATGTATACGTGAATAATCCATCATCATGATGCGTGGGGAAAAAAGATCAAGATATATATGATTTTTATCAACTTTTTAATCACACATATTTCATCTGAAACTTCATGATAATGGGGCTTTATGATATTGATGATAATTTTCCCGATAGTATAATCGCAAATTGACGATTAAGTAATTAAGTGAACACGTGTTTACAAGATCATAATAATCTTGTAGGTTGAGCCTAACATTATACTCAAAATATTAAAAACATTCATACACACAATTAGTTACAAATATATCATATTATGTGCTTAAAATAATCCCTAAGAGATTCCCCACTCCATGTGCTCCATCAACCTTCTAATAATTATAATATGATCAAGAAAATTTATAGAGATAATGGTGATTAAAGCCTAAAGCAAGGAGGTTTCCAAAAAATGGATTGTCCTTCATTACTACATTATTATATGCATAGATGAAGCTTTGGATATATTTATTCATTACTTTAAGGAAAAATAATGATAGATTCAATTCTTTTATCAAAAGCAAATGCATTAAAGAATCCCGATTTGGATTGGTAGGGTGCATAACATTTTAAAAAATTGATGACTAAAAAGTACTTAAATCTCCAAAATTCATAATTTAAACGGACGTTAAAGAGTACAAATCAACTTATTGTATTCTTAAATACAAAACAAAAGATAGCTATAGAAAAAAAAGTTTGGGCATAGGATTGAAGTGGGAAAAGGTGTGGATGCAATGGAAGGTTAGGAGTTGAGAATGGAATAGCTTTGGTGGGTCATGGGATGCATGCGTGTGGTTGAGATGGAATAAAGCAAAGTTTAGGGTGCCAAGTTTTTGCTTTAGATAAAGTAGAAAATAAGAAATCCGTGGTTCACAGGATACAAGAGAGATGCAGATATTAAGGTGAAAGTCACAAGAAATTTAATTCACACTTGCAAGAGGTAGGTAGGTCATGTAACAATCTTAACTAGATGTGTGATGGCTTGATCGAGTATTTCATTTAAAGAAAATTACAAAATGTCACATCTAGAAAACTTGATGCTCAACACCTTTCATATACAGGGTGATCAAGAACTAAAACTAAATTATAAGACAAGGGGACCATCCTTGTCCATTTATTGGGCCCTAGGCTAGGCCAGGCTAGGCTGATCAATTTACACATTTCACACCGTTAATTCTAATTGAGTCTCGTATTACTATATCAAGAGTTGTTTGTTAGATGATAAACATTTGGAAAGAAAACTCGACCCTTACAAGAAATGATAAAAATTATGGCACTCCTAGGCAATGACAAGTATCGTCTCTCACTACAAAGACCTAATGGCAATAGCAAACATGCATCAACATTCTTAAAAAGATGGCACAATCCCTTGCTTTTCTTTACCATTTGCTTAGGCACTACCATTTTCACCAAAACATCACTCAACTATACTAAAAGGATGCACACTATTTTAACTTACTTTTCTTTCTTAATATTGTTTAGTGGTCCATATCAAATATGTTACCAAGGAAGTCAACCATTATGGAATTGACCACAAATGGATATTGATATACAATGCATAAAAAACGTAATATTATTATTATGAAGAAATACCTCCGCGGTTTCAAGTTTCAATATATTGCTATTTCATTTTGTAAAGGGAACTATATCAACGATATCAACTACGTTATCTAATGGCTTGAATTTTAAATTCGTTCCACTTTAAGAAAGTCACGAGTTTACGTGGGTAAGGATGATGGGCTAAATAAAGAGAACAATACATAATTTCGACGTATAAAAACCACATTCAACAACAAACAAACTCTTTAAAATATTTCATAAATCAGGTAGTAAATAATAATAATAATAATAAATTTAATTTAATCTACATATTCAACCCTCACCCCATCCCCAGAAATTTTTTCATAAATTGAAAATTGAAGATTATACCCCCACCCCACGGAACTACCCTACCCTATCCTACCCCTAGAAAATTTCCAGATTGAAAACTAGATATTACACCCCATTCCATGGAACCACTCTTACTCCACCCCATGGAACCACCCTACCTCATCACCACCCACCCCACCCCCCACCCCCCATTTTTTTTTTCAAAAATTGAACATTTGTCTTCAGTGTGATTGTATGTGGCCGTCTAACTTGTGAATGTATGTAACCAAGTCACTAACATAATCAATTCAAATCCACAACCATAAATACTAAATTCAGTTATATGTGATTAATTATGACCAAATTTGTCTTCAATGTGACTGTTCGTGACCAGGTTATTCTAATCTGTGATTGTATATAATCAAGTCACATACAGTCGCAGATCTGATCACATACAATCATACTGAATATAGAATTGGTCACACCCTCTTGCCATCTCCGCCACCACCACTCCTAATATTGTCAAGAACCAAACGCTCAACACCTCACCACGATCACCAACAATAGAACCATTGTTGTCTACACCATCACCAATAGAACCACCACCAACAACAGAATCACCCACAATTTAGAAAATCACCTGCACCATTTGCAAAATACCAACAACCATCCCAAAACTTTGACTAAACAAGTGATCTGATAAAAAACCACCCATCACTAAAAATCTTACAAGGCTATGCTGATTCCTTCTTATTCTTTACCAAATCCAACACCAAAACCAATTTTCTCTCCACCACCACCCGTGAGCTCACCTCCACCTCCAGTTTTCTCCCAACCTCCACCTGTCCAGTCACCTCTACGACCCAAGCACTCACGGCCACCACCACCTGTAAGCTTACAATCGCCTCCAGTATTATCGCCGATGCCACCACCTGTGAAATCACCTCCATCACCACCGAAGCGATCTACACCATCTCAAATATTCTCCCTACCACCACATGTCCACTTACCGTCCCCACCACCCAAAATTTACATCTAAAGCCTCTTGGTTGGATAAGAGAACGATTTGTTTGGAGAGGTAGCCGAAATTTTCGTCAGCCCTCATAGTGAAGCAAGCAGTCGTTCTCTACTGCAGCGCAACCAATGAAGCAAGGCACCACTAGTCGCAGTAGTAGCGATGCCTTACTACGACCCAGTTTAAAACTCGTCGTCATCACGCAGGGCATTTGCCCAGCATCGTTGCTGGGCACTGCTTACGTCATGGTGGTGGCGACAATGACTTGGTTTTAGTAGCAAGCGGGCGATGGGTGTAGTGGCACAGAGAGAAGACGGGAAAAAGGGTAATTAGCACATAACGTCCTCACCTTTCACTGTTATTGTAGAAAATATCCTTACATTTCATTTTTTGGCATTTTCACCCTTATTTTCACATTTCGTTGCGCAAAAGGTTATTTTATCTATATTTTCAATTAAAAATTATGAAATGACGAATATACTCTTCCCTTTAAATAAAACAAAAGAAAAAAGAAAAAAATTAATTGCAAATGTAGTCCTAATTTTTTTAAAAAGTGCAAATGAGTCTCAAATAAATTATTAAAAAGGTAATTAGCACATAATGTTAATATCTTTCACTATTATTGCAAAAAAAGTCATCACTTTTTATTTTTTGACATTTTCACACTTAATTACACATTTGATAGCACAAACCATCATTTCTATCAATTTTCATCCAATTTCTTAATAAAAAGATGTAAAATGACGAATATACCTTCATTTTAAATAAAAAAGCTAAATAATTAATTACAATCATAGTCCCAATTTTTTAAAAAAAGTACAAACGAGTCCCAATTAAATTTATCTAAAAATTTAAAAAATTTAAAAAGTGCAAACAAGTCCCCAAATAAATTATTAAAGAATTAGAAATTAAAATATATATTTTTTATTTTAATATGAGTGTATATTCATTATTTCACAATTTTTTATTGAAAATTTGGATGGAAATGATGGTTTACACAATCAAATGTATAATTAAGGGTGAAAATGCCAAAAAATGAAAGGTATAGACGTTTTTCGCAATAAAGGTGAAAGATAGGGAATTATGTACTAATTATAATTTTAGTAATTTGTTTGGGACTCATTTGCGCTTTTTAAAAAAATTTAGACTATGATTGTAATTAATTAATTTTTTTTATTTAAAGAGAATGGTATATTCATCATTTTACAATTTTTAATTGAGAAAATAGATTAAAATGACTTTTAGCACAATGAAATGAGAAAATGCCAAAAAAATGAAAGGTAAAAATGTTTTCCACGATAACAATAAAGGTGGGGATGTTATTTGCTAATTACCCTCGACAAAACGGATTGGGGATGAATTGGGGTGGGGAGGAGTTAGGTGTATACGTAGATTAAGCTTAATTAATTTTTATTAATTATAATTATTAAAATTTAATTACCAGATTTGTGAAATCAAAATTAATTCCCCTGTTTTTTTTAAAAAATTAATCTTTAAATGTAGGTTTCAAGGTAATTTTCCTTGAGCAAATTGGAAGGAATTAAGGCTAAAATGGTACAAATCAATCAAATGGCGCAAGTAAACGGGCCGCCACTGACCCAATTGAATAGCCCATATTATTGACCCTTATGTAGGAATTAAATAGGGAAAAATTCATAAATAATGTGTATTCTTTACACCAATTCAAAAATAAGGTTTATAGTTTGAAACTTCAAAAATCAGGTTTTTTTTTTTTTAATTCTAATATAATATAATATAATAAACCCACCCCACTTGCACCACCCCTACTGCTCCGGTGACTATTCCGACGACCATTCCGACCACCACTTTTTTTCCTGCGATTGTTCTGACGATCGTTCCAGCGACCATTCCGACCACCACTCTTCTCCGACGACTATTCCGGCGACTGGTCACATATTCATAATTATAAGTCACAGATTTATTTATTGGTCACATATCGTCAAATTAATTGGTCACAAATTATTTCATAGTCACAGATCAAAAATTTTATAAGTCACATATTATTTCGAGATCACATATCATTCAAATTACAGGTCACATTTTATTGACTGGTCACAGATCAAAATTTATAGGTCACGCGGTCACAAATTTCAAAATTAGTTGGTCACATATTTTTTCTAGGTCACAGATAACAAAATAATTGGTCACGGATTATCAAATAAGGTCACATATTATATTTTTAGTCACATGACCAAAATATCCAGTCACAAATTTAAAAATTTGTTAGTCACAGTTAACTAAATGATAGGTCACAGATAACCACTGCGGCACCACAACCACCAATCTCACCAGTACGGCCAACATCACCACTGCCTCGCCACCACACATCACAACAACCACCACCCCACACACACATATCCGCCACACACCCACCAACAAATTAGATCCAAAAAGCCAGTATCCTACACCACCAGGTCCACCACAAGCACCCTACACCATCTCCAGCATCACACTCCACCACTACAACTACCACCACCACCACCACCACCACAACCCATCCCACCACCTCCTCCTGCAGACCGCCAACTTCATTATCACTGCCAGAATGGAGCAGAAACCAATCACAGCAGCCAACATACGATTCGGAGTTCTTGTTACAAAATGCGAAAATAGATGATTTACAAATCGATTAAAGGTCACGACTTAAAATGGGAAGGAGATTAACAGAACGGTCGAGAGACGGAGGAAACTGAGACGCTGCTGCGATTCACAGCAACGCCTCGTCGACGGCTGCGTGAATCGCGGCGGCGCCTCGCAGCCTTCTTTGCGATTCACGGCGGCGTCGAGCGGCTAGCTGCGGCGGCGCCTCGACTCTGTTAGGGAGAGGAAGGGGGAGGTGTAGGGGGATGGGGAAGGGAGGAGAAGCAGGCAGAGGTGCGGGCGGTCATGATTGTTGATGTGGCGGTGGTCGACGGCAGGTGGTGGGGAGATTTATAGAGGGAAGTGGAGAGGAGACGCCAGAGAGACGAGAGAGGTGAGTGAATTGAAAGGGATAAATTAGGGTTTGGAATTTAATATATTACCTGATTTTTGAATTATGAAATTTGGTCCCTGATTTTTGAATTCTATTCTTCAAACACCTGAATTATTGTAATTTCCCAATTAAATAAGAGATTACTGAACAGAATGGTGTTAATTTTTTATGGAAATTTTGACACGTTGTGTTAATTTTTTATGGAAATTTTGACACGTTGCCATATTTTTCTTTGAAAGTTGACTACTTTTTCAATTTTTCGAAAACATACCTCATTCCCATTTAAAATCAATATTGCAAATTTTCCATCTGAAAACAACATTTTTACGCGAATTACATAAGGTAAGCTTAAAAAATAATGTTTTACATGTGTAACACGTTATTCTTAGTGTTATCATAGGTTACTTTTTATATAAACATATTTGGATTTGTGTATTTCTAGTAATGTTTTATGGTACGTGAAATTTTCTTACGTAGAATGCAGTTAATTTAGTTTATAGGTAAGATGTAAGTTTTTGTTCATCAATGAATATGTTGTTTATCAGCTTCTTGCTCACACGCATCAATGGAAAATGTTAACTAATTTTTTTCCTAGCTCGAATGCAGTTTTTTTTAGAGGTAAGATTTAAGATTTTGTTTATCTATAGATATTTGGACTACAGTTGACAAACAACATGCAACACCGACTTACCGAAAAGACCGACTGCTTTCCTTAGTTTCATGCTTACATCTATGGAAAATGTTGTGTCGACTCCCCGTTAAAATGTAAACAAAAAGGGACAAAATCTTGCAAAAGATTGGGGACTACATGGACAAACGTATATAAAGTAAAGGACCTACACTGCAAAACACTTTCATGAGTCAGATACTTATTCCGTACAAATCACAAAGGTTGGGACCCCAAACAAAACCTTTCTGCTTTATTACTTATAATATCCTTTAGTGCGAAGATATTGGATTCCTTTGGCGTGGAAATCCCCAAATTTTTGTGTCCGACGACAAAAATATCACTAAAAAGATTAAATTTTAGTACGTAAAAGAGCACAATAAGCTAAAATATACAACAAAACAGGAAAAAAAATACAATAATCGTGTCGAATGTCATCCTATCCATCAATGCATATTCGTCCCTTGCACAATATTTATAATTTATAGAAAACATTACAAAATGTACCACACTAGGATATTGAAAACTCGGATTTTGATGGGCTTAGAGATGAGGATAAATAAAAAGACAACAAGGGTTTTGGTTTGAATTCAGTAGTTGAAAAAAAATAAAGTGCAAGGTGTTGTGTGAAATATTTCTTACGAGCAAGGTAAAAGTGAAAGGACTATTTTACCCTTTTGTAATTTTTATTTGGATGAATGCTGCCAATTAATCGAAGGTTGGGGAAACAAATGTTGAAAAAAGATTGGGGTGAATTTTCGAATGAAATAAAAGATTGAGAACCTTTGCTGCAATTTACCCTATTATTTAAATTGTAGAAGAAATGAAGGCATATGACATAATTATTCCTTTTTTATATCATAAACTGGCCAAATCGAGCCAATCTAATGGGTCATTGGACCAGCTCAAACCTATTATGAATGGCTAACCTATGAACTATGCTGGACCAGTGTCAGTCTATAATTTCAACTAACCAAGCTTTTGGGTCTAGGCTGCATGATTATTTTGACACCATTATCTCAATATTTTTTTTTTTTTGATTAATATTTTATAATATATAATTTTGCTGCGAAACGCATTGAATCATAGTATTTAGGGAAAATTGCAGCATCGATCCCTAACTTTTTCATTTTTTGCAGAATTTGTCCTAACTTTCAGTTTGTGCCAGCGAAGGTCCATAACCTTTCAAAAATATGCAATTGGAGTCCAAATGGATGATTTCCATCCAATTGACCTCTAATTGACCAAAAAATTAATTTTGACCAAATTTAGTAAGGGCAAAATGGTAACTCTATAATTTTAATATTAAAAATAAATAAATAATGACTACTATTATGAATTATCCCTTCCCCCACACCCCATGCCCATGCCCATCCCCATCCCATCCCCGTCCCACTTACGCAGGACAAAATCCAGCGAAAATAGCAATTTCATCGTCACCTCACACCCCTGCCTTTTTCTTCTTCCACGGCCATCACCACCTTTCCCACCCATTTCACTTTCTTCTTCAACCTTATCCCCCACCAATCTCCACCTCCATTTTTCTTAATTTTTCTCTATTTTACACAAAAGTTCTCCATTTTTTCTTTGCACTCGGAAATCGAAAAGAATAGAGTCAATTCTCACTGATTTTTGTAGTCTAAGTTTGATTATAGAGCGTTTACATGTTGACGGAGCCAGAAATCGGGTGGATTTCGAGGGCATTGTCATCGCAGTTGCACTGCCATGGTGACAACAGCCCTGTCGGCCACTTGCACATGACCAAAACCAAGATGTTCACTACCCTACATGAACAACAACAACACAACAACGTACATCGAGAATTCCTCAAGTTGTATCACCAATTGGACAGTAGCAACAAAGAATTCTTCAAACTACACTTCGAAAGACATTGTATCACCCGATTACTAGTTGTATTAGAAAATTATAGAAGTTTGGTGGAAAATAATTTATATTGGAGAAATGGTGTTGCGAATTTGAACGATCGGCAACTATGTTTTTTTTCTAAATGACGATTGAAAATGTGAATTGTTGAGAATTCAAGCTATTCTAAACCTTTAAAATTTTGGGGGTTTGTTTGGTAAAAATGGACATGGATTCAACTGTGACCACCAAAGTTGATAATGAACCATCTGATTTCCACACCTTTGCCAACAGTTTGAACCAACCCATGGCGGGTGACGGTGTCCGATGGGAGCTCTTGGCCTGCAACTTTTGATCGGAATTTGGGGGGGGGGGGGGCGGGGTACTTAGTTTGTTGTGAGTTTTTGTAGTTTGTTGCAGGCATTTCTTTGTTTTTTCTGTGAAGTGTGCCAACATGGTAGTGGGGGTGGCGGTGACAGTGGTCAAAGGTGGCGGTGGTGGTTGGGTGATAGTGTCTCACCGGAGAAGAAGAAGAAAAGAGGTTTTGTTAGGGTGGGGCTTTATATATTTATATTTATTTTCTAATTTTTATTTTAATTAAATAACTTATATAATATGAAAAAAAATGTAAATTACCCTTTTGTCATTTTTAATTTGGTCAAAATTGATCAAATTTTTCATTTTTTGGTCAACTAACGAAAAAGTGGACGGAAATCATCTATTTGGATCCAGCTTCATATTTTTGAAAGGTTAAGAACCTCAACTGACACAAATTAAAGGTTAGGGTAAAGTTTACAAAAATTGAAAAGGTTAGGACTGCTGCTACAATTTTCCTAGTATTTAATATCCATATTTAAGAATAAATACGCATCACAACTAATATATGCATACAAAAATGGATCTTACTACATGTGTATTAAGATTTACATAATTGAATACATAATGTTGAATGATATTCTACCATTTGTTAGTTTAAAATACAATCAACTTTTTCATCTAATATTTTCATCCACATCATATTATGTAATCGATTGTATACATTTTTTATGTACAAATAGTAAAATCCATCGAGTTAAACAGAGGCATTAAGGCAGTTCCTTTGAGCCGGCAATAATGCATTTTCCCATATTTGCTTGGCAGCATCACCAACCGGATCTCTTTAATTACAACCCTAATTTTAATGACAACTTGTGCTTAAAGAAGCTTCTTGCTTCAATATCAAACTAGTAATAATGTTGTACGAGTATTTATTAAATATTTCCAACTTGCTTCATTTATTAGTGGTAATAGGGAGGACAACAATGAGAATAAAGGAAGCATATCATTTTAATTTATATATTTCTTAATAATAATGGAAAAAGTTGAAAATTTTACGTTAAATTATTACAACGTTAGAGTTTTACTCTATACTACCATTTTTAATTATATAAACTTAAAATTTTAAAATACAAATAAATTAACTAGTTATTTATTTTCGGCTTCTAAAGAACAAAAATATATGCATAAACTATAGATTTTTAGAAGACTTGTCCATCTCTCGAGACCAACAAGAGAGAGAGTATAACATGCCCCACCCAAAAAAAATTCCACCGCCAATAAATACGCAAATATAACATGTATTCACCCATTGAGCTCCTTCATTCGACAAAACACCTCCACGCCACCGGGGTTTGGGCTAGAGTAGCCCCCCCTACACAACCACCGCAATGTCTCACCCCGCCACCCCTTCTCCATCTAACCCGTCACGGCTGCACCTACCACCGCCACCTACAACCCCTTCTCTATACAAACAGAATTCATGGTCCCACGATAACTACCGCGACGAGGCGTGGCTGCGGAGGAAGGTCCTTCAAAACAGGCGGAGCAAAAGCGTCACCGAAGAGGATCTTGATGAACTCAAGGCCTGCATAGAGCTTGGCTTCGGATTCGATTCGTCGGAAATGGACAAGCGTTTGTCGGATACTTTACCAGCGTATGGCCTCTACTACTCGGTCAGCAAGAATTACAACGACACCGTTTCAAATCCACCGCCTTTATCACCTCCGTCAACTTCCATCGTCTCCGACCGCGACACTCCCTCTCCTCTGGGAAGCCCCCCCACCATCTTCGACCCTGGTAATTAATTAAACCCTATTCAACACTTTTTATATTGCAAGTAGAAAGTCAAAAACAACAAATTATTCAATTAAATGAAATATATTTCGTTATGTAGAGGATAATCCACAGGCGGTGAAGATAAGGTTGAGACAATGGGCACAAGTGGTGGCATGTACGGTGCGTCAATCTTCGTGTTAATTAATGATATTAAAATACTGTTAATTATGTAATAAAGATTAATGATGTAAAAGGGTACTTCAAATTCAGGTTTTTGCGCTCAAGCAAAGGCAACTCTGTAATCTTAATAATGGAAGCTTTGTTTGTTTAATAGTTAATACAATAAATTATATTTTTATTATTTAAGACACTTCTTTTGTTTATTTTGTTCCTAGGATTCATTTGGAAGGACTTTTGTTTCTTCTGATTCTTGTAGATTTTTCTGGATAAGTTATCTTAAATAATTTTCATCCAAAATTCTTTTAGTCGGATAAAATATTTTCAAGAAAATTATCAAATATGTTTGAAATCAACTTCTTATTCTCAAAATAATTTTTGACTTTTAAAAAAGCCATACCAAACAGGTCATTAGCATACTACATCACTAATTAATTGGTTCGTTAAATGTCATGTAAAACTAAAGTAATGACTGTAAACTTAAATAGATAAATTAAATTACGATGAAGCAACCGAATTGCGAATAACACCACCAAGTTGCGTAGATAAGAGGAAGAAATGAACTCACGTGTCCAATAATTGAAAAAGATAACAACTACTCCTTTTTTGTCGTTAATGTTGAGACACGCATCCACCATAATTAATGTAAATAAAATTGAAAATTAATGATGAAAAGACAATAGCGTGTGATTGCAAATGCACGTCCCGCAACGATTAATGAAGGAAATATCCCACTTTTTTTGGGATAAGGTAAAATGAAAGATATCCAACCAGTTTTCTCAATAGTAAAATGGGTAGGACCCGCTCCACTCGAATTTCCATGTCGGGTATCTATCATTGGCTCCCGTTTTGCTCAAAACTTGACCACAATCAATCTCCACCCAAATGAAATTGTGTTCAAAACTTCACTTGGACTGAAATTCTACTAAAACAAAAATAAAATAAAATTTGAGCTTACTTTAAAATTAATTTGACAAATATTAGATATCACCTTTCCTTTAAAAGAGTAAATGTGGAGTTCACAGTTTCATTTTGTTACATTGGTTTTCACATTGAACTGGTTTGGTCTTTTTTTTTTTTTTTTTCATTTGTGCACCCTCCATTTCACACTACTATTTGTTCTCATTGTTCACGAACAAGTTTAATTACTGTTCCCAAAATATCTTCTAACTTCTTGCTTTTTCTTTCCTGCAATGGATCGCCTCTATTTCTCTTTATTCTCTAAAACGGACGAAAGCAAAAAAAAAAAAAAAAAACCCTTGAACTTCCAGTAAACAATCTCTCCCTTTCAGTTCCCGGAAAACACCTTCACTATCTCTGTCTTCGTCGGTTGTGCCACCTAAACACCACAATCGGCTTTATTTATCTTTCTTCTCTAGCACACCAAACGAAAGCATAAAAAATAAAAATAAAAACTCTTGAACTTCCAGTCTGCAATCCCCCCTTTCCGTTCTTGACAAACACCTCCACTGCCACCGTCTTCGTTGGCTGTGCCACCTAAACACCACCATTGGCCCACCACTCATCCATCTACCAATTCTTCCACGACGTCGTCTTACAACCACAACACGACATCCACTACTACTACTCCGAGTAAAGTTAAAGGAAATGTCACCATTAATGTACTATTTCGGCCTCTTTGGTAAATGGGTTTCCTTTTTCACTTAAATTCGTTGACTCCTGGATGTTGGTTTTAATTGGGTTCCGCAAATAAGGGTTCCGCAAATAAGTAGGATATTTTCGTTAATGATGGTGTGTGGAAGATTAAAATTTTTGGTTTGTTTGTTGACCTGTTTGTTTTTGAAATTTTTTAGTTCCAGGGAGATTAGTAGAGATGATGATATGAGGCATATTTTAGTTTTCAGTATAATCAAATTTATGTAATAGAATTATCTTTGTTAGTTCAATGTCTAATGGTGTAAGAAGCATTTTGCTTAAGCATCTTTTATTTTTGTTTTTGGCAATGAACATGGAAGGATTCATACGGGGCAATCTACGAGGCTCGAGATATAAGGACTTTAAAATTGGTTGCTATCAAGGTGATATCATTAGCTAAAGGGGTGCATATTATATTCTTCCTTTTAATTGCATATAATAATATATAGCTTTAGTGGATGGAATATGAAGTTTGAAATCTCATAAATTTACATGAGGATGGTTATGAAGAAATTCGCGGTGAAATTGAGATGTTGCAGCAATGTAGTCATTCTAATGTTGTTCGCTATCTAGGTAGCTACCAAGGAGAAGAATATCTTCGAGTATGAAGAAGATCATCGACCTTCGAGTTTATGATAATTTTTATCTTTGTGGACGGTACCGAGGCCATGATGATGTGTGCCCCTTCTTGGTTTCTAAATCAGATAACAAGCGTTAGTTTTCCACTTGAATTTAAATATCTGAGAATTTTATATTTGTTGGCAGATTGTAATGGAGTATTGTAGGGGGTAGGGGTGTTGTTGACTTGATAAATGTTATTGAGGAGCCTCTAGAGGAGTATCAAATAGCATATATTTGCAGAGAGGCGTTGAAGGTATCATCATTTTAGTTAGTTAAATTTCAAAATCGAGCTTTTTACATCTTTACTATAGATTTGTATAACATGTCCTTCAAAAATGCTGGAATTGTTATTGGGTAATAAGGAACGATTTTGTCCATGAGATAATGCTTCACCATCCAAGGTTAAAATATATCGTGACTTGGCACGAATGTTTTATTTTAGAGTTTAATTATTATCACTTGCTTTTCCATATTAATCCTCTTTTACTGAAGTGCAAAAGGTAAGGATACCGGTTCCCATGATGTATAAAATAAGCTAAATTAGTAGGTAATTTGAGAAGAACTTATTTAGCGATATTGTCATTATGTTGAGACATGCCAAAATTGACAATATGGACATCTTGCTGACTGCTTCTTTTATTTTGCTGAAACTATATATATTATCTAATGCAGGGTTTATCATACTTGCACTAAATTTTCAAGGTACATGGAGATATTAAAAGTGGTAATATTTTGTTGACGGAGTTAAATATTATTTAACTATTTATGTTAGCAAGAAGCTCTTGTTAATACTTGTGCAGTTGGGATATTGTTTTACCTCGTGGTGCTCGAAATCTTAGAAAGCCCTTTAAGTTGGAACTTGCTATAAATGCCAGTGCACGTGTACTTTTATTATGTCCGTCTTCATTTAAAGCTCAATTGAAATAATTTTTTCTTTGCTATCTCCGTCAAATTTGTAACCAGTATCATTCGGGCTTTTTTATTGCACTACTTGTGAATGTAGTTTGCTTACACCTTAAACATTTAGATGAGATAATTAACATGGTAATAGAGATAGACCAAACACCTGGGTTCATATTTGCCACCACCAATTTATGAAACTCGTGCAAGTGATATGTTGATAATAAAATGAATTCATGGGGCTTTTGAAGATCAAATTTAAATAAATAAATGTGGCTACTTTACAAAGGCTTAAGCTTTTGGATCACATGTACACATGAATTTTATTCATTTGCATTTTTGTTGTAATACATAGAATTTATTGTCCTTATTGGTTTATCAAGTTATTTATTTTACGTGTCCCCTAAAAGGATAATTAGAAAAATGAAATGGATAGTTAGTTAGTGGAGACTACAATGTTATGGACATATGATTATTCACCTTTCAATTCTTAATTACAAAGAACATGGGAAAGGGCAAAAATAACGTCTTCGTTGGATGAAGTTGGTAGAGCTCCACTCCATTTTGTTCTATATATGCCGATTTATAAATCGAAAGATATTAATAGAATTATGTTAAAGTTTTTGGGTTTTGTGGTTTCTAATTGGATTATGATTTATTGATGTAGTTGTGTCCCAATGATGATTAGATTGCAGAATGCCATAGAGGATTTGGCGCGGAGTGTCCCAATGATGATTAGATTGCAGAATGCCATAGAGGATTTGGCGCGGATGTGATAATGACATCAGAATCATGTCGAAATGGTAAAATAAGCCCTTCAATCTACCGTGAATCATGGAAACTTGTGTTGGTTGGATATATTGCTAATTTTTTGCTTTTATATATTTTCTAGGCATAGAGCATTGTAATGAAGCACATCGAAAGCTTGGAACAAGTACGATATTGTTGTCAATATTCAGGGTGATGAACCTCTTATTGAACCAGAAATAATATATGGCATAGTAAAGGCTCTTCAGGTAGTGTTTTTGTCGTATGTAATTCCTGGCTAATTAATTCATTAGTATAGCAAATAACAAAAAAATGGAAAAGATAAGGACAGTAAAGGTTGAGCTTGAATTTTATTATCTTTTCTCTCTCTCTCTCTGGTAAAATAGCATTCAATAGCATATCCAAAATGCGATACCTAGTTCCTGCAATAAGCAATGAGCGCACTGTTAGTATCTATTTAGTATGTCATTTAGGCCCACTCTAAACCAATCTACAATTCGTGGTGCTCATGCCTTAAGGCTATACTAAAGCATGTAGATACCACTTAAGAGTTTATAGCAGTCAATTGCACATTAGTTTAAAGGATAATTGTTTTATAGTAGACGCGCAAGTTCCCTGATTTATTTTCAATGAATTCGAAAGGTTAGTGTTCCATATGTACCTGGGTGTTAATGAAGTCTCATTGGTGGGCATGAACCAATAATACAATCCCCAGTGTGAACCAATCCTTGGTCATATAATCTTTGTCAGAGAACTCTCAGGGTGCCATGAGTATCAGGCCTTGGGGTTGTTGGTTTATCACCGTTTGGGCTATTCTTATGGGTTTCTCATGGTACTTTTGAATTGGAATGAGAACTAAATAATTTTATTTTCTAAACACTATCTTCTCATAATCCGTGAGACTAGATTGAGATTTTGAAAGAAAACGTCCATAAAGCCAACTGTGGTGGAGCAAAATATATGATGCACTATTCACATCTCTCATCTTATTATAAGAAAATAGTACAAACTTTACATGCAAGATGGTAGTATTTAACAAGAATTATCATCAAATAGGAAAATTATGCTACTTTTTATGGGTTTATACGTGTGTTTCTTTTGTGCCCACTTTATACAACTGAAATGAGATTGGTAACTTGTGCAGACTGCTCAAAATGCAGTGTTCAGTACTGCAGTTACTTCTTTGAAATCTGAAGATGCATTTGATCCAAATCACTTAAATGTGTGGTAGACAGTCGTGGATATGCAATTTATTTTTCACAAGGACTGATACCATTCAACAAGTTAGTGCTTCTCTACTTTTGTAATCAGTATGAGAAAGCATATCTCAGACACTTCAATTTTAAATATTGATATTTATTTGTATGCAGTTGACATAGGTTTGGAATGGTGAATCCTGAATTTCTGTACTTCATTTGGGGATTCAGGCATCTATTAAACAATTATGGTGTATTCATCATTTTTGCACCATAATCTTGTATTGAAATATCAAAGTTCAGTTTGTAATGCAATTTTTTTCTCCTCTACACCACACCTCTTGTTGTATAGATTTATTTATTTTTCCCGATTGTGCTAGAATTTCTCGATTTCCACTTTGTAGGTTTGAAATTAGAAGGCCTTGTTTGAATAGCAATAATAAAGTTTGAATCTTGTGTAAATTATCACCTTTAATTGTGAAACTTACCGAACTTAAGATTTTTCATTTTTCATTTGTAGGGTTTCGCTTGTTACATGCATTCATGCTAGCACTATGCTCTCCTTTACAAAAGGTAAATGCTTTTTATTTTATTCAGTTTACTAATCCTGTGACAACGTCCTTCTCTGTGTTTTTTTAGGTAAGATTGGTTAATATTTTTTCGAATAAAGTATTAAACAACGAAATGTCATGTTGTCATGGACGAAAAGAAAAATTATAGCTGCCTAGCGAAACATAAACATGATTATTTGTTTCTGACCTCTTGCAACCAAATTAAGTTTGTATATGAGAATAGGTATTTCTGTATCGCATAGAATACTAAAATAACTTGCATAAAATTCACTTGGGGAAAAATAGACCAAAAATTTAATGTGACACATAATACCAGTTGGAAAGAGAGAGATGATGATCCTATTCTGGAATAGCTCCCATGGTCATCAACCAATGAACTTTCTGAGGAACATCAAAATACACAAAAAGCTATTTATAGATTCTCAATTGTGTTATTGTATTTCATGATGGATCTCAATAGCCCATGAAACCAAAATAAATTCAATTGTTGAAGAATTGATTCTATAGTTTGATATTTGTAAAATTCTACTGAATTTATTGATATTAATAGTGTTTTTTTTTTTGTTTGAAACGACTGAAAGCAAAAGGAATTGAACAATAAGAAATGAAAATGAGTTGCATAAAATGCCAACTTTCAAGAAGTTTGCTCTGTCCCACACTCTTTAATTTTCTAAATGTCGTGCAATTACTCTCCCTCCCATATTTATTCTAACTCACAATTTATTCTATTATTCCCATAATACCCATATTCCCTTAACAGAATACAATGCTTTGTCGATGTCTATAACCTATTGTTACATTGTTGTCTTCATCACCAGTAGGCATCCAAATTCTTCTTTCGTCGTTCATAAGTGAAGTGTAGTCGAGGCATATCCGCTACTTTATCATAAAAAGTGTAAGCATTACACTATATATATCCACAAAGATCTTTCCAGTAAAAGTAAAATTTAGTTGCTTACTAAGGATTCTTTATGTTATCCCTATATGAGTTAGGATGCAAGGAATGTTAGAAATCCTAGAAAACAGCATAAGATATTCCGGTGAAACATAGAGGAAAATTATACTTAATCTGCTATTGATAAGCCTAATTAGCTATACTCGTCAGATTCAATCCAAATCTGAGATGCACATCCTTCATTATAACGATAGCAATAAATGTAATCTTCCTCTTGTTTTCTTATCTCCTCATCATTTAATTGTGTGATTCTTCCATACATTAAACTTTTAAGGTTAGGTTCCTTATTCCTGCGATCTATTTGCACTTGATAAGAATCACAACATAAACTGGCTTATTAAACAATGCAAGCATTTGAGAGATTATAAACTATGACCAGTTTATGGACAATCAAGATATTAGGCTCATATAACTTTTTATGGTGATACTGTAAATATCCACATATTCTCATATTGTAATATCATCCTTTCTTTTTATCTCTCTACAACAATTTCACTCGAGAGTTTGTTTCCTGACTCACCTCTTTTTGTTTTCAATTGAACTCAGATTTCCTTTGTTACAAAACATGTTGGAATTCAAGATCTAGAAGCAAAAACTGCAAATTTTGATGATGACGATGGGGGTAGTTTGGTGACTTAAATTTTCTTAATTAAATTTAGGTGTCATTAAATTCATCATATTGTAGTGAAAATGTAATTCATGTATTGTTTCTAATTGGTTATTAATTGCTATTATAATACTGCAAGCTAACAGTATAATTATGCTTTGAGTCCTGTTTTTGCTTTGCTTAAGTAGTTAAGAAATATTAAATTTGTACCGGAAGTTCCCGCATGACCACCTGCATTGCCTTCTTCTTCCATGTTTTCACATTGGATATCTTAGAAGTCAGCATAGAGTGTAAGTTACTGTAGTAATATAAGGCTATCGACCGAGAGAATGGACGGACTCTATGATTCTAAGGATGAGAACTATAGTGCAGTTAGTCAATGTGAAAATGTGGTAACCTTTGGATAGGCCGTTTTTGGATAACATTAATTTTGGCATTAATGTGATTTTGCAAAATCATATATATAACTAAATGGCTATTCTTGAAAGATGATGATTTACATTTTTGATGATTACATTAAAACTTTTATGTCTGAGTATGTTATGAATTGTGAGATGGTTTCCTCGTTTCATTAATCCTTTCTGTACAAAAAAGGATCAGAAAGCATTACACAAACAAATAGATGCAACAATTGATGATTGCACTCATCAAGAATTATTCTATGTAACTTCTCTCAACGTATCGTTTCCCTTTGTTTTATTTTTTACGTGACCAGTTGTAAAGATAAATTCAATCTAGATCTTGTTTGAAGTTTTTTGATTTCTTCATACTCTTGTGATGCTTCATAACAATATTTAATGGGTGAAATCATACGAAACTTGACAAATCAAGTTAATTTTGCTGACCTCATTTAATGCACATATTCCCGTTGATCCTTAACATTCGAGACACTAGAATTACCTAAAAAATAACACAGCATGTGCATTGCACGGGCAAACGACTAGTATGTATAAAAGTTGCGACATAAAAAAGGAATGGTATTACGTTACTCAACCCAACAACGAAGAGTTAAAAAGTAAACAAAGTTAAAGAAAATTAAACAGTTTTTGTACTTCAGGAATTTTATATGTTTGATTATATCTAACAATTATAAGACTTCATACTCAACTCACAATAAAAATGTAAAAATGTCGTGTTTTGAGAAGTCATGTCTTCATTTCAAAGCATAATCTGTCTTTTAATTACCAAAATCTACAAAAATGTTATGCAAATATTTTAAACCTACAATTATATAGCTATTTTTTTGTATTATTTGTGTCAATATTATAAATACAAATGAATTGGACTGCTGAATCATGGTAATTGAGCTTCATTTATTGACTGATTTTGGGCCTAGTCAGCCCCGAGCTTGTACCAGTTTGGTTCAGGTTGTTTAGATCTGTTTTAAAGGAAATTAGACACAATACTCTAAAAAAATAATAATAATAAAATAAAATAGATCAATACACTTAAAACCAAATTAAAGTTTTAATAACCATATTTATTATGTCCACTAAAAATATAAAACAGTTCAAAGTCGGTAAAATCGTTCCAAAGACTAACGGTTGCACTTCACATATGATATTTTTCACTTTTTAAATTTTTTATTATTAAAAAGTTTTCGTTTGATATTGTATTTTCTACCAAGGTTATCAATTTTGAGCGATTTAAAATATGTTAGAAAGCTTGCAATATAGCCATGATAAATATGTTATGAAACGAAGTTTAAATGCCGAAAAATATTTTGCATGAATTATTGAACGCAAAATAAACCTTAACTATTAACTTCATTTCTTGCAGCATTTTTGACTTGTTATTTTGAATTCATCGTTTATCGATTTTCAAATTCGAAATATGTATTTCAAAATTTGTCGTGAATACTTGAAACGGTAACAAAAACCTCTCTCGACGAAAGAATAAAATAGCTCGTAAATAGACCAAAACTGGTAACGCCAAAACATAAATTTAAAGAAAAAAATATCTCATTTTTTCACTTTTCACATTCTCATTTTTGCAAAACCTTAAATATATCAATTGAATTGATTCAAATAAATATGAATTGAATGCAAGATTAAAATAAGGTTTGAGTTCATATATTTAAATTTTCAAAAACATACGTATGCATCTAATTAATTGCTCCACTGAGATACTGTGACTTTTCCAAATAATGTCACTTTTTCAAATTGTCACTTTTTCACATTTTCACTTTCACAATACCTTGGATGCATTAATTAAATTGATTCAAAAAAAAAAAAATAAGGTTTGAATTCGTATATTTTAATTTTAAAAAAACACACATGTACGTATCTAGTTAATTGCTTCAATGAGATACATCAACTTTGTCATAGAAAAGTGACAGAATATCACTTTTCACACTCTGATTTTCGCAACACCTTGAATGCATCAATTGAATTGATTCAAATAAATATGAATTAAATACAAGATTAAAAGAAGATTTCAATTAGTATATTTAAATTTCCAAAAAACACACATATATGTATCTAATTAATTGTTTCAATGAAACACTGTGAAAAAGTCACAGATTTTAATATGTATTAATATAAAATAAGGTTTGAATTCATATATTAAATTTTAAAAAATGCACACATATGCATCTAGTTCATTACTCTAATGATTATGAAAAAGTCACAGATTTTCATATGTATTAATATAAAACTAGTGTGAGCACGTGCAATGCACGTGTTGTATAGTTTAACTGGGTATTTAATAGTGTGGAGTGATTTGAATACATTTTTTAAAAAATATAAGTAAGGTATTGTTTGTATAATTATATGAATTGAATTTTTGATTTGCTAATCTTTTTTATACACTCCTCAAAAAAAAAAAACAAAACAAAGCACCTCACAAATGAAGGAAAGTTGGTGGCCAGATTTGAAGAGGAAAGGGAAGCCAAGAATTGAACTGTATCAAAAATGGCATGACTTGTTTATAAAACAAAATACTACAAGTGAAATAAGTTTGAGCATGTCTAATGCCTTAAATGTAATTTGGAAGAATACGGTAGTAATTAGAAAATATTCTACTATTTTTATTCGCTTTCTGTCTCTTACGCGACTAAAAATTCCGCTATCTCCAGTTCTACAAGTTTTGTTTCAACTGGCTAGTACCTGTAGTGAAGTTCTCCAACATTGTTGCCTGATAGTTTTGTCCATTCATTTGGTCGAATGTTATGAACTGCAAAAATGGAAGAAAAAAATCAGGAATTTGGAAACTAAATGTAATAATGAGAAGTGAGAATTGTTAAATAAAGATGGATTAAAACCATTGATTTCTAAGGGTATCGCCACCAATATTTGCACAAGTGGCAAGCACATGCACAAAAAATGTGTCAATATATAAAGATAATACTTGTACTTTTTCCCGGAAATATGCTTGTAGGTTAAGAAGTAAGAGAGAAAGTAGTCAAAGTTGTCAAAGTACAGCAGAAGTATAGATTTTCATATAATATTGAAGTTTTTTTGACGTGTTATTTTTGTGATTTGATTGTCTGCATAATTTATTTTTTGCGTAAATATGTTCCCAAAACTGACGGTAAAAAAAATTGCCTTAAGTAATTGGAGATAAATACAAAATCTTGGAAATAAATGATTGAAAAAAAAAAAGAACTTGTATATATTTAAAGGAAAAGTGGTATGTTAATTAATTTTCAGTCTATTTTTTATGTAATAAATTGTGCTATATTAAGAATCAATGCTTATATTGTAGATTAAAATTTTGATACAGAAACTAAGGCAATAACATATTCTTTTGAACAGTTCCCTTTGTTTAATAGCTAATCATTTAGGGCTAATATAAATGAATCTGGGAGGAGGTTTTTTGTGTGGTGGAAAAAACAAAACACAGAGGTGTGAATATTTTTTGTACATTTTTTCATCTTAATTTTACTAAAATATTATCTTAGTTAGCAAAAAATGAGTAGCAATAGGAGTACCTTTCACATGAAGGTAAGACACTATAAATATATGTGTTTCTATAACTATATTGCTGGTTTTGTTTGTTCATTATTCTTTGTCAGGTTTGAGATTAGGTTTAATCCATAACATGTGTGCTGAATTAATAGCATCAGAAGATTAGGCAGAAAAGTATATGATACATAATTTATGAAATTGCAACCACTAATTATCATATAAACCAAACACAAAACAGGAATTAAGAAACTTCATTACCTGTAAGTCAAGTACACATACAAGATCTTTATTGAAGTTTTGTGCTTACAAATCGAAGCCAAACCCAACTTTGTCTTTTTATACTTTTTCTAATGTTTAAGTTTGTAGAGTCCTAGTTCGTACATATAATTACTGCTTTTATTAAATTTAATGTCTAGTGATGAAGATAAAAGAAATGCAAAGGATGAATCACATATAAAAGCTCAAGAATGTCAACGTGGGAATGCTGTCGTTATTCAAATATGGTGATAATGATGCATAATTGAAGTCAAAAGATGAGAAACATGGAGAAATTCCTCCATCCAAGCTTGGATGGAGGAATTTCTCCTAGCCTCCATTCTTGGATGGAAACATGGAGAAATTCCTCCATCCAAGCTTGGATGGAGGAATTTCTCCTAGCCTCCATTCTTGGATGGAAACATGGAGAAATTCTTCCATCCAAACTTGGATGGAGGAAGAAATTCCTCCATCCAAGCTTGGAAGAAATTCCTCCATCCAAGCTTGGATGGAGGAATTTCTCCTAGCCTCCATTCTTGGATGGAAACATGGAGAAATTCCTCCATCCAAGCTTGGATGGAGGAATTTTTCCTAGCCTCCATTCTTGGATGGACACATGGAGAAATTCCTCCATCCAAGCTTGGATGGAGGAATTTTTCCTAGCCTCCATTCTTGGATGGACACATGGAGAAATTCCTCCATCCATGGAGGAATTTCTCATAGCCTCCATCCAAGGATGGAGGCAAGAAGAAATGCCTCCATCCTGGGAGAAATGGAGGAAAATCAGAGATGTTATGGTTAAAAAGAATTGGTAACACTGCATATGATTTTTAGCCTGTAAAATATCCTAAATTTAATATCATCTTTGTCATGCAAGGAGGATTCGGTGGAAAAAACAAAACACAGAGGTGTGAATATTTTTTGTACATTTTTTCATCTCAATTTTACTAAAATATTATCTTAGTTAGCAAAAAATGAGTAGCAATAAGAGTACCTTTCACATGAAGGTAAGACACTATAAATATATGTGTTTCTATAAGTATATTGCTGGTTTTGTTTGTTCATTATTCTTTGTCGGAGTTTGAGATTAGGTTTAATCCATAACATGTGTGCTGAATTAATAGCATCAGGAGATTAGGCAGAAAAGTATATGATACATAATTTATGAAATTGCAACCACTAATTATCATATAAACCAAACACAAAACAGGAATTATGAAACTTCATTACCTGTAAGTCAAGTACACATACAAAGAGGATTAAACAGATAAAAAAACTATTATGCTTCCATTCAGGATGGACTCCATCCAAGGATGGAAAATGCCTCCATCTAAGCTAGGATGGAGGCATTTCTTCTAGCCTCCATCCTTGGATGGAAGCATGGAGAAATTCCTCCATCCAAGCTTGGATGGAGGAATTTGTCCTAGCCTCCATCCTTGGATGGAGACATGGAGAAATGCCTCCATCCAAGCTTGGATGGAGGAATTTCTCCTAACCTCCATCCTTGGATGGAGACATATGAATTTCTCCTTGGAGGCAAGGAGAAATGCCTCCATCCTGGGAGAAATGGAGGACAAACTGAATGCGGGAAAAGGACTCCATGTGGGCTAGATTTTTAGAATTATAGGCATATTTTTCATGCAAGAAAATTCATCTGTCCAAGAAAATATACCTTAAATTTCTTGAGCAAAGCATAGCCAGACATTCCAGGCATACAATAATCTGTGATAACAAGATTTACTTCCACTTCCTGCATATTAACAATTGTTTTTGGAATTTTGAGACAAAAAAACCAAGGAAGTATGATCAGTGGGGTAGGAGGATAAAAATATAAAACCAAATTTAGGTAATGAAGATTGGGAGAAATAGAAGTTTGATTAGGGGTAATTCGGTTATTTTATGCAAACTCAGAAACTCCAGACCTTTGCCGGAATTTTGATTATGCTTATGTTTGTACTTTCATGCCAAGCTTCCGCGCAATACTTCTTCTGGAGATAAGAGAGCAACTTGCTTCTTGTTATTAAATGTGATTGAGACTGCTTTTAGTTTTTTAGCAAGGTAAAACAAAAGATACTGATGGCTATTTGGAAAATCAGAAACATAGAAGCCGATGCTCTCGACAGTGAATGGATAATGTAGTTACTCTGGTTATCCAGTGAGTTCATTCAATAAAATGCTATATTTTACTTCTGCCACGAATCGCTATAAATAAGCAAATCAAATGTTTAGCACTTCCATTAAACAATTTACCAATATAAATCATACTTCTATGCAACTTCATAATTTGGTTACTAACGATAGCTCACAACATCACAAGAGTAAATGAATTTGCGAAATTAACAAAGATTCATCGATTTTTAAGGAACAATTTCTGGCTAAACATTTTTCTTAACTACGGTTTTTTTTAATGTTTCAACATCTATATACAGGAGTCACCAATGTTACATTGGATGGTGTACATCAAATGAAACAGAAAAAAAGGACCAATTTCTCAAGCTACCCATAGTACTGGGTTTACTGGCAGCAAGCAGTGTGCTTGATATAGTAACACCACCATTATATATGCTTGTCGTATCTCCTTCCGGCACTGTTAGAGAATTATCTGGTATGGGCAGAGTTAATTCAATTACATCGCCTATTTTTAGCTTGCAGGTGGGATCATAGACTTGTTCATGGTTCAACCGAGGCCTTAGCTTCTCCTTAAGAGGGAAAAGAGTTTGCTGGGAACTCTTAAACTGATATCTGCAAATCCAAACAACAGATAATACGTCATGTTTGGTATCATAAAATTACACACTTATGCACTACGGCCAAAAAAAACCCCATAACAGCATGGAACAGGACAAAACCATCCAAAAAGAACAATAAGATATAAGATTAGCACCCACATCAGCATGACAAATCCAATGAAGCTACTCTGTTAAAAGAGAAGGTTTTGCCTCCGAAGAGAACAAATTCGTGGAACTTTGGAAGTTTTTTCTTATTTTTGACGAAGTAACCAATTCCTAGTTTCAAAAGACTTGAGATGAAGTATTATGACAAGGTAAGACTAAGAAATAATAGGCAGAATTGAACTTCAATGTAGCAGAAATGCCATAATAAATTCTAGTACAGGAAAAATTTTGACACACAAAAATATGTAAGCAGTAATAGATACCGAAAAATTGAAAGAAAATAGACCAACCTTTATATTTGCTCTCCTGAACAAAACTCTCTCCTTCCTAAAATCCTCATTCACCTATGATTGTCCTGCGCAAAAAATTTAATTCACTACCTCAATCTATATATGAGTTCAATCATACATTCTACATTTCACCAGAAGTAAACATGATACTAAAACAAACAAAATTTTAATCTTTGACTTATTGTAATCACAAATTCAAAAACTATACAATTACAAACAAAAAAAGTTAGGGGAAACCTTGAAAGTCCTTCAAAGCTTCTTTAAACTTGCCAATCTCAAATTCGCAGCACCTCGTCTATAATAACCCTGTACAAATTAGCAAATCTAAACACATCAATAAATTTCTCAAGAAACCAAAAAACAAAAGGAATCAAATGTACTGTCATTCAAACAATAAAATAATGTGAAAACCGAGTATTGACTAAATGTCAAAATGCTAATAAAAATAACATTTCTAAGCAGTTTGCCATCTGTTAGCAAATGTGTTTTCAACTAAATAGTAAATACAAACTTATGCAACATAAAATTCTCGAGTAATCTTTTTTCCTTTGTTTTTTCTTTCTCAAGCAATTTTCCTTTGCTGGGAAAATTTAAATTTTAGCTTTCAAAATACAATTATGAATCAAACAACAAAAAAACCAAAAAACTAATAATGAATCACTAAAAATAAATTAAATTGACAAAAAGACAATTGGTTATTTTCCACTAATATATTTGTTACCTAACCAAAAATGGCATACTTCTACTGACTAAGATTTTCATGATAGCATTATCGACATGATGATGATGGACAATTAATTGTTGCAAAATTTTGGTAATTAAACTAAACCAACGGGGGAAAAGAAGATTGATTATTTTCCTTTAATGCTCTCGTTACCTAACAAAACAGGGGCACACTTCTAAAACCTTCCAAATCGCTACAAACAGATGAAAAAAATTATAATGGGAACATTTCATATCCAAGTATTAACACACAGATAAGTCAGTTTCACGAATGATGAACTTTGTTATCAATAATTGTTCCTGCAATGTTAGAAACTTAGAATGTTGGAGAAGTCAAGTTAATGGAGCTTCTTGACCATAAAACTCTTTTACATGCGAAATATTTTATTTTTACTTGTATAAAAAAGATACATAGTAAACAAGTTTCATTATATGCTAACTCCTCAAACATCCTGACTTTCCAGGAACTATGACTTTTATCCACATGCTGATGCTGAGAGGATAAATGGATAATAAGTGCAATTGCTTGAAGTAATGGGGATGCTGTTATTCAGATTTTAGTTAGTAGAAGTATGCTCTTTGTTTTTCCCTAATGGTTTAGTTTACTAAAATTTTCACAAAAAAATGTATGACCCTACACTGCATTCTTTGTCCACCTAAACTGTAACACGACTAAAAGTAAATCTAGGGAAACCAAATTACATTTTAGCTCAATCGAACATGTATATAATAATACCACACAATGACGTTGCTGTAGAGAACGAAACAAAAGAAAATAAAAAATGCAATGGCGCAGACATAAAACATAAAGAGCTCAAATTATTTGCAATTTATTTATTTTTTTAAATGACGAATCTGCATATTTCCAATCTTTCTGACGACTCCTAAAGCATGATGAGCTGCTAAACACAGCTATTTTAGCACAAAATTAGAGAGGGAAAGTTTATAAAACCTCAATATTTAGGATTTTCCAGTTAGCACTGTTATTTAACCAAAATCACAACAAATTGCATCATAGATCACAGCCAAAAAATAATCAAATATTAAATTAATCCGCCGATTAATTGCACATAGTAGAAAACAAATATTAAAAACACGCGCCTATAATAGTATGCTCATCGAAAATTACAAAGCTAAATCAGTGTGCCAGAAAAAGCCATTTTCACAATATGATGGAGTGATTATAATAGTTAAGAAAAGTAAAATGAGTGAGATACCTAACATCAACAATCTTCAGTGAATTAAACGTTTGTCTAACCGGCAATGTTTGGTCTATCTCAATCTTTATCATTGAAGGTTTTATCTGAATATTTCCTGGTTCAAGCTGCAGTAATTGAGTATTAATAGCAATCCATTAAAATTCGACAACAGTATACATAAAAGATGGCTTACACTGTTGTGCATTACATGATTCCATAGTGGTATCTACCTGCTTAATCTCTGGCTAAATGTGCGTAGAACAGCTGGTTGTCGGTTGAGTCTGTATACCATCTCACCACTCGTCTGCTGAGCTATCTACCTGATATATTGTAGTGCCTTTGTAAAAAAATCCAAAAAGAACGGTTACTATAGATTTTGGCAATATGGAAAAAGAAATAAAAAGCCAAGTGGTAGATTTTTCGTAGAGCATCTAGGATGGTAAAATATAATATAAGGATGGGCAACATTAGTAAATGCAAAATCAGTAGAAAATCTGAATTAGATAAGCTTGAAATGAATTTCCAAACTTTGAATCAACTGGTAAAAGACCACATTTTTATTGTAAGACAAAACTGGAAATTTTTTTTTGTACTACAGTGATGAAAAAATATGTCTTTCTCATAAAGCATGTTGATGTGGATAATCAGCTGTGTTGAACCAATCAATTTTACCAATGCAATATGGCAAAAATATAATAACAAATTTACTGAAATCCAATAGTAGAGTCGGCACTTACTTTTTCTTATCAATATTGGGAATATACTTTTTCCTGCATTCTCAACAATCACCTACATTTCAACAAAACAAATATAACCATTTTACTCGTCACTCCAATTTTCACATTTCTGCAAAATAATAGAATGTAACTGAGTGAACCTAAGAAAAATAGAAGAGGAGCTCCCCTACTGAACATAGTAAATGAAAGAAAAAGAAACCTAAGGCTTATACCTTGAGAGCTTCCTCACATTAGACTTTAAACACAAACTTTACGCCTTTCATACCATTTGCGTGAAAACTTACCCTTCAATTTACAAAGGCTTAATTGAGCATTATGCAACACTTTCCAAACTGCACATTTTAAACATGGATTAGAACCACATATGAAGTTTAATAAACTTGATAACTATATATGAATAAGAAAAATGATAAATCTATTAACCTTGCACTCAATGGGAAGTCCACTTAAAACTTAATTTTATGGTCTTTAATCTATTTGAACAACTACTGCTTATAGCTCATTATAACACTAACAAAACTTGAATGTCCTTAAAATTGTTTAGCATTTGCCAAGTAGTCATTTTAAAGCACAAAAGAGCTATCTTGAGATAATTATATATGAATTATTCAAATTAACAGAAATCGCAAAGTCTACCATATAAAAAAATCAATTACTCCCAAAAATCAACAAGCTTACGATTGTCTCGAGAATTTGTAGTAACAAAAAATGAAGCCTCGATGATTCGAGTTGGTTCTTGAGACCCTTTCCTCTTCCGATTCAAAATATCTGTTTGCTTGAATGTTCTTTCAATATACTGGTCTACTCATAAAAGGGCCTGCAGTCGAGTAGGAACTATGTAGAATAAAACTTAATTATTTAAAAATCTGGAATACAATTAAGTCATCAGAAAATATGCAAAAGAAATTGAAAATTACTCCCATTTACTTTGATGAAGTTCAATTTCCATCGATCTATTCAACATTTAATTTCCCAATCTAGTTTGTCAGACTACATGGTTAAGATAAAACTCATTGCATTGACTTGATATCATAATATACATCATATCTGCAAAGAAACACTGGGCTTAATTCTATTACAAAACAGACCAATATAATATGTACTTCATAAGTTGCATACCAATTTTCAAAAATAAATTCCTAACCAAATCAAGCTTGCTTATAGATTAAACCCATCATTCAAGAAGACTCAATCAGATTAAATAACCGAAAAGGTCAATTACAGCATTGCACATACAGGATTGCAGATGATGGACATATTCTAACGAGAGCTTCAAAGAGTCCAATGTCATAATATGAAAGTAGAACTACTATTATATCTTTACTATTCCCATAAAACCATTTAATCAAGATAAATGACGCATCCATTACCATTAACTCATTGGTGTGAATTAATCAACCCAGGAAAAATGCAAAATGCCGAGACATTCCTATTACCTATTCTATAAAGTTTCTGTCAAGTCCATTAAAAAATTTGTAAAAGCAGGGATGGAATTCCTTGAACCAAACAATATTCTTTTGATCCAAACAATATTTTTTTATAGTAAGACAACTCTAATACTTAAAGATTCAAAACAAAATACACACACACACACACACACAATAAATCCCCTCTCACAAGAGAAAGTGTGGGGAGAGGGAGCAAAGAGTACAAGGAACACGTCCTAGTTTATCCCAAATGATATCCCATATTCACATTTATCTTCACCCGAGACTATAAGCCCACAAGCATTAGATACTAATGACTAATGTTAGAGAAGCATTATATTTATGTTCGAAACCATACCTCCAGAGTGTTGTTTACACACCTATGCTGATAACAACCATTTCCTTGGGTTGTAGAGCCCCTTACAAACCCACTACGCACTAATGATGAGGCCATACACCTATAAGTAATGATATGAGAAGAATTATCAACATCAATTCTCTTTATAGTTCTGAGAAAGATTCAAGTGAAAATCTCACCTTGAGCTACTTCCCCGCATCTCACCCAACATCCTGTCAGGTGCCCTAGCACTGTTAGTGGCAGTACAAGATCCATCAGAGTAGGCAACAAAATACGTGCAATAATCAACCAATGATGACTGAGCGCCTGCAACAAGAATACAAATAAGTGTTAAAAAATGTATGTCAGTAGTAGATTGAAAAATTCAAGTGAGGCAAAAGAAGAACATACCTTTGTTAGCCTCTGGAAAATAGCGTGCCCATTGTGGAAGCTCCCTGCTATAACACAAAGAAATTGACCAATTCTGAAATAAGAATCATTTGGGTTTCTAAAAAAAAATGAGCAATCACAAGCTCTTGAATCTCGAATAATCCTCTTTACACTTCTTCCTCAATTAATGAAAATTGGAAGTACTTTCAACACACAACAGTTGGAACAAGCATTCTGCTAAATTCTGATCGTACTTCAAACTAATTTCAAAATACACGAATAGATAGATTTAAATTACATACAGCTTACAGGATAGAGAAAAGTAAACAGGAGTACAGAAATTGAGGTGAAAAGATTTTCAACTTACCCCACTATGGAAAATTGGAAGCATAATAGTATAACCTACTATAATTGTCAACACAGTTAAACATAGGAATCAAGTAGTAATTTGATTCCTATAAATCGAAATTTTCTATAAAGCACAAACAAGCAAATTTAAAAGCAGATGAAAAAAGTCCAAATACATACTTTTGCTCTGAAATCTTCCAGCCCTTCCTTCAAACCTCTTGACTAAACAATTAACTCGTCATTTTTGCTTGCGAAGATCACAATTATCCATCCAAATCAATTTTTTAAGCCAATTACGTCTGAATCCTTCAATGAATCCTCACTTGAACAAGATTTAAGTTATTTTTTTACAACCAATGCCTCATACTGAAACCAGCTTTGGTGAGGACTAATTTTTTACAACCAATACATCAGTACTACCTAAGACATTATACTGAAGATGCCAGAAAAAGAAAGGAAAAATGAAAGGATTTTACAAACAGAAACCAGCTTTGGTGAGGACTAATAAGCCCATATTGCTTATTCTTACAGTCGAATAATTATTTCCATATTTCAAATATAACCATCAAACTAAATGAAATACAGAGACATAGAGACCCAGAGAATTGAAGATGAGCATATTAATCTGCAAAAAAATTAGGAAAAGGAAGAAAAACGAATCGCAAGCTGAAATGAACATCGTTCCACAATAGTACCTTATTCTTCTCTTACACCCATAAAAGACTCCCTCGATGAAAGACCCCCCACTAAAATGGGGAAAACGAAAATACCTCATAAATGAACAGTACTTAGTGGATTCACTATTTTGATAGTAGGGATAAAAATTGGAGAAAACATGAAAAGAATGGAAGAAAATATACAGGAATAGGCCAACAGAAATGGACAATTTACCAAGGAGATAATTATGCCTCCGTCCACTCGGCATGCCTCCGTCCAAGTGGACGGGGGCATGGAGAAATAGCTTCGTATACTATTCATTTCTGCCTCTCCATCTCCTGTCTCCGTCTCGCACGGTTGGTGTATCCATATTGGGGAATCGAAGAAGGTGATGAGGGGCTTCGCAACAGCTCTCTAAGGGAAGAAATTAAAGATTTACCTGGTGTTCATGGGGGAGAAGATGAAGTAGGGTTGATTTGGGGGAAACGCGTAGATCTGTTGATTGTCGAAAGGAGAGAGCGAGAGAAATGAGGGATAAAGAGAATTTTACGTGTGTGAGGCAGTGGGAAATGACGAATTGAAGGAAAACACGCGCAAGAACGAAACGGTGTCGTATTGGGCGACGATGACGTGGCAAAGTGCCTCTTTTAGTATAGTTAGGATAAGGTTTGAATTCATATATTAAATTTTAAAAAATGTACACCTATGCATCTAGTTCATTACTCCAATGAGATATTGCAACTTTTTTTTAGAGAAAAGTGACAATGTAACTTTTTCATTGCAAAATGACAGAATTCACATTTTCATTGAGCAAACACCTTGCATGCATCGATGTAATTGATTCAAAATTTTTCTTTTTTCATACGTACTAACATAAAATAGGGGTTGAATTCGTACATTCAAAATTTCAAAACACACATGTGTACATCTAGTTAATTGTTACAATGAGATACTATGATTTTTTTTGAAAAAAGTGACAATATCATTTTTTTCATAGAAAGTGACAAAATTCACATTCTCATTGTGTCAAATATCTTGCATGCATCAATAATTTAATTGATTCAGAGTTTTCTTTTTAATATGTATTACTAAAAAACATGGCTTGAATTAGTATGTTCAAATTTTCAAAAATGCACACGTATGCGTATAATTAATTGCTCCGAGGATATAATATAACTTTTTTTATATAGAAAAGTGATAGAATTCACATTCTCCTTTTGTCAAGCACATTGCATGCATCAATGATTTAATTGATTCAAAACTAATCTTTTATATGTATTGAAACAATCATTTTCCTCTGAAGTTCAACAATATTATTTTAAAACGTGTTTCCAATCATAACAACAAAATCAGCAAAAAGAAACTTCATAAATGTTAATTATTTAGGTGGAAATTGATAATTACGATTGTTACTTTCATAATCTATGCAAAGAGAATACTAAACAATATTAAAATAACAAAATTGGGGAACTAATTAAACTAGGAGCCAAATACATTAAAAAAAACCTGTAATTTTGTTTGTGTATTACAGGAAGATTTTCTCGATCTTTCTTCTGAGTTTTCAATGTTGAAGTTGCCTTGATCTTTTTCAAAGTTTTGAATAATGAACGAATTTGTGAAAGATTTCTTCTTTATTCTTCCAATTTTCTCTTTATTTTTTCTAGTTTGGAGGCTTGTTTTTGTGGTAGCCATGATTTTTAGGGTTGAGCGTATTTTGTACGTTCAAATATACCTAATTACCATTTAATCCAACTTTATCATTTTTTTTTTTCAAAAATTACCCAAAATATAGGGTATTTGTGTAAGTACCCCAATTAATGCAACTTGTACAATCTAATCCTAACTGTTTTTGAAAGAGATTATTTGAAGTAAAAAAACAAAAAAATTTGAACAATGTGTGGTTATAAAGTATGAAAAATTATGGATCAAAGTCAAAAATATTTATTAAAAGAATGTTTGATTGAAAATAAATTTGAAAAAATATTTTTAAATAAATTGTGCCAAACAAACGCTAAAACCACTATCTTTAAGAAGCCTTAGAATTTTCTGTTCTCAAAGTTTTTGAACTGTGACAATCTACTTGAATTTATTAAAGGCCTGTTCGGTACAGCTTAAAATCTAATTAAAATTGAAAATATGACCGTTAGTGGGTCTGCTCGTCTAATAAAAGTCAACAATAACGGCTAGTTTTTCAATTTTAATCCAATTTTAAGCTGTACCGAACAGGCCCTAAGCCTTGTTTGGTAGGGATTAAAATTAATATTTTAATATAATTCAACATTAATAATTAATTTTAACAACATATTTTATAGGAGCCACACATTTTCAACCACAAACTTTATCAATATTTATTAAAATTTACCGAATGATATTTTTGCACCCTGTACTTAGGGTATTAAAATTTCTTTTTGAACTGGAATAATATGTAAATATTACACGGTATTGAGTCAATTCCACTCTTGTTTTTTTTAATAGTTTATATTCATGTTTCACGTTCTGGTCAAATTAAAATTTTACTCGACAATCACTAATACTAAAATCTAAAAAGAGAAAATCAAGAGCAGCTGTCTTTTATAAATGAAACACAGAAAATCTAGAGCTACCTCGCCTACCAATTGACCAATAAATGTACTTTTGTTTGTGGATTTGAAACACAAATTCAACTCTTCAATCTAAACGTGTTTGGATTTCAACTTTTCATGCTTTCACACTTCATGAACACCAAGTCCACTAATTAACAATTATTTCGATATTTTCTTAAGAAAAACTGCAGAATTATTAGACTTTTACATTTTGGATATGTCATAGTTTCACTATAGAAGAAATTTGACTCACCAATTATGTAGAAATAAGAAATAATTTTTTCACGATATTATTTTCGATCTATAAAAGGTAAAATTTTCGCTTTAATATAATTCTTTCGCCAAACAAGCATTAAAATCTCTAGTTTGGCCTTCCAAAACACCGTCTAATTTTATTAGCATGACAATATTAGTTCGTCATTTCCAATGGCATTAGCTCGAGGACTAGATTCACCTGCCATCTATTATGGCATTCGATTTATAACTATAATATTTAACTTTGTAAATGAAGAGCTAGCAATTTTAGGAAGACGAGAGAGAAATCTTCGTGATATCCTTTTCAGTAGAGGAAGAGGATATGAAATAACAAACAGACTTACGTAATTCTTGTTGACCTCAAGAAATGTGCTAACAGAATCCTGGCCACCTTACCTCCACATATGTATCACCTGCAAACTAGAACACCCTGTTAGGAGGTAAAGACCGCCGATCAAGTAAAATGTCCGATGACTATTTGTACTTGACGATCAAATCAACGGCGGGACAAGAGATGATATGAGTGCAAGAGAGTGAGAGATGATTTGGCTAAAGTTAGAAAATCTACATTGATTGTGAATGAACTCACATATATACATGAGGCGATGGGCAAAGTGAGCTAATGGGCCAGGCCCAAGCCTAGGGCCAAAAATAGATGACTTGATTAAATAGGTTTATTCCAATTGAACACTTGATATCAAGTCAGCCAATCTGAGATCATCTCCGTCACGCATTTGTCACGTAATTTATAGGTATAATAATAGTCCTCCAAGTCTAGATCGCATATTTAAATGCGAGTTGGACTTAAAATATAAACTGCCAAATATGTGAGGTCTTACACTTTGCCTCGAAAATATGAGCAGCTCCAATAAGTCAGGGTTTACGAACTCGAAAATATGCATAGATCCCAAATAGGTAAGGGCTTCCGAATTATCTCAAAAACATAAGCTGCTTCAATATACGAGGACTTAGTAACTGCCTCGAAAATATCTGTGCGAGCCTGAATAGGCGGGATTACAGATTGTCTCAAAAGATGTCGCGTATAATTTATCGAAATTTCAACAACGTCTCATCTCTAATATGGACGAAATATCTCCATTGCACATATACAAAGTAAATTTGGATCCATTTGACCTTTCAACTACTAATATGATAGCAAGAATAATATTAAGCCCCCGTTTGGTTCCCATTATTTGAGATTATCATTTTTGGAATAATATATTTTTTTTAATGTGGTTAAAAAAGAAGAAAATATTTTGAATTTACGTATAATATTATTTTATTGGAGAATGTGTGATTTATAAGAAGAGATAGAAAAATTAATTATAATCTTAATAGAGGCCAAACGAGAGCTAAACCCTAGTTTGGTTTGGATTAAAATCTCAAGTTAAAGTCAACAATTAATTTTAACAATATATTTTATGAAACTCACAACTTTTTAACCACATATTTCATCAACTTTTATAAAAAAACTATTAAAAATCTAATTTTAATCACAATCAAACAGGGGAAAAATTAAACTTCTCTAAGATAGAATATGTAGATAGCCTATGATGTTCATAGTTGATGATATGTGTTGTCGATAATGATATGAAAATATAAATAACGTTGCATATGTATTGACTGTAATGAAAATAGTTTCATGACATGCTAGTAATGATGTAGCATGCGTAATGACAGTGATAAAATAATGCTTGTGCTAGTAATAATAATGTAATGATACTAAGATACTGGTATCACAATAGTCCCCCAAATTCGGTATGCATATTCATTTAATGCTTGGACTTTTGGATAAGGGCGATGCTCTGAAGATAAGTAGTTGCGATTAAGCTGATGTAGATATCAGATTCTGGATATAGGCTACTGTGATAAAAACTGAATATATAAGTAGTTGTACTGATACTGATATAGAAGTGAGATTCTGAACTAAATATGAACAGCTGTACTGATATTGATGAAGATGCGGACTCTGAATGTAAGTAGTTGTGATAATTTTGTGCAGATGCGATGTTCTGAATGTATAAGCTTGTGTTTGGCCCACTAGCTCACTTGGCACATTGCGTCCTATATATGTGTGAGTTCATTTGTAATCAAGGTAGATTTTTTAACTCTAGCCAAAGCTCATCTTCCTCTTCATTTCTTGCATTCATATCATCTCTTTTTCGACCGCTGACTTAACCATCGGAGTGTAAATGATCGTCGTACATTTTTCTCGACCGGCAATCTTTGCCTCTTAACGGAGTGTTCCATTGGGCAAATGATGCGTACATGGAAGTGGGAGGTGATCGAAATTCTGTTGGCGCATTTTTTCAAGTCAACAATATCACATTAATTGATGGCATTCTAAAATAAACTTTTATGTCAACTTTGTGTTTTTTTTTAATTTTATTTTGCTTGTTGCTCTACACAAATGTGTAACCCTTTATGCCTAAATGGAGATAAACCAGCCAAAAAAAAGGGACAAAAATTTTCCACATATTAGGCCTGGATTTAAAATTTTCCAACATTCACAATTTTTTTGAAGTGAAATATATATATATATATATATATATATATATATAAAGTTGAAAATGATTTTGAGAAAAAATGATTTTAAAAATCTTCCATAAACAAGTCTTAAATACAGAAGCGCTTTATTATACTTTTGATGTTATTTTAACTATTCCAAAAATTGCATGCCATAAATTAATTGTGCAATATGACAACTGAAATTAGGGGTTTTAATTGAGGGCGAGTCACGCAACGACTTGGCTCGTTTCATATACGATTTGAGCCGAAAAAAATTCTCGTGAGAGTCACTCGTCATCTCGCATGAATTGGCTTGCAAGTCAACCAAGCTAACTCGTGATAGCCATTGTGGTATGCATGATTGCTTTTTAAAAGGAATGTTTGATTCCCTTTTTTTTTTTTTTCAAAATACATTTCTCTCTCTTCTTTTCATCGCACATTTTACATTAAGTTGGATAATGCCACATGAATTTAAATTTAAAATCTTGAAATTCTTAATTTTTTTGGCATTGAATTTGACCTTGTAAATAGCGACATCATACTTTTAGAATTTTCTACAACTTTATCTCAAGCGGGAGGAAAAATTTCTCAACTTTATATATCTTTTGGAAAATAAATATTGATTGCCTCTAGAGGCAATCAATATTTATTTTCCAAAAGATATATAAAGTTGAGAAATTTTTCCTCGTCGCTTGAGATAAAGTTGTAGAAAATTCTAAAAGTATGAATATTGACAAGGGTGAAAATATCAAATGCAACTTTTTTACTAGAAAAAAAAATGAGAAAAGTAGTCAGCAACTAGCATTAGTTGCGGGGTTTTTGTAAACGAGGCAATTGACTTGCATGATGAACCGAAATCTAGCCCTTCGGTGGCTGAGCCAAGCGGTTCAACTCCGTCCACCCCTATAGGTTAAATACGCGTCGGATACAGACAATATGCTTGATTAGGAATAGCAACGATGTTGGTCGAAGTCGGGACAACCTCTCCCGCCCCCCATCCCGCCGGGTAATTTCCCACTTCGTACTCGCCCGATTACCCATTTAAGGAGAGGCGGCTGGGCAAACCCATTTAATTTTTTTTTTTTTTAATTTTTGATAATTTATTTTATTATCCCATTCGTTAAAGTGACGCAATAATATATTTTTTAATTTATTTTTAAAAGTTAAATCATTCGAATATATTTGGTAGCATATTTCTTAGATAATCTTAGTTGTCATCTTCTATTAGAACTAATCAAATTTCGTCGAGTTTTCATTTAAAGTATTGAATTCTTAAAAAAATTAAATATTAAATGGGGCATGACCCTTGTTAATCATACCCACCCGATCTCCGAACCGAATACCCAACTAAGTGAGTAATCCATGTTCCTTTCGGGACGAGACCTCGCAAGTATCGGATTTGATGAATTGTTTTGTCATCTCTATACTAGATTGAGGCAGGATAGATATGCATGCAAACTAATATGAATAAAGCCATTGCCATGCTTGAAAATTGAAAAATGTTAGGTGAGTAACGTCGCTGTCTATTTCTCTTCCTATACAAGGAAAACAAAACAAAATTGAAATTCACGAGTCGACCCTATATATTACAACTTCTCGAAGAAGACACCATCGCGTCCAAATTTTGGTCATGTGACCATATTCTCCTCAAAAATAAGGAAAACATTTTCTTTAGGTACCGACGGTTTTTATGTAATTCAATTTCTCTTAATCTCTGTTATCTATCATCTCCCATAAAAAATGGAAAAGTATAATATTTTACAAATTGAAAACTAAATCAATCAAATATATTTAATTAATAATTTTCATGAAAATAAGTTTTAAGCAAATTGCCTAGAATTTTTATTTTTTTTTTCATACAAAATTTAAATGCACCATTATTTATCATAAGTAAATTTTTTAATCTCACGCAAACATCAGCCCGCATTTAGAAAAATCTACTAGTTGGTGGTTTGAAACTTTGAAAGAGTATTAAAGTGGGCTTAGTGGTGTTTCTAGAGACCATCCAATCCAATCCAATCTAATCCTTCTCTATTCTTCTATAATATCCCTCAACGAGAATTTTCCAAATCTCCACATTCCAAAGGAGTTATGGTCTTCTTGTCTATAGAAGAAGATGAAAAAACTAATGGAAGTTGCTGAAATTCCTAAACACGATCTCGTTGATTCTCGCGTTTTCCTGTCTGGTTTCTATTGCTGGGATTGGGAATTCCTCACTGCTCTCTTGCTCTTCAGTTGTTCATTTTAATTGTTACCAGATCCTACAAATTTATATAGGAATTGAATCAAATTTAAATTGAAGGTTTTTTTTTTTTTTTTGTTGAATAGTTTTGGGGTGTTGAGCAGAGTAGTTATGTCGCAGAGAAGTGTTCCGGCGCCGTTTTTGACGAAGACGTATCATTTGGTGGACGATCGGAGCAGCGATGACGTGATTTCTTGGAATGAAAGTGGTACGACGTTCGTGGTCTGGAAAACTGCTGAATTTGCTCAGGATTTGTTGCCTAATTACTTCAAACACAACAATTTCTCCAGCTTCGTTCGCCAGCTTAATACTTATGTACGTCTCTTTTTCCCTTAATCAATCTTCGTGTTCATATGCATGATTAGTTAACTCAATTTTTTGCTGAGATTTCTGAATTTCAATTCAGTTCATGCTTATTGTTCCAACTGTTGTTTAATAATGAATCTTCCTAATGTCAAGTTTGTTTGAAAGGAACCTTAACCTTGCCAACCATAAAATTTATCAAATCTAATACTAAATTATTAATCTTATGTTAGGTTTGAAACTTTGTTCAAAAGCTGGACAAAATAAATAGCGTATAATATTATTACTTCTACCAGAGGAATTTAAGTGACGTATGATGTAGATTTTTTATAATAGGGCCCTGTTTGGTACACATTATTTTTTTCATTTTCAACTACACATTCTTCAATAAAATAATATTTTTCATCACATCAATAACTTTTCCTTCATTTTTAACCACACATTATCCATCAATCTACTATTCAATAATACATTCTTTCAAAAAAAGTGTCACAAACACACTCTAGATTTTAAATTTTGTCAAAGTTGTCGTGGTTAAGAAATTATATTTATATGCAAAATTATTTTATTTGAAGAATGTGTTCTTAAAAATGAGTTTGGAGGAGGAAATGATTTGTAAAGAGGCAATACCAAACATGGCTTAGTTCATGCCCTTGTTTAGCTTCCAATGTTATAATTTTTTGAATAGTGTTTTTTTTTTTTTTGAGAATGTGTGGTGTGTGTGTGTGTGTGTGTGTATATATATATATATATATATATATATATATATATATATATATATATATATATTTGTTTATATGTAATATTATTTTATTGAAAATGTGTGGTTTAAAAAAGGATAGAAAAATGTATTATAAATTTAATGAGAGCTGTAATAAGTTATCTTAGACAGATTGACTTAAATTGAATGCCACCAATAGCGTTGGCTTTCAATCTTGTGTCGTTAAAATCGAAGTTTGATTAGTTAAAATTTGATATATTTAACAAATTAAGTTGATAATTTTTTTAAGTGCTTGTTTGGCAGGGATTTTTAGGGAAAGAATTGATTTTTGAACAGTGATATAATGAGAAATGTGTGGTTGAAAAAGAGGAAAAAATTATTGATGTGATGTAAAATATTATTTTATTGAAAAATATGTGGTTAAAAATGAGAATAAATTTACTGTAGAATTTGAGAATAATAAAAAACAAACAGACCTAAATGAAGTTCTATCAATTAAGCACTAAAAAACTAGAAAATTTTGTGGACTTTTAAATAGTAGAAACTTCCAAGATTGAAACTTCATTTTCTCACCTACCCAACGATGTGGTTTAAAGGATATTGATGGGACCCTTCACCGCGTTGTCAAGGAAAAAATGTTTTGGGTTAGGCCGAATAATTAATTTTCTTTATTTATATTCAAATCCTATTGAATAAATAAATAAATAAAATAATAAACGGCCACGTGACGGGCTGGTCCGGGCCCTGCGATTATTTCCAAATTTTTGCTATGTATAGCCCGTCCAGTACAAACCGCTAGGGGTGTCCAAAAGTCCCGAACCGAATCGGACCGAACCGAACCGAACCGAGCGGTTCTTTATAAATTAAATACCCGAACGGGTACCCGAATCGAGAACCGATGGGTTTGGGTCGGGTTTCGGGTCTAGACCAAGAACCGAAGAACCAAATAAGAATCGAAACTAAATAATTTTTTTATTTTTTTATATTGAATTAATTAAATTATTTTATTTTTTTATACAAATTAGCAAATTAATTAAATAAATCAGATTATTTCGTAATTTTAATTTTAAAATCCAAATCATTTTTAAAACTCATTAACCCATTTTAATTTGAAGCAAATGAATATACTTTATATAGTTTTGCTGTAATATTAATATCTATTTTTTGGTATTTGTATACACTGAATTAATCTTATTGGACGTCTAGTTATTTATATGTTTTTGAATTGAGCTATGTTAATTTGTAAAAGTTACGAATGAAATGTCATTAGTTGTATTTATGTAGTGTTGCTGTAAATATTAAAAAATTTGATCATAGTACGGAACCGAACTCGAACGGTTCCAAAATTATATTTGGACTCGATGGGTCCATTTATTAAATACCCGAAAGTTTTGGGTCGGTTCGGGTATCTTCAGAACCGAACCGAACCGACCCACGGACAGCCCTACAAACAGCTCTGTACCTTTCTATTTTGTGGTGTCAAAACACCATAGGGTATCTGAAATAAAATAATAGAATAAATTTTCAATAAAATATTTTATTAGAAAAATAAATCTAAGAAATAAAATTATTTTAATAATTGTCAAACAAGGCTGAAAAATGAGAGAGAAAGAGAGAGAGAGGGGGATTAATGGATGGGGCCATGTGCTTGAAAATATGTACTCCGATCTGGGTTTGTCCGCATAAATATTTATGACCTATATTAGTGGTGAGTTGTCGCCGAAAACAGCGTTCAAACTTCATTATTTTTTGTTTGATTTGACTGCTAGAAAGTAGAGAAATGCTATTCATCTTTATTGGGGATGCATCCTCAATTTATGTAGCGTTAATGTGACATTAATTGATAGGTGAAATTAAATAAGTCATTTATATTGACATAAACTGAGGATGCGTTCCCATTAGGGATGAATAGCATTTTTCTAGAAAGTATATTTGATTATTTTCTCATCCAGACATTTCTAAACTTGACGTGGCAGCTAGGAATTTATGGTGGAAAAGTACAAATATATGTGGTAGCGGTCAATTTTATGTGTTTTTTCTTACTTTTTACCAACATATTCTTTTAAAAATACTACTCAAACCTCATTTTTTTTCTTAATTAATGACATTCAAACTGGCTCTAAATGTTTGTTAGTGGTAGGTTTAGTCCATTATTTGGTCCCATCAGCACGAGTGGACTTTTTACATTGTCATTTATGAGAATAAAGTTCAGACAATACACAGATATACTAAAATATTGTGGTATATAATACACAGATTTAGGGCCTGTTTGGTACAAATTCTCATTTTTTACAGTAAATCAATTCTCATTTTCAACCACACATTTTTCAATAAAATAATATTTTCCACAACATCAATACTTTTTTCTTTTTCTTCCACCACACATTTCCCATCATATCACTATTCAAAAATCAATTCTTCCCCCAAAAATTCCTACCAAACACACTCTTACTAATCAGTGTGGGCTACAGTCCACTACATGCAGCAGATTTCAAAATATAAATGAATTATTCTACTCTACCAGATTTTGGTTCACAGATTTTGTACAGACTATCTCACATGAGGTGGGTCCCGAAGACCTAACTCATTAAAAAAACCCCCCAAAAATGTTAAAATACCCACCCACCCCATCTCACATGGCTGTGCCAGGTCTTTTACCGACTTGGCACAGCAGCTCGGTCCAATATAAATGACCTCTTCATCGGGAGTGCTGCCAATTATTTTGTTGCTTTTTGATGAATACTTGTCCAGAACTATCACCATTTTCTTAGACCATTTAGTACGTTGAATTGAACAGAATAACGTATGAATGTTTTACTTCCTTAAATTTGGTGCGTATCCCATTTGGATGGATTTTTGAGATAATAATAAAAACTTAACTGAGATATGTTAAGCTAATTAAAGTTGTGCAATAATGAGTTAGGATTTGGCTTGCTGACACAAATTTTTAGGGTAGGGTTAGTCAAAAGAACCATGCTACTTTTACAATGAATTTGACAATAAGTTTGACAATGTATGAGTTGGCAGGCATTATGTCCATTGATTTGAAAGATTGTTTTTGAATTCAATGGCAATGATCTATACACCTCACACATTGTCAAAATTATTGTGCAAATTCATTATACAAGTAGTTTAATTCTAGTCAAAAGTTTGTTCCTAGAAATTGCGAGTCGAAATGGTAACACATACCCTCATGTTTATCAGGGCTTTCGGAAGACTGTTCCAGACAAATGGGAATTTGCCAATGAAAACTTCAAGCGTGGTCAGAAGGAACTCCTGATCAAAATCCGTCGTCGAAAAACAATGCCTTCACAAAATCCATCAGGGGGAAAGAATGTGGCCGCCGATAGCCCAACTTTGCCAGAGAACTCTGGGGATGACCTTGGCTCGAGTTCGACCTCATCTTCCGACTCAAAAAATCCAGGGTCATTAGAAACACAAACATCAGCACAACTTGCAGACCTATCAGACGAAAATGAAAAATTGAAAAAAAACAATCGTATGCTATCTTCGGAGCTGGCTCAAACCAAGAAACAATGCGACGAACTCATTGCCTTCTTGACTCAATGTGTGAAGGTGGCGCCAGAGCAAATCAACCAGATCATGAACGGTAGTGCCCCTATTATTGACGAAGCTGGTCCATGCAGCGGAGGCATGAGCGGTGGGAATACCGATAATGATAATGACGAAAATGTTGAGTGTTTGAAATTGTTTGGAGTGATGGTGAAGAAGAAGAAGAGGGGTCGTGATGAGAATCTTGATTTCTCTGAGGTACATAAAAAAGAGATGAAAAAAGCAGTTGAGGTTAATGCGCCATGGATGAAGATTTCTGCGTCGTCCGGGGAGAATAGTAGGGTTTATAATTGACCATCTATAGCGTACCATGCGTTCGCGACTAGTAAAGAAAATTATAATACTCTTATGGCTCACAATGTAGTCTCAAAGGAGATTGAAGATACCGTAAAGTTTGGTGGTTGTAAGGTCATAGGATTGGTAATTTAGTGCAGTTTAGCCGGCTTGTTTGAGTGGGAAAATCAAAAGCAAATTGTTTCCCATCATGTTTTATATTTGTACACTATGATTTTGCACTCTTATAAACCAAAAACTTAGGGTTTTGCAATTTGCAATTCAACTATAAAAGCTTATAAATAATTGTAATGATTTTCTTTTTCAATATATTATGAGCGTGTTCGGTAGAGATTAAAATTGGATTAAAATTGAAAAACTAGCCGCTATTGTTGACTTTTGTTAGACGAGTGAGATCTAATAACGACTATATTTTCAATTTTAATTGGAAACAAACAGGCTCTATATGTCTTGTCAGTGTCCTCATTGCAAGTGCCGTTTATGATTTTTTCTTTGAGGCTGTTAAATTGGATTTTGGTGTTCTGTGTTTAATTGAGAGATGCACATGCATGATTGAATTTGGAATTTGGAATTTGAATGAAAAAATAAGCCATCATTTATAATTTATTGGTCCTTAGCAAGTCTGTGCCTGAAAATTGAACGTGTAACTTCAATTTGATATCTTCTATGGAGGCCCGTCATGGAGATTTTCTGCACCATCTTTAACTTGATTTCAATTTCTATCGATCATTTTACATACATCGTCAATATGTTCTAAAATTTATATTAAGGGTGTGTTTGAACCACATTATTTTGAAAGAATGTATTTTGGAATGGTAGATTGATTGAGAATGCGTTGCTGAAAAAGAAGGAAAAGTTATTGATGTAATGAAAAATATTATTTTCTTGAAGCATGTGCATTTGAAAATGAATAGAAGAATGATAATGAAAATTTTAATGTAGCTCAATCAATGGGTAAATGAATCCTTGAAAATGTCCAATAAAAGGTCAAACAATAAAAAAAGGAAAAGCAAATGCATCTTGTTTTACAGTTTAGGAAAGTTGTATAAAAACGATACCAAGGTCATGTTTATTTAGGAATTCACAAAATTATAAGAGGTGTGGAGACCAGAAAAGTGGAAAGAGTAACTGAGATTAAAGACGGTGAAGTACTGCGGATTTAGAAATGTGTTTCAGCGATGTTGAAATCTTCATGGCGCGCTTACTCTCGTCTCTCATATTTCCACCATTCAATCTACGGCAATTCATCCAATCCACGGCAGCTCACCGAATATTTTCAATCTACACTTCCCTTCTGCCGGAGAATTCAAGACTTGAAGACCTTAAAGTCTCTCCTAATTGTTCATGGCTTAATCACACACCAACAGTTTATTAAACAATTCACAGACCATTGCTGCCATCTGGGTTTTCTAGAAATAGCTCTTTCCACTTTCAAAATAATCGAGAAGCCGAGCCCGCCTTTGCAGAATTTATTAATTAGGAGTCTGTGTGATAATGGGCTGTTTGACTACGTGTTGTTTGTCTATCAGAAATGTCGGGGTTCAGGTTGTCTATCGGATAATTATACTTACCCTTTTGTGCTCAAGGCGTGCTCAGCTTTGGTTAATGTTAATTTTGGTAAAATGATCCACTCTGCTATCTTAAGAACTGGTTTTGAAGAGAATGTGGTTATACAGACTGCCCTTATAGGTTTTTATTCAAATATTGGCCAAATCGTAAATGCGCGTGAATTGATTGATAGAATTCCTCAACCAGATTTGGTTGCTTGGAACGCCTTGATTTCTGGTTATTCTTTTAATGGGTTCGATCGAGGAGTTTTTGAGGTTTTCCGGGATATACGTAATATGGGTTTGAAACCTAATGTCAGCACTTTGGCCAGTGTGATTCCTGTTTGCTTGCATTTTGGTGTTCATATTGGTTACTCACTCCATGGATTTGCATTCAAATGTGGATATTCTACTAATGAGTCTTTGGTGCCTGCCTTTATTTCTATGTACGGTAATTCTGGGGAGTTGTTGGCTGCTAGAAATATATTTGATTCTTTGATGAAAAAGAATGTCGCTATATGGAATGCAATGATATCTGCTTATTCAAGGAACCAGAAATCCGATTATGCTGTTGAATTGTTTCAAAGAATACTACTAGATGATACAAGGCCTAATATGATCACTTTCGTGTCTGTAATTCCCTCTTGTGAAAATCATCATAGCATTTTGCTTCTCGAATCCTTTCATGCTTGCGTAATGAAATTCGGATTTGAGAAACATATCTCTGTTGTCACAGCCCTTCTATCAGTGTATGCCAAACTTCAAGATGTGGATTCAGCTGAATATCTTTTTAATACCACCACCCCAAGAAATCTTCTGTTGTGGAATTCGATGGTTTCTGCATATGTAAGCAATGGACTTTGGGATGCGGGTTTGATTGCATTTCATCAAATGCAGATGTCTGGTTTTAATCCAGATGCAATCTCAATTATTAGTATCCTTTCTTTGTGCTCGGAAAAAGGGGCCACTCTGCCTGGAAAGTCTGCCCATGCATTTAGTCTTAAGCAGGGAATTGATGTGAGTCCCAATGCATCCAATGCACTGTTGGCATTTTACTGTGACTGCAGAGAGTTGGCCTACTCGTGCAAGATATTTATGAGAATGGTCGAGAAAAATGTAGTTTCATGGAACACAATGATTTCTGGATGTGTAAATAATGGAGAAGCAGAGCAAGCAATGGCCTTTTTTCATCAGATGAGGCAAGATGGTTTTCACTTTGACTTGATTACCTTAATAAGCATCCTTCCCTCTTGCAATGAGTTAGCTTTAGGGTTGACAGTTCATGGCTTTGCTATAAAGACTGCACTAATAGCTGATATTTCTTTAGCTAATGCTCTTATTAGCATGTATATTAACTGTGGAGAGCTTGACGAGGGATGCGAATTCTTCGAGTACATGCCTAATAGAAGTGTCGTTTCTTGGAACGCTCTTATGACTGGCTATCGATATCACGATTTACAAAATGACATCATCTTTTTGTTCAGTCAAATGGTCAAGGAGGATCAAAAACCAAATTATGTAACCTTGCTGAATGTATTACCTGCATGCTGCAGCTTTCTTCAGGGAAAATCAGTTCTTGCTTATGCTTTTCGAACGGGTATCCCACTCGAAACTCCTCTTCTTACATCGCTCATGATCGTGTATGCTAGATTCGACGATGTGAGTTCATGTTTGATGCTTTTTCATATGGGAGAAAAGAGGAATATATCTGTTTGGAATGCTGTTATAACTGCACATCTACATTCAAATAATGCCAGAAAAGCATTTTCTTTCTTCCTTGATTTGCTCCAAAGGGAGATTGAGCCAGATGTTGTAACAATTCTGAACCTCATTTCTACGTGTTTTCAATTGAATAATCAGCATTTGACAGATTCCATTTTGGCTTATCTATTTCACAAGAGCTTCGACAAAGATGTGGCAATAAGCAATGCGTTGATCGACATGTATGCAAAATGTGGTAATCTCTCTTCTGCAAGAATGCTCTTTGATGCGTTGCAACAAAAGGATTCTTTCTCCTGGACGGTAATGATTAATGGGTACGGGGTGCATGGTGATGGTGGAGCTGCACTCAAACTTTTTTCACAGATGAGAACTAGGGGTTTTAAACCGGATAAAATTACTTACATGAGTATTTTATCGAGTTGCAGCCATGCTGGTCTTGTCGAACAAGGCAAGATTATTTTCAGCTCAATGATACAAGATGGCATATTGCCTGGGAACGAACATTATGCGTGCATGGTCGACCTTCTTGGTAGAACAGGGGATTTGAATGAGGCATGTGAACTTATCCAGAATTTACCGCAGAAACCTTCTGCAAATATACTTGAATCACTGTTGGGTGCTTGTTTAAGTCATGGAGATTATGTTCTCGGGGAGGAAATTGGTAGTTTGCTTCTGCAAACGAAACCGGAAGAGTCTGCGCCGTATGTGATTCTTTACAATGTATATGCAGCAGCAGGGAAGTGGACGGATGCCAATAGAGTGAGATTGGAAATGGATCAGAAACAAATAAGAAAAATAGCAGGGTTTAGCACCTTCGATTGTGCTTGAATGTGAGAAATTTGTTTTTTAGTTACTTATTTTTGGTTAAATTTATGTTGATAATTACTTTTGTGGACTAAAAAGAATATTATTTTCAGAAAATTTAAAGCAGGTTCTTGTTGTGCTGGGAGGGTAAAATTTCATCAGCCATCGTCGAACTTTCTCAACTGGGTCGCTAAATTTTAATTTGTCAACTAACTTCAATCTAATTTCAAATTTTATCCATGTCGCTTTCTGTGTCTTATATTCTCCCAAACTAATGGAAATTACTTTAGTGAACCGTACCATAGCTGATCTTCTATGTTATAGCTCCATTGCACTGTACTTCAGAACCAAAAATAGTTTTCAACGTAGTTTTCCTTCAAAAAAACCAAATATTAAAAGAAAAACTCGACGCAACAAGCGAGAATCATAAAGAAAATTGAGAAATTCGTTAGACAGGGATGCAACATAGGAAAAAATGATACGAAATCCTATTATATTATAGTCACTTGACACAAGCGGTATAGAAGATTTTGAAATAAATAGGGTTATCTTTAGCATGAGCATGAAGGTGGAGATAGGCAAATACTACACACGATTAATAATTTAATGTCAATTAGCTTAAGCAATTAAATGAATTGGGAAATACTTTAAGGACCAACTTAAAATTTTGCACGAACTTTAGTGACCATTTCTAAAATTAGTCTGATAATCAAATATAATTGAGAAATCGGAGAGGAGATCCGAAGGATAATGGAGCCTAGCAAAATGGTGGTTCAAGAGAAGAAAAGCAATTTAAACTTCATGGTTTGACTACTCCAAATTGAAGCTTAGTAATAGTGACCCAATTTCATGACCTGAACTGGGTGAAAGTTCGATGACCTCACATGTAATTAATCCATTTTATTTTAATATTATGGATTAAATAATTTTTATCGATTTTGAAAGACATCAAGTCACTGAATGGTGAAATCAATGACCATATCAAAATTAAATTAAAGTCCAGGGACCTATACTAGGACTAAATTAAAATTTAGTGATCTAATTGAAATTTTGCTAGAATTTAAATGGCCACAAGTGAAAATATGATTAGCCCCTGTTTGGTGGCCATTTTTTTAAAAAAAAAAAAAATATATATTATTTTAAATAGTAATTTTTTAGAGAATGTGTTGTTAAAAAGTAGGGAAAAATTTTTGTTTTATGAGTGAATATTTTTATTGTATAAATATGATTGAAAATGAGTATATGAAAAAGGCAGAAATTTGGAAGGAATGGGAGACAGAGAGACCAAGCAGAAAGCTTAGAGTGTGTTTGGTAGGGATTTTTGGGGGAAGAATTGATTTTTGAATAGTGATATGATGGGAAATGTGTGGTTGAAAAAGAAGAAAAAAGTATTGATGTGATGGAAAATATTATTTTATTGAAAAATGTGTGGTTGAAAATGAGAATTGATTTACTGTAGAAAATGAAAAGTTTTACCAAACAGGCTCTTAGATTCGTCTGGCATAGTCAGTATAAACACGCGGGGAAATCTGGGGTTGACTCTTAATTTTCAAAATTAATTATACAAATAACGGCAAAGACTAAATTCCCTCCCATCCCACTTGTCTTTTCCATTTATTCAATAAAGTACTAAGCATGCATTTGACACCGATGTTGGCGTATTATAAATTTTAGAATAGTGATTAATGGAAGAATGTGCGATTATAATTACAATTTGATATTTTATAAAATTCACAATTTCTCAATTAAACATTTCATCGATTTTTGTCAAATTAAAATTTACTAAAAATCAGATTTTTCAATTAATATTTTTATTATTTACTTAAATAGCCTTATGTAAAATTACATAATTATGATTTTAATATACTTTTTATTAAAATAAATTATTATTCCACCACAAACATAAACATAATAACTTTTTTTATATATAATTATTAGGGTTTTAGTTGAAGAATGTGTAGTTAGAAAATAGGAAAAAAAATTATATTTACATACAAAATATTTTATTTTGTGAATGCGGAGTTTAAAATAAGTACGAGAAATAAATAGTCAATCAGAGGATGTAATTCTTCTTTGATTATTTGATAGCTTAGAAGAGTAAGATTAACCAACCAAAAAAAAACCTACATGTTAAGATACATTTTTTGTACACAAATATCGATTAAATAATTAAAAAAAAATGAAAATCAAGAACTCAAGACAAAGTTACATCAATTTGTCAATTTCTTCTCAGTCAACGGGGTAGATTTTAAAGATTTATTGAACTTAGGTGCACCTCATCATAGACAATTTTCACTCCTAGGCAGCTTCTTAGGAGTATTTAGAGATAAGGCCACAGGTAATTTCTTGCTGGTTGACCGTCGGCAACCATCACCGACCAAATCTTATCCATTAATTGGTCCCACGGGTGTCAGTTGCATTAATAGGTGGGGAAATTAGGGGTGGACGCGGATCGGTTCGGTTCGGTTCGGTTCGGTTTTTTTCGGTTCCAGAAATTTTCGGGTATTTAGTAAATGGAACCGTCGGTTCCAAATATAATTTTGGAACCGTTCGGTTTCGGTTCGGTTCGGTTCGGTTCGGTTCTGTTCGGTTCCATTCGGTTCCGTATTATAATTAAATTTTTTAACATTTAAAATAATACTACATAAATACACCTGAAGGCTGAAAGTGGATACTAATATTAATAACAAAAAGTAGATACAAATACCAAGTTCAAACTTAACTTTTACAAATTAACGTAATCTAATTTAATAACATATAAATAATAAGTTGTCAAATACAAATACCAAAAAGTAAATATTACTAATAAAACTTCGATATTCATATCAATAATTCATTTGCTTCAAACTTTCAAGTCTACATAAAAGTGAAATATAAATTAGAAGTCACAAAGATAAAATATTTTAAAGTATTGATAATACTTACCAACTATTTAATGTAATCATCAGTTGGTTGACTTTCCATACTAACTACTAAGAAACTATACAAGAAAAAATTGAAAAAAACACAACTAACAAACATAAATAAACTCTAAATTGTTCAACTAATAAGATTTAATAAGAAAAAAATTATTAATTTGTTTAGAAAAAATAAAAGAAATTGATTTATCCAATATAAAAAAAAAAAAATTCGGTTCTTCGGTTCTTGGTCGAGAACCGAGAACCGAACCAAACCATTCGGTTCTCGATTCGGATACCCGTTCGGGTATTTCATTTTAAAAAACCCGCTCGGTTCGGTCCGGTCCGGTTCGGTTCGGTTCGGTTCGGTTCGGACATTTTGCCCAGCCCTAGGGGAAATCATAGACGTCAAGGAAGTTGATTCAGTGGGAATCATCCCTACAATTTCCTCACAACCAACTGAAATTTATGTCGCAATTGGCAAATCTCATGATGGATATTCTAGTCGGAAAATGCCCAGAAGCCATTTATGAGGATAGAAGGAAGCTTTTTGGAATTTGATTCATCGCCGAAGGTGGATTTCCCACTTTTGGGTGCACCTAGTAACACCACAATAGGGTTTGACTTTCCCTTTCTTTCTTCTTCATCTTTGAGTTAAAAATTTTAAAAAATAATAGTTTCGTAATAAAAATTTCCAGAATACGTTGAGAGGTTGAGAAAAATGAGGAGTAATATTGAAATGATGACATGATGTATAATTGAGTACATCACAATACTTTTTTTTTTTCATTTATACTTTCTATTGGATTAGGAGTATATTTGTAAATTTGTTGTGGTATATTTATTAAAAATAAATTTTAATTGTAGTGTGATAATATTATTACATAATGTAATGTTACGGGTGTGCGAAATAATATACTAAACTAAATAGCGATTACATGACACATCAATTTATTAGCACATAAAAAATTAAATTAAAATACCGAGACTCATCATAAATTTATCACCTAATAAAATTAAATTCATACGTTATGTTGTCGGTCCTTAATATAAGTTGTTTGGACAATTTTCGCAAGTTTACGGAATTGTTGACAAGTAATGGGTTTGATGAGTTGAGAGTATCGTCCCACACAAAATAAACCTTAAATTGAATTGTATCAACTTGTTATCAAATTCGAATGTAAATAACAAAAGAGATGATTTTATTTATATCAAAATTATTCTACTAGTTATCTAGATGCATTTGAACTAAATATAATATGTATGTGTTGGAACTTTGAATCTACCTATTATTATCGTATTTCCAATTCTCAACTATGTAATTTAGTTTCATTTTTTTATAATCGATACTCCTACCGTATTTAACTTTCTTTTCCAAGATAAATTAATTCTATACTAAACGCGACCCGGTCATATTTCCTTGTCCGAATTCGAATGAGTATAAGGCATTCAATTACACAATTATCTAGGTGATAACGCATTAAATAACATGATTATCGAGATGATTGTACGCACGATATATATGTTATTCTTAACATCTATTAATCATGCAGTGTTAAACTTAATTATGAATGTTTCAGCATTACAACAAAAAACTAATTACCTGATTGGTGATAAATCAATTAAATAACGCAAAGAATATGCACAATTAATCAAGAAACATAAGAATTACCAAATTATTTGTCTTTGAATTAAAAATAAATAAATAAATGGTTCGTCGATCTTCATCCAACACAAATGAATCTAGCTCGACTTGTTTCTAAAAATAGAACAACAAAAAGAATAGAAAAGCATCACTAGAAATTTATTACTACAAGAAAAAGATGTTACAATCTAATTTTTGTTCTTGATCTTCGACCCTGAACTTTTATTCTTCACCTTCTTAATATTCATCCAACACAAATGAATCTAGCTTGACATGTTTCTAAAAATAGAACAAGAAGAAGAATAGAAAAACATCACTCGAAATTTATAACTATAAGAAAGAGATGTCACAATCTAATTTTTGTTTTTAATCTTTGACCCCCAAACTTTTATTCTTCACCTTCTTGATATTCTTGACTCAATCCACGTTCTATATTTGTTTATCCTCTTCAACGAATATTGAATTGACCCATCATTTCTTGATGAATTTTATGAACTGAATTTGAGAGAAAGAGAGAGATCCTCAATATTTTGCCCAAATTTTATATTTATAGGAGTCAAAAATTAGGTCAAAATCGCATTCAAATTGAGTTCAAAAAGAGTTTGAAACATAGAACGAAATCTGGCCCACCCGACAAAATTTTCTCTATCGACTTCCATGCACTCACGGACCTCACAAAATTTTTTGCCTCGGTTTGGGTGAATGGCAGTACGTGTTGTTTCATCTCTAAGCAATTGTCGATATTTTTATTATACAGTTCCGTTCTCCTGAGCGTGGCGCGCAGGAGAAGCTTATACGCTTTGCCTTGCCAAAAGGCGAGGCAAAGTTGATACCTTTTACATTTTTTTTTTTTTTGTCTTTTGTTATTTTTTTTTTATACAATTATGTTTGGTATCGAATGAAATCTAAATCAAAGTTAATAATTAATTTTAATAACATATTTCATGAAATTCATAAATGTTTAACTTTTATCAAAATTCACTAAAAATTTGATTTTAATCTCCACCAAACGGGGGCAAAATCAAAATAAATTTTGAATTTCGATAATATACGTAAATTTTAAAAATTCCCCGAAGATCGTACACTAATCGAATCTACAAATCACTTATATCATTTCGAAACTTATTTCAAAAACTATATTATGGGCATATCGAATAGCTCAAACAGATATCGAAAATAATTAAAAATACTTCAAACGTGAGTCTTAAAAAAGAATTCTAATAATTGGACGTAAAATTGAAAAATTCTCCGATGATCGTACGCTAATCGAATCTACAAATTACTTATGTCATTTCCAAACTTATTTCAAGGACAACATTATGGGCATATCGAATAATTCAAATAAATATCGAAAATAGTTATTAGACGTCTTTTTTAAGACTCACGTTTGACGTATTCTTAACTATTTTCGATATATGTTTAGATTATTCGATATGCCCATAATATAGTTCTTGAAATAAGTTTCGAAATGATATAAGTGATTTGTAGATTCGATTAGTGTACAATCGTCGGGGAATTTTTAAAATTTACGTATATTATCGAAATTCAAATTTATTTTGATTTTGCTCCCGTTTGGTGGAGATTAAAATTAAAATTTTAGTAAATTTTGATAAAGGTTAAACATTTATGGATTTCATGAAATATGCTATTAAAATTAATTGCTAACTTTGATTTAAATTAAAATTTAGATTTCATTCGATACCAAACATAATTGTATGTAAAAAAAAAAATTAACAAAAGACAAAAAAAAAAAAAAATGTAAAAGGTATCAGCTTTGCCTTGCCAAAAGGCAAAGCAAAGCGTATAAGCTTCTCCTGCGAACCATGCGCAGGAGAATGGAACTGTTTTATCATATGTTTCTCTCTCGATATTTGATTGAAGTAATTCAAAGTGCGTTGAAAATATAACTCAAAGGGATACAATTCTTCTAGAAACCATTCTATTAATTTGAACTTTTGCTATGCGAAAAATGAATCTCAATCTGAAGCTGAAAGTATAGAGCATGACTTGTGCGGTTAGAAATGGATTTGGTAAATAATTTGACTATATTTTACTCACTTGACTTCTAATTGCATCCAATTAATCTAACATGATCTTCAATCATCATTTTGTGATCAGAATTACCTATTTATAGTTGTATTTTGGTAACCCGAACTTTGTATTTATTCAATTTTAGCCCATTTTTCACTAATTTCTTTCAATTCTAACAATTTACAAAGTTTTATCTAACAAACAAAATATATACATAATTAAGTCATAATTTATCAAAATTCAAAACAATTAATCTCATTTAACGACTTAGATAAATGTATAAATAAGCTAAGCACTGGTGTCCAGTAAATTATTATTTTTAGAATGTGATTTATTATTTAGAATTAAAAGAAATTTGTGAAAACATATTCAAGCAAATTCAAACAAACCGTGTAATAAACATCTATCAAGATCCAAATTCAATAAAATAAATAAATAAATAAATTCTCCGGATTAAAGAGGAACATGTCCATTAATTTTAACTTTTATGATAAATTTGGTTGCTTGAAATGCCTCCGATAATTGATTTATTTTGAAGGAAATTATAATTGAAAGATTGGTAGTAGAATTTAAATTGGATTTTATAATAAATTTAGTCGAGTAATACAGTAGGATAAATTTAATTCAAATTCAACATAATTTCAAAACGACTTGTTTGGCAAGTGTTAAAATTATAAATAATTTTTTATTCCTATAGTAAAATCTACAAGTATTACATTTTATCCACTCCTCATTTGGGGATGTCAAAATAGCTTGTCGACTTGAGCTGCCTGAGGCTATGGCTGAGCCCCATTTTGTGGCAAAGGCTCGAGCTCGACGAGCCACACGAGTATGCCCGTGTCACAGGTCATTTTTGGCCTGGACGAGTCGAGTCAACTCAGCCAAGTTAAAAAATAATAATAATTCAGCTGCATGCAAACGCAGACAGCTATGAATCTTTAAATAAAAATATTGAGTCGGCTCTGCTTTTAAAAGCCCGAGCCGAGTTCAGGTCGAGGCTAAAATTTTGGACAAACAAAAGCTTGGCTCGGCTTGGACAAAAAAAAAAGTTTGAATCATTTTTACTCGAGTCGAACCCAAGTTTCGAGTTTCGACTCATCTTGTTGACACCACTATCCTCATTTCTATCTATTTATAATTATTAACAATCTCCAAACGTGCTTTAAAATTTAAATGTGCACTGCCCACCGCGTTTCACTTTCATTTGGCGTTAACTCATTGTATAGACAAATATTTTCACGCCCCGCCGTTATTCGTCCTGTGAACACGGCGTTACAAAATTAACAGCTGGCGGCAGGACAGCTGGCGGCAGGTCCTGTCCCTTTCAACAACGCGAATATATATATATAGATACACCAACAGAGAAAATATCTCTTCGCTCCTCGCTCGTTCTAGATTCTTGATTTCAACTTCAATTTCAATCAGTCAAAACTTAAAGCGTTTTCATAAAAATGGAGCAATTTTATTTCGAACAAGAATTCCGCGTGATGGTTTCAGCTCTAAAACACGTAATCGCCGGAGGAGGAGCAGATGCCGGAGGAGGAGAAATGAAAGGTTCCACGTCATCACATTCCGAACCACCAGCTGCAGAGAATGTGGTGCTCTTCCTCCCCGATTCACTCACGTGTCCCGCATGCAAAATTGCTGACTGTTTAGGCTGTGAAAATTTCGAACCAGCTCAAAGTTCAAGGAGGAATCGGAAGAAGAAGTACAGAGGAGTGAGGCAAAGGCGTTCGGGGAAGTGGGCGGCGGAAATTCGGAACCCGCATAATGCGCAACGGGTTTGGCTGGGGACTTTTAACAATGCAGTGGAGGCGGTTGAAGCTTATGACAGGAAGGCGATTGAGTTCAGAGGTGAAAAGGCCAAAACCAACTTCCCGTTATCTCATTACAACGTTGAGGCCCAAAGTTCAGAGAATAATCATGACACTGATGGATTAATAGAGAATAGAAAAATGGGCAATGAAGATAACAGAGGTAACGGTAGTGATGGAGTTCAAAGATTAGATTGACCAATTATACTGCGGTCAACATAGCTTCCGTCCAAACGAGGTACGTACGTCCTAAATATCATAGTTCTAACCGTTTTCTCTGTCTATTTTTCCTCTTAGCTATTCCAGGAGATACGCAGCCTATGGAAATAAGACGTCAATAAAACTCCATGGACATGTAAAGTTTTGGGATATGCTGGAAGAGGAGAGAGCCATGAACGGAATAATATATTTTGAAGTTTTAATTTACTAGTATGTAATGATTGTTTGATGTTCACGTTTGATTTTTCGCAAGTGAACGAGATTGTAAATGATCATGTACTTAATTTAATTTTTTCGTAAGTGAACGGGATCGTAAATGATTATGTACTTCATTTAATATCAATTAATTTTACAACCATGCTACATGTACCGAAATGGATGACAATGGAGGATGACTGAACACTCACAATAGGGGTTGTAACACTCCAAAAATTTTAGAATAAAAATTTATTTGTTCTATATATTATATTTTATTATTTTGAAAGTTGAGGGATTAAAGTGAAATATGTTTTAAATTCTTTTGTTTTTGGGTCAAATATTTGAATTTTGATGGAGTGATGATAAGTATATCAATATTGTACTCGTTGGATAGCTCATATTTAATCATATATTTTGGGCTCGAGAAAATGTAAGTTTGAATGAGTTAATCCCAAATTATTTCAATTCAAAGAAGCGTATTTAATATGTACTTTTTTATTTAATAATGCGCTTTTAAGATAATTAGCAAAAGAATATAATATTTTATTATCTAATCACGTTTATCTTAATATTTTGAAAAAGATTTAATCACATCTAAACTATGTTTCTTCCAACTGATATCCACTAGTGTTACACTTGTATTGTATATAATATTACACAAAGATTATGCTAGATGTATACAATCATTTACACATTGGATTACACCCCCCTCACATTGAGGGGGGGTCCACACACAATAAAATATTCGTGGGCCCCCCTCCATGTGAGGGGGGTGTAACCCCGTGTGTAAACTACCGGGTGTACATCTAGCATAATCCATAATATTATGTTATATAAGCCATGTTTACTCTTTATCTTTAAGATGATTTGATATATCTAAATTTTAGTTCCAACCACTAATTGTAGCAAATTCAGTTTTTTGAAGGTGGTCGTGTATGAAAGGAAATTGATAAATATTTGAAATTTAAATCCAAAACAAATTCTTATCAAATTGGATATACACAATTTTTCATCACAATTATACTATGACTCAACTACTATTTTTTTTTTTTACTATAAATAGTGTGTCAATGTCCCACAATTCACTACCACAGCAGTTTTCATATAAAACAACTGTAAATTCTAAATATATTTTTATTATCAAAAGCTAATTTGATCAATCAAGGTAAGATACTTTTTGTTCAAATTGTTTGTTTCCTTATACTTTTATATTCAGTAATTTATGCATGAATTGTCAGTGGACCTTCAGGTTCGACCTAACGAAATGTAAACACTTTTGGGTTCTTTATAATGAAATGTGAAATCTTTTGGGAATTCAAAATGAGAAATGATGGGTATCTCGCTTGGTCGCTGATATACTCCATAAAGAGAAATGTGGTATGAATTGTCTATATTATTGTTATATAATTGCGTATGAAAATTGTACGTATCCTATTGAGTGTTTTTAAAATACTCCCTCCTACAAATTTTTACAGACTGATCGAGTCGATTGGAGCTGTGGGGTGCAGCGGACTGCCAACGAATTTTGACATACAAAATATTAAGTTTTACTACCTTTAAATTTAGTAGTTTGTTTTGTTCAATAACATTTATATTGAATTTATTAGTGGAGAATGTTTAAATTATTTTTTAAAGACACGTTTTTATGATTCAAATTTAAACTTATGGATGTTCCAATATTTTATTTATTAAATAATTTTATCGTTCCACATTTTAAGTAAATAAAAGTAAATGAAATTAATTTTTGATAATACCTCAAGATGTATGAAATTTTGGGGTGTTACAGGGGTCCACTTTTTTTTTTTGGAATTTTTTAATAACACGAGGCCCCCACGCATGTGAGAGATTGTCAGCCTCCATTGTCATCCATTTATGTACAGATGGAATTGTCCTAATGCTAACTGAACAACCAGATTGGTTGAGTATTTATACTAAATGATATAATTATATTAACTAAACTAATTATGACGGTTTTGTCAAATGTGTTAGATGAACGCTAAAACTTCAAATTCCTCTAGTTCATCTAATTTTAATACAATTAAACATCATGACAATATGTACTTATTCATGTTGATCAATGTTTCTAAATTAATTAAAATCATCAATCGACGTCAATTAAGTCTATCTCTTCATGTGACTTTCCTATATTTTTATGAAAGATGCGAACGTGAAAATACGCATTTAAAATGCTAGAACATATATAGAAAACATATAAAGTATAACGATATATCTCTATCCCGTATCGGACTTTACAATGATTGTTATAAGTGCTATCTATTCTATTCTATCTCTTGAAATCAATAAAATTTACATTTAGGTTGTGTTTGATACACCACATTTTTCATGGAAGTTTTTCATTTTTCAAATTTTGTAGTGTTTGATGTCAATAATTTTCTTGACATTTGATTTTCCACATTAACTCCTCACGCGCCTGTTTTCTTAGATTTGGTTGAATTATTTTTCCCACCTTTTTGGTGGGAATGGAAGTTCTAGCTTTTTTATTTTTGGCAATGGAAACAAATTTCATAATTAATTGTAAAAAAAAAAAATCCACTTTAATGAAAAATTTCCATGTAAAATAAAGCCAAACGAATACTAAACTTTGATGAAAAAATGATTTTCTAAGAAATATATATATATTTTTTTACTTTTTGGTAATAGAAATAATTTATAACTAATTGTGGAAAAAATTATCATTTTAACGGACAATTTTCATGTAAAACAAAGCTAAACGAACACAAAAAATCCAAAATTTTAAATTTTTCCGAATGAAAAAGTATACCAATCAAACACACTTAATTAACAATTCTCTGAAAAACAAGTTCTAGACAATTACTTTATCTGGAATTCATTTTCTTCCCACACTTGCAATCAAATGGATCCTTAAAATAATATGTGATCAAGCAATTGAAAATGTATTAAAACTTAAAAACAACCATTCATAAATTCACACATATTAGACGTCAGAATACTTATTTTATATTAAAAACTTCATAACTATGGTTCATTTACATCCTATCAATTACAAATTTGGTCTATCATATGGAGAGTACAAGAAACATGTTAATTCTATAGAACATCACCCAGATTATGAATTTGATGAATAATGAAGAATAATCTTGATGTTCTTGAATTTCTTCAATGAAATCGTGATGATTTTTCAATTGTTTCTTCAATTCTGTCCAAAAATCGGATGAATCCTTCAATAGCTTTAGTTTTGCACTTGCCCCTTGATTGTACCCCATAATATTACGAATTTGCCTCTCATTTGGTGTATGAATTGGTGGAATTATGAATGTAAAATGTGTATGAATGATGTAGGAGATGTGTTTCTAATGTATTATGTTGTTAGGTATTTGTAGGAGTCCAAAATTAGTTGAAAATTATTTCAAAATTGCTTTTCAAAAGAGTTTCAATAGAATAAGAAAAATTCGCTTAATGCGTGTATGTTTATCTCTGTACAACAGTCAGTATTTTGGCTATAACTTTCGTTCTCGATATCCGATTGAGAAGATTCAAATTACATTAGAAAACTAACTCAAAGGCCTACAACTTTACAAAAATAAATTTTTTCAATTCAAATGCTACTATACCAAAAATGGGTCTCAAATTTCAACTAAAATCTGAAATATAATTTGTGCGATTGAAAATTGATTTGTGATAATACTTTGATCATATTGCATTCCTTTTTAATTCATAGTTACATCCAATTGTCTTTTTGCAATATTCAAAGTATTGTATTATGGTCCGAATCAACTATTTGATATTTGCAACTTGGTCCTCAAATATTGGATTTCGTTATTTTTCGCCTTTTCTTTTAATTGTACTTCCAATCATCGAATTTTATTTAATAAATGAAATATACAATAAATTAGGCTATAATTGCTCAACAAAACTATTAAATATCTATATTTTTAGACCCAAATAAACACATAAAATACATTTATGCAACATATGTGTTGGGCATGATTTTATCAATGTTATAAAAATCAAACTGGATCGGACCGGACCGATCGATTCAATCGGAAAAAAAATCGTGAACCGGCCTCTAATCCTATCCGGTACTTATACATTAACTGAAAAACAAAAAATCGGTTAATAAACCATCAACTCAGCCCGTTTAACTGTGAACAGAAAAACCAACAGTGATTTTTCGGTTAATCTAGTTAATATAATTTTTTTTTTTCCAAATTTTTTTAACTATCTTGATAGGCCACCTATTGCGATAGAAGATCCAAATAACTTTTTTATACAAGTGAAATTCTTTTAACTCCTTTTTAAAGAGGATCATTCTTTCAACGTTTTAGTAATCTTTTAATGTGGGATACTAGCTCCTTTTTAAATGAGGCTTTTCTTCCAATGTTGCGGTAATCTTCCAACATGAGATACTAGCCAATTGCCAATTCTAAGTATTTAATAGTTTACTTCATAATTTTCATTAAAAAATCAGAACCCCCAACCAGATTATAATCACAAACATTTTCAATTTGAACGAAACAAATTATTTTGGACATATTAATTGTTAGTTTTTGAGGGTATAAAATAAATTTCCATAATAAATCTAATTAACAAACATGGATTATATTTGAATTAGTAAACCAAAATTAAAGAAACTATTATAGTTATGGTATTTTATAATTTATATATTTTGTCATCCGATTCGATATCGGTTCGACCATTTAACCCCTCGACCATTTTCCTTTTCTTAGTTGATTTTTAAAACATTGGATTTTATAAATTTATTGTGAATATATTTATGCTTAAATGATTATAGTTAATCGAAAATTATGATTAGAATACAAGAATCCGGCATTAGAAAAATACTACTGACACAATAGCTAGATCTTGAGTGTTTTTTATTTTTTAGTGAAATATTTTGATAAATTTTTATTATAATAACATATTCTCTTTAATTTTCGTTTCAAATAAGTAATTTTTATTCAATTTTAATAATAAGTGTTTTATTTAGCGTAACCACTAATAATTACATTCGCTTATAGAGTAATAAGTTGATTGATTTGAAAATATTAAAATGTTTTCCAAATATATTTACTACTTATAGAATATTATTTACAATACCGATTAAAGTTGTACGAACTATATCACAAGAAATATTTTAATGGGATAGTTTTAATATCTGTTGAACATGATTTATTATTATTATTATTATTATTATTATTATTATTATTATTATTATTATTATTATTATTATTTATAATAGAAAGTATGAGTTTTCTCATGTTTTGAAGGTGCTTTCAAGCATAAATATAGCGGTTTACTTGATTTTCTTTCCATGATATGTAAAGAAAAAAATAATTATTTCAATATTATATTTTATTATGTAGTGAATTAATAATTAACTTTTTCTTTATGCACGCTTCTTAATTATATGAAGGAACACCCATTTACATTCAAACACTATCGAGTATTGACCAAGATTTTTGACTCTGTTCTTTTTAATTTGCAGAAGAAGATCCCTTGGGCCCATATTATCCTGGAAGAAGTGAAAATTAGATTACACACACAACACGTTTTTGAACTTTTCAATTAAAAAATCAGGTTTGAAAATAAATTTTTTTGAATATTAATAATAATATTATAAAATTAAATTAATTTACATATTCACCCCACCACATTTTACTTCCCAAACCCTAATCATTTCCTCTCTATATCTTTAACCTTATATATTCTCTCTCTTTTTCACACGCTACCGTAGGAAGGTCATCTTCGACATTGCATCGTGAGTGTCACTATGCTCAACGGTGTAGGCATGATGCACAACATGCTCACGACGTCGCTACACCGGCATTGCTCTAAGAGTAGCGGTGCTCAAGACGCCACTGCACAACGCCGATGTTTTTGGGGGTGGTTTTTGGAGTGATTTTTTCCTCATCCGATTTGCCGCTTTGTTGGAGTTTTTGTGTGATTTTTGTTGGTGGTGATGGTAGAGGTGGTAATTGTGATGGTAAAGTGGTGGCAGCGACGATGATGCTCACAAATGGTGATGGTGCAGGCGATAATGATGCTAACGGTGGCGGTGAGGTGCAGTGGCATTCGGTCGATGTCCGGGGGTGGGGTAGAGAGTGTTTGTTAACAATTATTTGGATGATTGCGACCAATAAATTAGTTAATTTTTATGATCAATAAGTAATATGTGATCGATAAATAGATTTTTTGTGACCAATATATAGTACATGATTTAAAAAATGTTGCGACTGAATTTGTAATCATGAATAACAATTTGTTAAGTTGTGACAAATTAATTCGATAATTTGTGATCGTAAAATAAGTTATGACTTATAAAATTTGTAACTAGTCATCAAAAAATAATACGTGACCTATTAGTTAGATAATTTTTTATCGATAAATAAGTTGTGAGCTATCAAATTTGTGACTTTTTATCAAAAAATAATATGTGACCAATTAATTTGATAATTTGTGACTAATAAGTAATGTGCTGCCTATAAAATTTGTGATATATGATTGACGTTTTGTAATTGTGACCATAGATTATGTAATATTGACCTTAAAAATTTTTAAATTAATAAAATTTAATTACAACAAACATTTTTCAAATTTTGAAATAAATTTTTGAAATTTGAGATTGTATCTTTCTAACACCTTAAATATGTATTGTTCCTCAAAAAGAATTGACTACTGCTTTCTCGGTGATGTAATTGACCGACTTTTCTGTGGAAGGAAAAAAGGGTTTTCTAAAGTTTGGGCCGTTGGCCCATTCTAATGGGCTACACTCAGCAATTATATAAAGCCCACTTCAGGGCTAGCTTGATGAATATTTTGCATTTGGGCCAGCCTTATGAGTGGAGGTTTAGTATATGAGAACAATACATAGTTCCTATTTTTAAAGTTCACATTTCATAAATAACAAACTTCTTAAAATATTTCAAAAATCAGGTGCTCAATAAATTTATTAAATATTAAATTATAATATAATATATATTAATTATTTACACCACCCCATGACACCTCACCCACCCCATCTCCTCACTACACCACTTCCCTCCATCTCCGGCACCGATCTGGCCACTGCTGCGGCGACCGTTCCCGCGATTTCAAAATTTTCAGAAAATTGAAAATCACACCCCCCCCACCCCGTGGATTGGTCACAATCGGCCACAAACGGTCAAAAATGATCACAATCGGTCACAAACAGTCACAATCGGCCTCTCTGGCCACTGTTCAGGCTGCCTCTCTGGCGACTGTTCTGACTGCTCCAATTTTAAAAAAAAAATTCAGAATTTCAAGTCATAATCGGTCGCAATTGGTCACAACGAGTCACAATTAACCGATCACAATCGGTCACAAACGGTCACAACGGTCACAAACATATCACAAATGGTCACAAAAGGTCACAACCAACACATATTTGGTCAAAATCTCATCCCGTGCCACCAAATTCAAATAAATTTTCGCTGAGATCAAAATCAGGTGGGTTGTGGTTGATTGTGGTTAACACCTTTAGCACCACCATCACCATCAGAACCACTACCACAACCACCATTGCAAACAAATCACACAGAAAAACACCACCACCACTACGTCACACCAGATCTACCCCACCACACACTACTAAACAAATTGTGAGTTACCACAACCTCACCAACATCGGAATCATTGTTCCCTTTATATGAGAAAATTACATGATTCCCTACTTTTAGAGAAATCAGCCTTCAAAAAAAAAAAAAAAAAAACTGCTTCAAAATGCAAAAATTGCCAGAATAACGCCGTCCGGCGAGACCCATGGTCGGAGACGCCTACTGGCCACTTCCCCACACCTAGACAAGTCTTTCCATGTTGGTAATCCATCCCTAAGAACTCCCAAGCAAATTGAATTGAATTTGGCAAATCGCCCAGTCGCGAAGCTCGTGATTTCGCCTGCGAAAAAGCCCAATTCCGACGCAGTCGCTGCACCCATGGAGGCGGACCACATGGGCTAGGTTCGCCCTCACCGGTGTACCTAGCCCAGTAATAAGTCTCCATCAATTTAACTCCAAGCAACCTGAATTTGATTATGAAATTCTCGAAGGGACGAACACAGAATCTGATTTCTGTCAATTTAGTCACCGTCTGGCCAAACCAAGGTGGCGGACCACCTAGGTTAGCGCCCCCACACTCTGGGCAACCCAGCTCTGGAGTAGGTACAGAGGAGAGGAGAGCAGCGAGAGAGAGAGAGGGGAGAGGTAGAGAGAGAACGAGTTTTGGGAGGAAATGAGAGAGAGGCCGGGTTAATTTCTGAATTAATTGAATTAATAATATATTAATTAAAACATCTGATTTTTGAAAGATTAAACATATCACCTCATTTTTGAATATGAATTTTGAAAAGTAGGGTTTGGGGTAATTTTCTCTTAGTATATTACTCATATGCAAAGCCCATTTATTTTCCATTTCTAGTTTCTTGCAATTTTGGGAATGCCCACATTTTATCTATTTAGCGGGATCTTAATTCCTTGAAATTTATTAATTCGATCTTCCCTATCATTCAGACATGTTCTGCTCTTGCAGCGTTATCGCGTGGACACAAGACGAAATTGGTATAATTTTTTGGGCCACCTATTAATAAGTTTTGTGTTAGTTTATTGTTGAGGTATCAAAATTGACTAGCCCCGGTTTGATAGGATTAGAATCTAGATTTTAATTTACGTCAAAATTAACAATTAGTTTTAATCATATATTTTATGGAAAAATGATGCAAGTACAGGAAATCGATGATAGAATTTTTCCATAGTTTGGAGTTTCTCTCACACGAGGAGACGGGGCCCACTTGAATTAAATATTGTTAAAAACAATGGGACCCACGTGTTGTGTGTATTCGATACAATTTCTGTAAAAAATTCCCTGTACCCATAGAGTGATTGATATTTTATGGGATCCATAACTTTTCAATCACATATTTCATTAATTTTTATCAAAATCTATTAAAAATCTGATTTTGATCTTTACCAAACAAGGATTAAGTCAAATAAGATAGTTCGAAGTGGCACGAGAGCTCACGTGAAGTTTCAGCATCCATGCTTGCCTATGCACACAGCACCCCCAACAAGTGGGCATAATTTTGTCCAGTAGAAGAGGAAATTAGGGACAGAAAATAGGGTTGATGAAATATGGTCCCTATTTTTTGTGATAACATTGTTAGGTCAATTTGGTACCGTTTGAGAGTTGGGGAGCATTACAAAACCCTTTTTGTGGCCTATTTTTGGCTTTAAAATGAGCACCTCTGGCCAATGTGATATTACTGGATGAAACAATTTTGTCCGCATATATATCTCGTCTTAAAAACCGACAACTTATGTTTGTTGAAGTCTATAGCTCCAGGTAGTTACATGGCGGATGAGAAGCGACATCGACAAAAATTAGGCACGTCACTATAGACACAGAGAGAGAAAACCAAAACCTCGAGCAAACCTTTTCAAGAAATGGATTGATGTTCCTATCATCTTTCTTAAACTAGCTATTATAAAACTTACTGCATTAATTGAATCCTTAAAAAAAATAAAAAATTTGTAACATCTTTCTTTAGAAAAAAGGGGATTCTAGTTCTCAACCAAAATAATAAAAGAACGGGAAAAAGTTTGGCTATGGGACAGTGCAGAAACTGAGCAGCTTTCTCTTAAGGTTTGTTACCCGCATGAAATCGCCAACAATATATAAGTGATGTAAAGTTGTAATAGTACTATGTAGCAACCAAAAATTTGGCTTCTTTTACACAGGACAAGCACCCACCTTCCACCCTGTACACCTGTTACTACTACACAGATAGAGATAGAGATGATCCGTGGGACAGTGAAGTTGGACAATTAATTCTGATGGCAACTATTTATCTGTGTATATGAGATGAAAAAAAGCTCAAGATTTTTATGTGATTGTCATTAAAACTATTCTGACACACAGACATATCGTGAAAAGTAGGCTTGATTTATGGCTCTAGTTGTGAACATTAATTTTCCCAAAGTCAAAAGCAGCTCGAATGAAGGTTTCTCTTCAGACCAGCAAAGTTCTACGTTTCAAAGCTCCCAGCCAAGTTTGTCCATCTCCGAGGTTACCAATTTGTTTGCTAGTACTGTTCTTGCTTGATGCTTGTTAATTTATTCTGTAACATTCTGCTCTCTCTCTACTTTTCAGGTGATTGTAGAGATCAAACTGCTGTACGCCATAGCTTTTCCCATGATCGTCACTGGCCTACTGGTCTATGGCAAATCTTTGATATCAATGCTTTTCATGGGGAGATTGGGGAAGGAGGCATTGGCCGGCGGGTCATTGGCCATCGGCATAGCAAACATCACTTCCTACTCAGTCATCTCCGGCCTCTCCATGGGAATGGAACCCATTTCTTCTCAAGCATTTGGAGCTAAACAATTGCCTTTAATGGTGCAAACCCTACAAAGAACCATTATGATTCTTTTATTTTCTTGCATTCCCATTTCTTTTCTGTGGCTAAATATTCAACCAATTCTTCTTTTTTGCGGCCAAGATCCCACAATTTCATCCATTGCTTCTACTTACCTCTGTTATTGCCTTCCAGATCTTCTATTTCAATCCCTCATCAATCCTCTTAGGATTCATTTGAGGTCACAAAACATTACTTTTCCTCTCATGTTTAGCGCCGCCGTTGCACTTATTCTGCATGCACCGATAAACTATTTTCTTATTTACTATCTTAGTCTTGGTATTAAAGGCACTGCATTGGCAGTAGCAATAGCAGACTTCAATTTACTTGCAACTCTCATGCTTTATATTTTCTTATCGGGCATTTACAGAAAATCATGGCTAGTTTTGTCTGCGGGATGCTTTAATGAATGGAAACCAATTCTCAGCCTTGCATTGCCTAGTTGTGTTTATGTTTGCTTGGAGTGGTGGTGGTATGAGTTGATGATACTCTTATCAGGGGTCCTTACGACTGCGCCCGAGGCGGTGGCTGCCATGGGAATTCTCTTGCAGGCAACTTCTTTAGTGTACATTTTTCCTTCGGCGCTGAGCTTAGCAGTGTCTACACGTGTAGGTAATGTTTGGCATACACATTTTTTTTCTTTTCCGATACTGGTCTAATATTGTACGGTCGATCTTAACAAATAAACAAATTTGAGCGTAGGGAATGAGTTAGGTGCAAATCAACCGAGCAAGGCAAGAACATCATCTCTTGTGGCAATGTTTTGTGCCATTCTCACAAGTGTCATTGCAATATCATTCCTAGCAATGGTGACGAACATGTGGGCTCGGGCTTTTACAGTGGACCGGGCTATTATGTCGTTAACGGCGTCGGTGATGCCAGTGGTTGGACTTTGTGAACTGGGAAACTTCCCACAAACAACCGGTTGTGGGGTGTTGAGGGGCAATGCAAGGCCAACTCTGGCGGCTAATATATATTTAGGCTCGTTTTATGGCCTGGGTTTGCCTATTGCAATATTTATGGGCTTTGGAATGAAAATGGGATTATTAGGCCTATGGTTGGGCCTACTATCGGCCCAGACTCTTTGTGCATTTCTAGTTATTTCAGTCCTGAGGAGAACAAATTGGGCAGTTCAATCAAATAGGGCCAGGAAGCTTACTGGAGTCGAAGTTAATCAAGAAATCAGGGTTGGTGAACAAAGTGGAAGATTGATGCCAATTAAACAGTAAACTGCTAATTTTACATTTTTGTTTTTTAAACAAAAATAAGGAGTTAATATAAATAATTTGATTTTGAGTTTGTAATTATGGTGTAGCATAATGTGAGTTGAACTTTTCTTTGAACTTCTCCTTGGAACAGTGGTTTATAAGTGAAGGGTATGTTTGATGTAGATATTTTTAGAATAAATTTTGTGTAAAGTATTTTTTTTATGAATGTAGTTAAAAAGTTGAGATAATTTATGAGTTTAGGGTATAATATTATTATTTTTTTAAAAATATGCAGTTGAAAAATGAGTAAAAAAAATGAATTTTAAACAATATGTATGAAGTAATACCTACGAAGACAAATCACCTCAGCTTGATCACTGTAGATGATATAGCCAATGTTCGTAGATCTCGAGGTATGGAATCCTGAGGACTCGAAAGGACCCCTTCAATCTACGGCTCTGCTACAAGTACATCGAAGCGTACATAATGGACACTCGGCATCCCCCTATTGGATGGAGTGCCGATGGGTCGGCACTCCATCCAATAAGAGGGTACTGGGTGTCCATAATTATGTACATCCCAACGTATAAGAAGAATAATCCTTCAATCTATTGCCACTATGCTCGGGTTTCGTCATAGTCCTCGGACATATACAAATGCTTGAGCTTAAATATCGCGTAATTACAACATTTTGAGGAGGTCGTCCTTAAGTTATGCAAGTTACTCGAAGGTGTAAAGTCTTCGAACCTCTCCCCCGACTAAACTCAATACCATTTCACTTAACCTAAAAGGACTTTTATCTCCTTGGGATTTTAACCATATCCAAATACCTAACTCAAGACTCGTATGTTCAGAAAAAGTCTGTCACGATAAATATTATAGTTGGAGTGTGTTTGGTAGGGATTTTTGAGGGAAGAATTGATTTTTGAATAGTGATATGTTGGGAAATGTGTGGTTGAAAAAGAATAAAAAAATATTGATGTGATGGAAAATATTATTTTATTGAAAAATATGTGATTGAAAATGAGAATTGATTTACTGTAGAAAATGAAAATCTTTACCAAACATGCTCTTGAACTATGACTAGACTCACAATTGCAACCCAATACTCTTTCCAAGGAGAACCTCTAAAGATAAGGATGCCAAGTCCTACAAAGAATGTATTACCCACTTCTATAAATACAAAACTTCTATTTATTATTCAGGTACGCTTTTACATAATTTTCAGTCTATAGTCTCACCGATAAATTCTCTCTCTAATTTGAGTATCGGATGACAGATGATGACACACTTCGACGCCTTTGTTTTAGGTATTGGAAGATCTCGTTCGTGTTCATTCTCAATCGTCGGACTTGGAAATCAACATATGCAATTTTTGGTAGCATCAGTAGATATTCAAAATAGGAATGTTGAAAAGTCCAAATTTGCCAATCTTTGATCCATGGCGAACAATATCTTAAATGGGATTCATGGTTTGAACCCCTTTTAAATCCTAATTAATTTTTATGTTAGATTTGAAGAGTATTGAACGTTATTATGAAAAATAAGCTCATACTCACTATTATATGTGTGTGGTTTGTTTATAGACATGGAGTTATTTTTTGACGTAAACAAGTTGCACTTGTAAAAATTATACGCATTTGTTGAGAAAGATAACAATTCTAAGAAACCAATCATCTTAAAAGCTTTTATTGGAATGGTAACAGTCTTTTTGTTCTGCAAAAATGATGATGATTGTGGTGGCTTATATCAATTCACATTTTTGCCTTGAGTAATACTATTCATCCCCACTGAATTTGAGCCACAGTCTATGTGACAATTACATGACATTAAATGATAGATTCATTTAAACACATAGTCATATGACTCATTTAATTAAATTTATCATTTAATGTCATATAATTGCCACATAAACTAGGGTTCAACCCTAATACGGATGAATAACATTATTCTTTTACCTTGGTGAGTAAATGTGTGGAGATTCAATTTCATTCTTGAGATCAGTATCAGCCAAGGTATACGATGGATTGCCCAATGCCAAGGCTTTTACATGGTGCACGATGTACAACAGTCGCATAACACGGTATCTAAGGCTCAATGGGCGAAGATCTAATTGGTTGCAAGTCCAACTAAGAACCTAACCTTACCTAACCAAGTGAAAAGCATAGACTCGCTTAGTGGACAGTTCCCCAAAGGTTTGCCTTGCGTGCGGCTATACTCATTTAGATAGGTCAACCCTATCGTTTAAATGTCTTCATTTGTTAAGAGTGTCGACTACATTGTCATTTGGCGAAAGTTAGCTTTGTTAGCGCACCTCAGCAATTGGAAGTGTCAACCTAGAACGATTTTATAAATAAAGTGGGTCGAAGCATTAGACTAGTCCTTGTATATTTAGTATAATATCAACTTAGATGCTCGAGTTGATAGAATGTACCACTCAGCATCTGCAATTAGCATAACTTATGAGTCCCTTTTTTTTTTTTTTATGAAGAATGCATTTTGAAATGATAAATTAATGGAGAATGTTTTGTTAAAAATAAAGAAAAAGTTTTTTGGTTGCGTGCAATATTTTTTTTATCGAATAATGTGTGGTTGAAAAGAAGATAAAAAAAATGTATTCTGAAAAATAAAAATTCTTTTTTTTTTTTTGTTTTATTTAATTCTAAACGAGCATTGTAGTCTTTTCAATACAAAATTTGACTTTTAACAATCAAACTAAAACTTCTGAGGACTTAGCCTTTGCTTCAGCTCCATTTTAATTGAGATTTTAAGAAAAATATATTTTAGAATAATAATTTTTTGAAAAATGTGTGAAGTAAGGAAATGTTTTAAATTTATTTGTAATATTATTTTATTGAAAAGTATGTAATTAAAAATGAGGAAAGAGAAAAATGCATTAAATTACTGTGGAGCCCAAACATGGGCTTAATCTCACAAAAAACTTTATGTAGTCTTTTTTTTTATTTGATGGGGGCAAAACTTTGCTTTTAAAGGGTGGGGAGTCGTCTCCACACTAACCAATAGTTTGGGTGTATAGTCTTCAATTTTTTCTAAATAATCTATTTGAGCCATGTTTGGTACCAATTAAAATTAAAATTTCAATTTTCATCAAAATCAATAATTAATTTTAATTATATATTTCATAGAATTTACAATTTTTCAACCATACACTATCAATTTCTATCAAAAATCTGATTTTAACCCGTTTACTAAGCCCCTGTTTGGCCCCATTATTGTAGATTTTTACGGGGTTGAAAATTTTTAGAATAGTGATTGATGGGAGATGTGTGGTTGAAAAGTGTTAGATTTGTGTGTATTATTATTTTATTTGATGAATGTATGGTTGAGATGAAGAGAGAGAAAAATTTAATGTAATGTAATGAGATATAATGGGGGCAAACAAGGGCTAAATTTACGTGGTAGATAGAATTTCTCAAAATAATTTAAAATGGAAATGACGTGTCCCACCTGGATTTGTCAGTACGGGCAGTACAGGTCTTTGATTAGGAGTCAAAGCTGAGTCAAAATGCATCAAAATTCACACCAATCCTCCTCCTGGAACCTTTCCCCGTTCTGCCTCCAATTACAAATACCCATATTTAAATTTCAAATTTAAATGAGACTATGCTCTGTTGCTTTCTTTGCCGGCAATGGAAACTGTTACTGCAATCTGGAAATCTGCCTACTTTACATCCATTTATCTTACCATTTCCTAAAACAGTTTTGCTACGAGTATGGAATTGTCTTTCACGGATACACACATGGCAACATGGAGATGGAAAAAATAAAAATCAGGGGTGAATCAAGTAAGGATTCCTTGATTATTTCCCTGTACTTGGGGATTAATTCTTCCTAAAAAAACAACTTGTTGGCTACATGTACGTTATAGATGTCATTAAATTTAACATTGTTTGATGTGACAACAATCATGACCATTGATTTTAAACGCACTCCTTCAGGTCACCGACCGAATTGCTTACGCATAGGAGATGTCGTCTACAATGTACAAGTAGATTAATTCAAAAAGCTATTCATTAATCACCATTTATTAACATCTCTTGCCATTTTAATGCCACCTGGTTATACGTTGCAGGATAAAGTCACTTATACATCACATTTCTATATCATGCTTGATATCATTCTTGTTGACAAGATTTAATTAATGAAAAAACTCTTTTTTTTAAAACTATCAAATAGTAAGTTGACACGTGGAAGAGTGTAAAACTTGATGTACACCAAGTATGGTTGTACATTGCATCATTCTCTTCCATGTAAAAGTACGCTAATGCGGTTAGTGATGGAGCAAGGACTTTCACTATTACAAGTTACAACTCTATAACATTTTTTTTTTTGCAAAAAATTATATGATAATGAGAGCTTGTTTGTTTTCCATTTTATTGTAAGAATACATTTTGAAATAATAAATTAATAGAGAGTATGTGATTAAAAAATAAGGAAAACTTTTGAATTTGTATGTAATATTATTTTATTGAACAATGTGATTGAAAAGAAGAGATAAAAAATGTATTTTGAAATTAATGATCATCAAACGAGGGTTGAAATTAATTTCTCAAAAAATAAAAGTAAATTAAACACCCACCAAGTCCCCCAATCTCCCGAGCCACTAATGGTGCGGCCCCACCAAATTATCCACGTGATGCACCCGTGACCATGATAGACCAAGTACAATACATTCTCAGTTTGGACCCTAAAATATGGACTTAATTAACATGTGCTGGCTGTGCATGCATCTAAAGATTGAGCATCCCTAGCGTAGATTTTTCTTAGCCTAGTAACGACAGCTAGGTCTCACTAAGATATTCAATGCAATAATTATAAAGAACCCTAAACCCTTCTCACCATTTACCTATAATTATAAAAAAACCTGGAAATTATCAGATTGGAATATATCTGGTTTGGAAATGTCGCAAGAAAGTCCAAACATGCAGAAAATGTCCAACGCAAAGCACAAAGACTCGAGTGAAGTGACAAATTGGCTTCATTCCCACAAACCCACAAAATACCACGATCAAGTTCCCGATTCTATTTAAGATTTGGTTATCACATCCATTGCTCTATGCCAAAAACAATCGCATCTTGTTCCCCTCTGTCTGTAATCAAAAAAAATACATGGATAACTTGTGCCAAATTGAAGTTGGTTATCCCATTGAACAAAATTTCAGTGACAAAATTGAAACTTATTAGCGGGTATGAAATTTGGTAAAACTTCTGTCATCACGAGTTTTTTAAACTTGTTGACATGTTTGGAGTGACTTATTTCATGCTTATCAGCTGGACTCACATACTTTTTTATCTCTCACGTTAATTGTCCTTTAAAACTTTTATGATAGATTTTGAGATGAAGCTTATACTCTGCTCATTTTCATTTAGTATTGTATATCAAACATATGTATCCGTGTGCAAGAGTAATTTGGTTTTTGCAGCTGGTTTTTTTCCTTTGGAGTTAGAATATTGGACCGGTCAAGTGTTCTACGAATCTTGAGCATTGGATGAAGATGAACCGTTATAATATTAAATAAAACTATACATCAAAAAGGTTCACCTCGCATCCCCCAAACCTGTTTTTTTGATATAAATACAAACATCTACTGCTGCACAGGTTACAGCGGTAGAGGGTCCCTTGTGAAATTTATTATTGAGAGAGAAAATTCAAGTGGTATCCCAATTCCCTCCTTATGTTTGCATTTCTCTTGCCAGTTCCATGGCATGTTTAGATATGTATAACCAAAATTCTGAAAACAAAGGCCTTGGCGGGGCTCCTCCAATGAGCCCCCGAATTTCCTTCTCAAATGACTTCGTTGAATCCAGCAATAGTCATGGCCATTCTCAGCACCATATTAGGGCACCCGTGTCCTCAGATTTTGAGTTTTCTGTGTCAAATTATTCAATGATGAGTGCCGATGAGCTTTTCTTTAAGGGCAGGCTCTTACCATTTAAGGAAAGTTCAAGCCAAAAGACTACAACTCTGAGAGATGAGTTGCAGAATGAAGAAGAAGAAGAAGAAGAAGGCGTGGGTTTTTCATTGAGGCCTCCCAGGAATTTTACCAGATGGAGAAAGGGTTTTTTGGGGTTAAGAAAATCTCACATTGGGTCCAAGAAATCTACAGATAAGAGTGAAGGGTATGTAGAAAAAGGGACTGGCTTTCGTCATGAGGATACTCAATGCAGCAAGAGTTCACAGGTATGCATTCAATCTTCATTATACATTAAGTGCATGTTTAGTACTGTTTAATCTACTTTACCGAACAAATCTTGAGATTTTTTATAGCTCCATCATTCTTTACTTTATATAGTTTTTATGCATGTTTTTTTTTGCAGGATTCTGTTGAATGATGATGGAGGGACAAGTAGAAGGAACTCAGTGTGACTATTATTTTTGGGTACTTAGGAAAATTGGGATGACTTCTGTTTTAGATGAGGTTTTGGTGAAGAATTATGTTGAGAAAATCTAATTGTATTAGATGAGCATGGATTTAACTTTCCATTCCTATTTTTCTCTAGTTTTTCGAGTTGGTATTCGATAAATCAGTTTTTGTTTCAATTCTATAGAAGTGTTCATGTGTTGGTGCACTGATAGATTCCCTCAAATTATGTTGGATAAGCAATACTCAGACGAAACTGAACTCTGAACAACTATATGCGACTACTTTGAATAGAACATGCACTCAATGACAAAACAAGGGTTCTTTTTAATATTTTTTCTGATCAAGAAAAATTGCAATTTGAGGTTATAATAAGACAAAAGAGTGGGCTATTAGAGAGTGAAAACTGGAACAAAAAGGGGAGTTTAGAAATAAAATAATGAGAGAAATCTTGGGAAATTAGAATTAGTAGTCAACAGTCAATGTGACAGCTAATGTGAGCTGGTTCTGTGAATGAGGTTAGAGAGGAAGGAAGCACGAGACCAAGAATCAAAAAAACAAAAATAGTCTGACAAAGTGCAAATGGGTATTCTTACACAAATCTTGAATGTTGCCAGTCAAGTACCTTCTAATCCCCACCCCTTTCTGTTTCTGGTAAAAAAGCCATGGCATCTCGACAATCTTCCTGGCATCAGAGTGTAATGTCTCGACTCGACGTGCTAATATTTTCATTTTGTTTGGGGTTTAGTGCCTCGATATATTCAGGTAACACTATCAAAGTTTGAAAAAGCGTCAATAACCAATTTTGCAGTCCGTTGATCGAGTTATAGAACTCCGGACGTCATAGCTTAGAGAGTATTTTCGACTTTCTTTCTTAGTCAAATTAGGATTTTCGACTTTCTTTGTAAACCTGTTTAAGTAACAATTCTGAAGCAGATAGTGAGACTATTTGTTAAGTTGTGTAACTAATGGAAGTTTCACAGAATCACAATCTTGCGTCAGAGTGGGTCAAGACCCTCAAAGAATTGGGCCCTAATTATGATAAACCATCTATACTTTTTAGAATAAACTTTCGGCCTAGTTGTGTAATTGACCCAACATTCTTCCTCTACTTTTTAGTGCTAGTCGAAGTGAACGTGAGATGCACATTATATTTAGATTTTTTTTAAGTCTTGAGAAAATATAATTATAGCTAATTTTGTCATGCCCGATTTTACTTAAAATTTATTTTTCATAGAAAAAATATGTAATAAAGTAGCCTTATACATAAATCTCAATAAATTATATTCGTGTATGTTCTGTCTAAAAAGTGACTCATTATATACGTCAATGTATTTAGTAAATAAAATGTGAATGAATATTAAAAAAAAAATACAATGTACTTTATTTGATGGAATTGAAGAGTTTATTTAAAAAAGGTATTATGCGAACAGTCTGAATATAATTTGAATTAAATCGTCTATTAAATGATTCTCATTTCACGGAACTTTTAATATAAGGAAAATATATTGACACAATAAATTTTTATTTGCTTTAAAGGTTCTTAATGTTAACATATTGTCATATTTATATCCTCGAATTTTTTCATCGTAAAGTTATCCTAATAATTTATTAATTAGCATATTTTGTCCATGACGATAGGTTCTATTCAACAAATATATTAGCTTGAGGAGCAAATATGCTTATTTAAAATATTTAAGGGTTCTCTTACTGGAAGATTGGGACAGAATCTGTCATGAAGTATAAAATGCACTAATTAATAGGAGATTGAAGATAAAAAAGTGATAAAAGTTTAGGACATAAATATAATAATGAATAAAAGTTACGATTATTTAATGCAATTAAAGTGCAATACACTTCAATAAGTGGAAATTACATGGAGCCCTACTTTTGGAGATCCAATTTCTAAAATCAGATTTTAAGGTTTAAATTTCAAAAATCAGATATTTTATATATACATACAGGTTTTTTATATTTAATTAAATATTAATAATAATACTATAAAAATTAATTTATAACCCCACCGAACCGTAAATCCCCTACTTTTCACAAGTCCAGAAATCCCTCACCCGTCCCCCATCTCTCTATCTCTCTCTCTGGCGGCGGGAAGGGTCCTCAGGTCGAACGGTGGCGGGTTCCGTGATGGTGGGTTTTTGGGCGATGATGGTGCGGTGATCCATCGGAGCTACGGCACCGTGTTAGGGCCCCAACCGTGGCTACGTCCAGCCAACAATCGAACGGTCTCACCCGTAGATCTTTCTTCTTTCGTTATGCTGGTGCGATGACTGTGCGGCAGTGTGGATGTGATTGGTGCGCGCGGCGGTAGGTGTGTTCTGATGCGATTGGTTTGTGTTCTGGTACGATTGTGCGCGCGGTGGTGGGTGCGATCTGTGTGTTCTGGTGCGATTGATGTTTGTTCTGGTCCGATTGGTGCGCGCGGCGGTGGGTACGAAGATGAAGCAGAAGGAACCAATTTCATAAAAAAAAAAAAAAAGAACAGAGAAAGAAGATGAGCAGCGATGAGCGTCGATGCTTCATGGTGGTCGGAGCTTTGGCGGTGCTCGATTTTTGTGTTTTTTTTTTTTTGGTGACTGAAAAGAAGTGATGATACTGCTGTCGCGGTGGTTTCTTCCTCCGATTTGCTTCATCGGAGCTTTGGCGGTGCTCGTTGATTTTTTTGTGGCTATGGTATTTTTCGATTCAATTTTTTGGTGGTGGTTGCGTTGTGGTGGAGGATCTGGTGGATTGGGATGCGATGGTAGGAGATGGTGGTGGTGGTGGTGGTGGTGGTGGTGGTTTTGGCTGCGGGGGTTTCAACGAGTATTTAGCTACCACAGAATTCTCTTCCAATTAGAATTGCAAGTAGTGGGGTTGAAAATGGTGGTGGTTGTGGTTGTTTTGCCAATGGTGGTGGTGATGGTTTTGGCGGTGGCAAGGGGCGGTTTTGTGGTGATTTTAACAGTGACCCTTACAATTCGAATTGTGACTCAAAATTAATTAAGTTGTCACTGAAAAATTTACCTGTGATCATTTGAAAAATAACCTGTGATCCTTATAAAAAATAAAAAATAAAAATAACTCGTGATTATGAACAAAATTCTGATTTGTGACCTAGACTGTGACTTGAGTTGTAACCTGGACTGTGACTTGTGACCTGAGTCGTCGGAATCGGAGCAGTCGCCGGAATTGACACCGGAGTGGTCGTCGGAATAGTCGCCGGAGTGGTAGGGTGGGGGTCGGTTAATTATATTTATTTCTTTCATGAATTTTTCCCCTTCAATAAAGTTGCCCATTAATATATTATAAATATAAATAAATATTGGGCCTGATTTGTGAGGACCCTCAAAAGTATTGGGCCTTAAGGCAGATAATATTGAGGAAATTACATGTATTGCTATTTCATATAATACAGCATTTCATCTTTTTATTTTTATTTTTTTATTGAGGAAATTACTCTAAACAAGGTGTTTAGTTTTGACTTTAAAAAAATCATGTTTATACTTTATTTAATCAAAAATCAGGTAATTTTTACCATTAATATTAATAATGATATTTTAAATTAAAATAATCTACATACCCACCCTACTATGTTACCCCCAAATTTATTTTAAGTATAAAATCCTAAAAAAACCCTAAACCATTTCATTCCTTCAATTCTCTCGCCTCCACCGCCACCGCCGATCGCCTCCACCGCCAATGCCCGCCGCCTCTCCCCCTCCCCTCCCCTTCTCCCCCTCCATCTTTGCGAATCGCGAGCACACACAGAAATGCCGGCGCAGCTGTCGTGACGCCGCGCCCTACGTTCCAGCACGTCGCGCTGCAGCGGTTATGGGTGATTCTGTGAATGCGGGTTCGTGGATTGGTCGTGTGGCGTCGGCGATGGTTGGGGAGTTTCGGCCCCTTTTTCTTGGGGTTCGCAGTAAGCGGGCTTGGGTTTTTTGGGGTTTGCAGTAAGCGGTCTTGGGTTTGCAGTTGTCGACGGCTGCTTTTTTTTTTTTTTTTTTTTGTGGATGCCGACGGTGTTGCGACGAGAAGGGCTATGTTCTGAAGGTGGTGGTTACTGCTTGAGTTGCACCAGTTACGGGATTGCAGGTTGGGGATGGCTTTGGGTTGGGGTATTGTCGTGTGGGGGTGGTCACTGTCTATGTAATTGAGCGGTGGTATGTTTTTGGGCAGTTGTGGTGGATCTGTTGGGCGGTGGTGGTTTTTTTTTTTTGGTCCGTGACCTAGCTTTTTGGGTGTTTGTGACCTAAATATTGAACTGTGGTGGTTTTTTTTTTTTGTCTGTGACCTAGGTGGACGTCTGTGACTTACTCTGAAACAGAGTCGTGACATGTAAAAGTTATAATTTTTTTCCACCCGTGACTTAGGTGGGTGTCTGTGACCTCGGATTTGTGACTGTGACTCACTGAAATAGAGCTGTGACCCGTAAATTTTTTGATTTTTTGAATCCGTGACCTTAAAATATAACCTGTGACTTATGATATTTTTTTTTTTATCAGCTTTGATCCGTGACTTCGAAATAATCCGTGACCAAATTGTATATAACTGTGATCTTAACAATTGTCAGAATTGGAGCAGTCGCCGGAATTAAGCGGCGGCAGAACTGTCACCGAAGTTGTCGTCGGAATTAATGACGGTTGGAGAACAGTCGCCGGAATAGTCGTCGGAGTAGTCGCCTGAGCAATGGGGGTGAGATGGGATTAATTATATTATATTACAGTTAAATATTTAATTTAATATAATAATGGTGAAATAAAATTAATTAATTCAAAAAAAACCTGATTTTTGCACTTTTTAACTTTGGGACCTGAATTTTGATTTTGGTAAAGTATCCATAAATTTTTCCCTTTTTTATTCTACTACTACAGTACTACTACAATTTTTAAAGTAGAAAATGAAACCCAAAAAGAAAACCAAACATTAAATAAATTCGGACAAAAAAGCACTACTTATGGACAAAATAAATGACTAAATCCCAATAATTAAGCCCCAAATCATAGAACCCTCCTTCTTCGAGCCAAATCATAATCTCCAAATCAAATAATACAGAAAATCAAAAATCAAACCACATATCACTCACATTCACCACACATATGCATAACATCGATGGATTTCATTTATTACATGTTACACAGACGTTGATGGATTCCATTACCTGCAATCAGACAAAAATAGTATGGAACATCATATAATTATATAACATTAGTTTCTCAATTAGTAATCATTATTTCACGTAATGAATTGATCATCCAATAAGTTAGTTGGGAGTGTATGGGTAGGCTGACAGTGCATATTCATTTCAGTTTATTATTCGGGACGTGCCAAGAATGTTTCAAGTCAATGAAATGGATTTTTTACATTTTTCAAATATCCCATGAAAGATCGGGATAAACATATGTCTGAATAATATGAAATATCGTGTACAATCTAGAGATGAAAATGTTCTCATGGAAGGTAAAATATCCTTAAGTAATTCGTATGTAATGTCTTCTAATACTATATAGGTGTTTGTACAAGTAAGTGTAGATATAACTCAACATAGAAATGTAAACATGAACATGATATGCTACAACATACAATCAGAAAACTTATATTATTTGTTTAACCGTAAGTGTAGATTTCAACAATTGCATAGGTTGCAGATCTATTTTTTTAAAAATATATTAGTTATGAGTTTAAAATTTCATTAATCAGATACGAAATGTTGAATTAAATTCAAGAAAGGAGCTTGATATGAAAATCGATGCACTAATATAGGATGAAATATTATATTTTTTATATGTAAATGCGATTTTTGGCCATAATTTTCATTTTTTGGGAAGAATGTGAGGTATTTTTGTTGACCCCAAAAAATGTAGTCAACAGATGCCGAACCCACTCGTGCACGTGCAAGCCTTGTCCAGCACACCTGTGCCACTGTGCCAAAGAACAGTCAAAAAGATTCCAGAAGGTGGGCGTGGGAGGAGCTCGCCGCACGAGACGTCGGAGTTCGGGCCTCCGGCAAGATAGATGGAACGATTGTATAATAATCCAATCGATGAATAACGAGATTTGTAATTGTAGATCTGTAGTTGAAATATACATTGAAGAGCGAGAGGAAAAATATTGCTCCAAATGTTTTTGTATTCTTTTTATTTGGTGTGAGAAGTTTCATTACCCTTTTTGTGTTACATGTTGGGGTATTTATAGTGTTACAAGTCTAATAATGACATTTGGATCAATTTACGCGTGGCCTCATCTCCTCGGTCAAGGCATCAAGTCCTAGCCATCAAGTTGACCCTCTAGCCCTACAAAGCATTAAATGTTCTTACATTGACAAGACAAGACATAGTTTACTTTATACAAAAGTCACGTCAATCATTCACACGGATCTTTCATCATTGCAATATTTTTCCATGTGGTCTTCCATCACGCGAGGCTTGGGCCTGGGATAGCAGTGAAGGCATAGGAACTATCTTCAGGGCCTCGGAGCAATAGCCAGGGCCTCGGAATCCACGGTAGAGGCTAGGAGAATATATCATGGCCTAAATAAGCTGGTCCCACCACTGAAATATGATGTCACGTGTCGCCTCTATATTATGACTCGTAACAATTGTCCCCCTAGTCCATGTGTGGTCATTTATGTCATGGGTGGACTTTCAGTAACAAAGTTAGAAAAAGTTTGAATTTTGAATTTTTTAAGATATCACAATTTTATTTATTAAAGATTATTTCAACATAGTGGAATAGAATGGACCATATTGCATGTACATTTATTTAAGAGTATGATCGGCAGATCCAAAAAGAATGCTGCACAAAATGCGGTGCCTGTTTTTAGCCGCTATTTTCCACTATTGGATGGAAGTGCTTACTTTTTCTTTATTAACTTCAGAGCCTCTTTGGGATCCCAAATCATTACAATAGCAATAGCATTAGGTATATCTTTAGGCACGTCCTTCGTATTCATTCTAATTAATGCATACTTTACATAAACAATCGGCACACACCCATGCACGTGCTTGTCATCATTTCTATCTTTACCACGTGAACAAGGACGGTAATGTAGAGTGGTTCAATAATGATGTATTTCTCACCATAACGTGTAGAGTTGATTAAGCCTTTGTTTGATTTTCATTATTTTTAAAATATATTTTTTTTTTTTTTCTTTTTTAATCAAATCTAAAATTTTTCATATTTTTTAATCAAACATTCTTTATTAATTTACTATTCAAAAATACATTCTTAACAAAAAAAAATGGAGTTCAAACAGGCTGTAAGTGTTATGATATTTCTATCAAATCATGTCAACACCAAAATTAGACCCATTGAAAGTTGAGCCAAAGAAATTATCGATTCAATTTTAATCATATTGTTGAGGCTGTGATGTTAGATGCTATAAATAAAAGGGCTTGGCCCATGTTCTTATCTATTGCCTGATAACATTAACTAAATGTGCCCAATGAAACCCAAGCCCAATATTCAGGTCTAGGTAGAAAACTCGTTTTGTAAACGCGACTTTGGTTGTTTTACCTTATTACTAAAGGTGCAAATTTCTCTGGACCGTTGATCAATAGCTACCTCAATCTCGATATATTCTATCCTTGGTTGAAACCCTAGATCAATTTCGTCATTTGGTCTTCATCTTCTCGAGGGTTTTCTAGAGTAATTTGTCTTCTCTTTCATTTGCTCATCTGGTTCGAGTAACTCTTTAATATGTTTAGAGAGTGAGTTTTCTTTGTGAAATCCGATGAAAGAGTGTCTTTTTTATGGTGGCGTTGAGTTCCCCTGGTACATAGAAGTAGCTGCACGTTACCTGTGACTGCGAGGGTTCTTTGGTGAATTTGGGGTTTCTGCATTGATACAAAAGGGTACAATATCTCCAAGCCTTCGATCAGTGAAATCTTGGTGTCCAGTGGTTTGAATCGTAAAGTATTCGAGTGGAACTTGTCAATTTATTGTTTTCAATAGGTCTATTTTGTATAATACATATGTTACCATAAAAACACGTTGGTAACTTAGTATACTATACACAAAAATCATTAGACTGCTAGAGCATTAATCTCGAAGAAAGTCGGTATAGATGGTGTCATATCGGGATTAGTTTATACACTTCAATTAGTAAGTATATTATTAATTAGTATTCTCCCTACTAAAGTTACATCACCCACTCCTACTTCACACTTTTTATATACAAATATCACACGTAGAATCTATATCATAAAAATTTGTTTGGCTTTATACATATATAAAACGATAGCATTAGGTGGAAAGATACCTATAGGCGCATTAGCAATTATGTACCGAATCAAATCGGAAGATGCTTGGAATGTGGTACATGTGCCACTTCCTTTCTCCTCTCTTTCTGTTACCACATTTCTAATCATTCTTGCTTGTTCTTGCACTAACACCTACATGTGACAATCCCTTCCCTTCTTGTACAAATCCCAATCAATAAGTTAATTTTGCTTTATGAGTTCACTGAAACATTCGCCACTGACAAATGTTGGCACCCTGGGCTCTATTGTATTATCATTTTAATTGTCTTCCCAATGTAAGAGTTTCAAGTCTATTAGCATTCGATTTTAATCTAAAGTGTAGACTATTAAATGTAATCCCTCACTAGCAACATTTACTTATAGTCGTTTAATTTGAAAGTAGACCACACCAAACAAGAATTTTTAAGTAAACAGTCATCGCCGTCATTTCATTTTGAAACTTTGTGAAAGGCCTCGTTTTAAAACTAAACATTGTACTTAAAAGTTAACGTTATAATTATATATAAATATCTTATTAGAGAGTTATCTTAGAAGTCTATTTTGATGTCAACATTAATAATCAAATATGGCTTCATATGGTTCAAGTCTTGGTGTCACGGGCAGCAGCCTTACTTCAGCCCCGTGACGCTATTGCAGAGGCTGCACCTTGTAAATATTTCATTTAATTGTAAAATAGTTGATAATTAGAAAATTTTAGTATGATTCCTCGGCCAAAAGACGTCTACTCCCGTCTTTTGGGTTTTTGTTGCTAAGTCTATTATAGGGGGTATATGACTTTCAAACATCTTTCAAGCTTTTCTAGTGTTCGCCCCCTGCACTAGCCATTGTAATTTCCTGCTTTCAATCAATTGTAATTTTCAAGCTTTCTAGCAATCAATGATCAAGTTTAATTCAATGCATTTCAATTTCGTGTTGTAAGCTTTCTTTAAATTTTGATCAAATCTACTTTTGTCCCGAGACGGACCGAGAAAAGGCGGAAGGTAGTCTAGCGGAGCCGACTATCGCCGCACGTGTCCCTTCTCGTGCTAAGAAGAAAGGTAACCCGTGAAAGTTGGTATCGTAGGCTGCGGCTCAAGACCCTCGATAAGAAAGCGATGGATACAATGGAACCGGACACCACGTGAGGTGGTGGATCCTCGTGAGGAGGACTACGAAACAGCGTTTGGAGGCGCTGGAGGTGACAAACACTAGGTTGTGTTTGGCCATGGAGAGCACTTGGAGAAAAGGTCGAAGTGGCAAGAGACGGAAACTCGAGAGGTACGCATCCAACTCGGATGAATGCCAAGAAGCTTGCGCAATTTGACCGAAGCCGTTGCTAGCATACCCGTTCGCAGAGGAAGTGGGAACGTTGAGAGCTCAACCGGTAGTTCTTCAACGCGCGTTTGGCAATGGGCAAGCCACCGTGCAAGAGTCTATGCATAGGCTCAGAATTCCTGATCCATGTACCTACGGAGGTGCACGCGATGCTAAAGAAGTTGAGAACTTCTTGTTCGACATGGAACAATACTTTCTTGCGGCTTCGATCCAAGATGAAGCGAGAAAGGTTACTACAGCTACCATGTATCTATGTGGAGATGCAAAACTGTGGTGGCGGACGAAGTATGCTGATATTCAGGCCAACAGGGTCCGAATAGATACTTGGGAGCTTCTGAAGGAAGCAATCAGATCTCGCTTTTTCCTGCAGAATGTGGACTATCGTGCACGACGCGCGCCGGCGAGATCTCGAAACATACCACTCCATCGTGAGTATGTGAAAGCCTTTTCCGGCATATCTTGAATATTCGAGACATGCTCTGAAAGGGACAAGCTATTCACCTTCATGGAAGGGTTGGGCACCGTGGGCACGCACGGAACTTCGCAGATTTAAGGTCACCGATTTAAGCGTAGCTATTGGAGGTCGCGGAATGTTTGAGCGACTATCAACCGTAATTGAGAGATGATCAATATTCGGAAATAGTCGATCTATCGGAGGTGGAAATAGACCTCATACCTAGCTCGAGCTCAAATGGGGGAGAGCGTTACTCTCGGAATAGGGGAGAACCCTATCAAGGCAAACCGTCGAGTAACTTCGCAGGGAGTCACAACGGGAGCAACAAGAATAACCGGAACAAAGGAAAAGCAACGGAGGGCGGATCCGATGTCGCTCCTAAATTGAAATGCTTTTTATGCGAAGGACCACATCGGGTGGCATGCTGTCCTCGTAAACGGATGGTGAACGCATATTACCAACAAGCAAGTGGCAGGACTAAATCGAAGCAAGGTACCCCACAAGCTAGTTGCCATAGTGAGACCCGCCCGACGGGGATGAGGATGTAGTTGGTAATCTCGCCATCGGTGCAATACACTATTGCATCGAGCTACGAAAAAGGGACGAAGGTCCCTCGAGAGAGCCGGGAGATGGAAGGATCAAAGTGCTTGCATTCGTAAGGCGAAAGGCCTAATGTACATTGATGTGAAGATCAATGGAAAGCCAATCGGGGCTATGGTAGATACCGGTGCAACCCACAACTACCTCGCAAGTTCCGAAGTGGATCGACTCGACTTATTTTGGAGAAGAGCCACTGAAAGGTCAAAGCAATCAACTCCATTGCTCAACCAATAGCCGGAGTAGCCAACCGTCTTGCTCAAAGTTGGTCAGTTCGAGGGAAGGACTAACTTGTCTGCGGTTCAGATGGAAGACTTCAAGCTTATTTTGGGATTGGAATTTCTTCGGGATACTAAAACAGCGGTGTTGCCGTACCTCAATTCACTAATGATGATGGGTAGCAAACCGTGCGTCATCCCCACTCAAACTGGGAAGAGAGGCGAGAAGAGTATCTCGGCCATGCAATTTTGCAAGGGTTCCGAAAGGAATGAACCCTCACTTTTGTGCACTCTTAGATCAGAGGAGATCGAAGAGGCGACTGGTCCTATTCCAAAGCATGTCAGAAAGAGTGTTGAGGAATTCGGGGACCTCATACCGGGTGAGTTGCCAAGGAGGGCGATTGATCGCGGGATTGAACTTGATTCGGGTGCCAAACCTCCCAGCGAGGCACCATACCGTACGACTCAGCCGAAGCTTGAAGAGCTTCATGCAGGTCATCAGAACAAGGCAGGCTTACTGAAGCCCCTTTCCGTCCCAAGTAGACCAGTCGAGAGTGGATCGATGGACTACATTGGTGGATTGCCAAAATTAGGAGATTTTGGCACTATCACGGTCAGGAGGGACCGTTTATCTAAAGATGGAACCGTTACCGCAGAGCCTAAGTATACATCAGCCGAAGAGACAGCTCAACTCTTCTTCAAGCATATTGTCAAATACTGGGAACTGCCTAAAGACATCGTCAGTGATCGGGATTCTCGGTTTACTGGCATACTTTGGACCAAGTTGTTCAAACTTCTTGGCCCAACTTTGAGCATGAATTCTAGTTTTCACCCACAATCAGACGGACAGACAGAGCACTTCAAATTTATGCTGGAAGACTATTTTCGGCACTTCATCTCTGCTCCGCATGAAGTTTGGGTAAAACTTTCGGATGTGGCCCGGATGTGTTTCAATGCTCAAGAGACCTCTTCTCCCAACAAGAGTCCTTTTGAGATTACTACTGGCCAGCAACCGTCACTCCCTCATACTGAAGACATCAATCAGAAACAGTACAAGAAGTCTGAAGATTTGAAGCGACTTGTGTTTAAATTGAAAAGATCAGAAATGAAAGTTGCTGAAAAGATTCTTGGCCATCGAGCTTCTAGGAATTATCTTCAAGAATACTTGGTCAAATGGAGCGGATTCAACAACGAGAAGAACAACCAACGGCTCAGAGGACTTCGCCAAAGCAAATGGGGGAGAATGTCACGGGCAGCAGCCTTACTTCAGCCCCGTGACGCTATTGCAGTGGCTGCACCTTGTAAATATTTCATTTAATTGTAAAATAGTTGATAATTAGAAAATTTTAGTATGATTCCTCGGCCAAAAGACGTCTACTCCCGTCTTTTGGGTTTTTGTTGCTAAGTCTATTATAGGGGGTATATGACTTTCAAACATCTTTCAAGCTTTTCTAGTGTTCGCCCCCTGCACTAGCCATTGTAATTTCCTGCTTTCAATCAATTGTAATTTTCAAGCTTTCTAGCAATCAATGATCAAGTTTAATTCAATGCATTTCAATTTCGTGTTGTAAGCTTTCTTTAAATTGTGATCAAATCTACTTTTGTCCCGAGACGGACCGAGAAAAGGCGGAAGGTAGTCTAGCGGAGCAGACTACTGCCGCACGGTGTCCCTTTCTGTGCTAAGAAGAAAGGTAACCCGTGAAACTTGGCCTACCACCCCTCCAGCCTTCCCTTTCAAATTCATGCATCGATTTGCTAAAGAAAAAATCAAGGACCACATCTCCACACCGCGAGTTCATATTTCCTTTCCTTTGTTAAAAAGTAACAGTTCCAGTACCACACTTGTGACTTCTCTCTCTCTCTCTTAGATGGCTACAAATTTCACACAATCCGTATAAACTGGCTTCTTGTGGTTTATTTGTTGGTAAAAGAACATTGTGGAAGTAATAATTTCAGTATAATATTGTACTTTATAATGCGCTAAAGTCGGGTTAAAAAAATATAGAAATAGGTCCAGTCCAGACTCCAAACCCACGCCCACATGGGACCAGGTCAGCTTTCCCAATCTTCAACACGTGCCCGTAGCTTACACGGCAAGCTCTTTTCTTCTTTCTTTAGCTTTGTACTACTCAAAACACTCTCTCTTTCACTCGCTCAATTAGCCCCCATTTGACACCCATTAATTTCTCATTCTCATTTCCATTCTCATTCTCATTCTTTATTTCAACCTCACATTCTTCAAATAAAATAATATTACACACAAATCAAAAATTTTTTATCACTTTTTCACCACACATTCTCACATCAATCACTATTCTAAAATTTCTATTCTCCTCAAAATTAGATTCAAACACACTCGCCCTTTCACATTTTCACTTCAAATTCCAATTTCTACCCCCAACATATTCCACTACCAGGATATGATAATTTATGACTGAATATTGAATAAGATAAATAAAGAAAAGGGAAGAGAGAAGTGAAATCTTGAATTAAAGATGCACAGCAATATGATTGGTATTGTACAAGCATCGGAGAATTGCAGTGCAGAGAAATGGCAGGCATGGAGAAAATAGGACTAAAAACTAAAAAGAACTTTTGGTTTTTCAATGTTTTCCCTTAAAGGGGATTGATTTTCCATTTTATTGCTGCAGAAGCTTCTTCTCTACAAACTACAGTTATCTACTTGCAGATAATATATGCAAACAAGACTAGAAAGAAAGAGAGAACTAGCTATACATTCAAGAGCATTGAAAACATGGATTAAGATTGAAGCCAGTACTTACTAATACTATTACTTAAATAAGAATTGTAGCAGTTGAGAAGATAGTTAGCCAGTGTAATGATCTTCATGCCTTGCGAGTTGTAAATAACTTTTATCTTCTTCATGGCTTTACTTGAAGTTGAACCCACTCATAGCGCCCTTCTAATGGCTCGTCTTTCACTATGTCATAGTTATACCTGCATTAATGTATGAATTATGGTTAACGTGTTCACAAAGAATCCAGAGGTGCTTTAACTATGTGAGGAGAGAAAAATTACCTGTGAGCAAATTTTTTTTGAAGGTCCTTTTCGGCGGCGGCGAAGAATTCTTCCAGCTCCGCTTCTGATGGCATCTTCTCTGCCTGAGAGCGGTGGCGAGAACAAGCCTCGTGTGGCCTCTCCGTGGATTCCAGCTCGCCTGACTCAGACTGTAACTCGGAGGATGGGGTCTTCTCTTTGCTGAAACAAAAAAAGTGTACTTGCTTTTGTGAAGAAGGAGAAGTATTCATATTCATGACTGGAAGTGAGAGAGAGAAATGGCGTGTGAGAAATTTTGAACGGAAAAAATTAAGGAAATTGCAGCCGTTGAGGTTCAATTCATCTGGAGATTTAAATTTTGAATTGAAGAGACGTGTAGAGAAGAATCACATTTATATCGAAAATTTACCTCTCATTGCTATCCACCGAATCACCAGTTGATGTTGCAACCTCCTCCGCGCTGACTTCATTCTCATCCTATATTAGAAAACAAATTCAAAATTCAAACCTCAAAACATAAAAATCAAAGCAGCTGAGACAAAAAATCAATCCATTTTCTGTAATTTCCGTGGAATAGAAGCGCTTTAAGATCGAGTTAAATTCTTTCAGAATACCTCCAGATCTAAGAATTTGGAACTCTCTTTATCCACCTCGCTCAATCCATTGCTTGAGCAGCAAGATGCTGAAACATGATTGGAGCTAATGCTCGCGCATGATAAATTTGCAGAAGTCGCCGTTGAAGCTGAATTATCTGGCACGGTGGCAACACGCCGAGATTTTAGCTGAACTGCGGATCTGGATACCTCCAATTCTCCTTCGCCAACTTTTCTCTTTCTCTCTGTCGCCTTCATAGCCTCAGCCGTTGCATCCGCTAGGGCAGTTCTAGCTCTGGTCATCCTTAAGCCTACCTCCACAACCTCCTCAAACGCGACTTCTCCAAATCCCTTACACTTCCTCATATACCTTCTAAAATCAAATTTTACCGAAAGCAACTGAAGTTGTATGCTATTCAATTTCCTCTCTCTAAAACATGCTCAGATTTTGCAATGGAAAACCTGTGAGCAGAGAATTCTCTTCATTCTGTGTGTACATATATCCAAACTGTGTGTACAAGCGAAGGTTCTGGGAATTATGTACTGCTGCTGCACTTTTTCTGTTTTCTAAGTTTTAGAGAGAGAAAGAATGAGTGAGCAGGTGAGTGGGTAATGATGATGACGAAGATGCTAATGTGCAGACTTCTTATTAGCGTGGTCCATCCTCCGTTAACGGTAACGGGATTCTTGACGGCTCCGTTTGACAGATCTACCTCGAATTTTTTTCGTTGAACGAACATTTGGCGTAAAAGCTAAGAGTTTGACACGTGTATTTTGTTACAATCTTTAACTGGTATTTGCCGTATGATTCGAAGTTTGTTAGATAAATTAAATAGCAGTGGATTTAGTTCCCATTTCATCCCATCAATTTATAATACACTTTACTATTTTTTTTTAATCACAGATTCTCCAATTTCGTTAACGTATACACAAACGTTCGTAAAATTGTCAAAACTGAACGAAAAGAAAATTTTATAATGTAGTGTGGCCTGAGTAGATCAAGACATTCATTAATGAGCTTAATAATTGATAGAGAAATAAGAAAGAGACTTTTTACGCAAAAAAACACGACATTAATATCTTTGTGATACCACATTTTTTTCGCGTTTTAAAGCCTTTTTCCGTGTATAACGGTATATAGCCTAACTAATTGCCTCGGAGTCGGAAATGATGTTTAGTAGACAACACAATTGCTCTAACATTCGCTTACGTAACCAATTATTATTATAACGACATTCCCTTTCTCTAAAATCATTTATTAAAAAAGCACAGAGTTTTACAATAGAAAATAATTCAATCAGATTTTTCCCTTTTTACGTTAATGTGCATGAAAAAAGACAACAGAAGAAAGAACCAATAAAGTAAAACTAAAGCCAGCCTTTTTCTTTTCATGTCTTTGCCTCACTCTTTTTACAACTTGCTTTCACTCTCAATTCTTCCCACTTCCCTGAGTTCCCTCCCAAACCAGAAAGACCCAAAGCTAGTAAACTACTTTTATATTAATCCCAATTTTTTTTTATTATTTTCAATTGAATTGACTACTATACTAAATATTGTTCTCCCTTTTTCCGACTTTTTCGAGTTTTCCTTCTCTTTGCAAGTAAAATATAAATAAATTCGAGAAATGAACCTTTTAATAAGATTATAAACAATTAGTACGTTCCTAAAGCTCGTTTAATACTTCACTTATGAGCTCGTCTACATAATATCTTGATTTTAAGGGTCTGTCTATTATCTCTATTTCCCTTGATTAACATCAAGATTATAGCCGTTGGTCTGAAGTGTGGGACCCATGCCAGAGAGAAATGGTCACAAAATGTGGCCAATAACGGGCAAAAAATCACAGTTTTGGTAACAATAATCTGGGCAAGACATGTCGTAAGTCTCATCGACACTCATTTATCTAAATTTCATACATACAATTGTGGATGAAACTAAAAATTGATTAGAAATTACGGTTTGAAGTGGCAAAATAATGGTTCGTAGATGTGATGTTTATAGTGGGAGGGAGACATGGGATGCATGGTCATTTAATTTAGGGCCATAACGGTTTGCACCACGAAAGATATTTTTCAATTAATATTATTTTATTTTGAAATTTTAAATATATTGTTTATTCATATGAAGAAGAATTAATTGTACCCTCTTGGGAAAAAAAAAAATTAGAAAGAAGGTGGACCGTCGTTCATAATTAAAACCTTGCATATTGGAATTTATGGGTATTGTCCTGACTAAAAAAAGGTGCCCACAACCAAAAATTGCCATCTAAGGTCCATCAATTTGGTGTTATCATACTTTTTCTTTAATTTCCCTTTCAATAGTTTTCATCAAACTTAAAATCATATGCAACAAAAGCGATAGAAGAAATGATTATCAGAATATCCCTCGCAAGTCTTTCCAAAACTTCTAGTTAGTGGTAATGCGGACCAAAGTGAGACACTGATATTTTACCTCACCACCTTTAATGACATTATTCGTGGTTGATAAAATATTTGAAAAATTGGCAAAACAAAAAATTTCATAGTGTTTCATCTCCATAATAGAATTTGATATTCAGTAAATAATATTTTTCTTGATATTAAATTTCTTAATCAGTTTAGCTCGTGGAAAATTTATAATCATTTTAAATGATCGAAACTGCACATTTCAATGGATATTCAAGTACTATCAACTATTTAGATATTAAACCATTTATAAATTCTTCCCCATCGGAGGGTTATAAAGAACTTACACTTAGGGATGGGCAAAACCCGATCGAATCCGTCCAAATCGAACCAACCCGATCGAATTGGTTTGATTTTTTGTTGTTTTTACACGGGTTGAGTGGATTGGATGTGTAAGCGAGTTGTGTTGGGTCGGGTTATGAGTTAACTCAAGAAAATCGAATAAACCAATCTAACTCAACACTTAAAAAAATAATAATAATAAATCAAAGAAATAAGATACCTAAAAAAGTAAAAGAAACCTAAAAAGTATAAGTAGAAAGTGTAACTGTAATTACCTTGGTTTATTTTAGAGGATGAGCTTACTGTTCTTCCCACAAGAAATGTAGTATAATTTCTTCATGTTATTTTAAATGCACTTTGTTCTTTACAGGCTCGACTAATGAGGATTGAATAAGACAATAGATAATTTTATTTATTTATTTATTTACTTACTATTTAATCTTGCCTATTCGAATTTAGTATAATAGAAAATTGGAAAACTTTAATTTTTGTTAACAAGTCGTCCCAAACCGACCAACCCAACTCGACCAATACTTGATTAGGTTGGGTTGGGTTAAATTTTGATCAAACCGATTATGTTGTGCTGTGTTTGATTTAGATTGAGACAAAAATCAAACCGACCCAATGCAACCCATGCTGACCCCCTACGCACCTAACTATTTGTTTAAAGCAAAATCTATAGATGATGGATTATTATGCCTACTCAGTAATTACAACTAAACCTAAATATAATATAAAGTTATTTTTACTCTAACTCAACTAAATTTTATTTAATTATTTAGGATAAGTGTATAGTCATATAAAAGCTTTTATTTTGTGATGACAATTATTTGTACTCGTTTGTTTTCTGTAAAATAATAAAATTACTTTTTTTTTTTTGCGCAATAAAAAGAAAAAAATGGGGGAGGGGCAGTAGGGGCAATCGTCCCTCTTTTCAATCCTAAAAGTAGGATTTTCAGTCCACCTTTGTCTCCGTTTTAAAATAAAACTCTTTAATTCTCATATTTTTTTTCAACTACAAATTCACACAATAAAATATTTTATTCGTAAATCAAAAACTTTTTCTACATTTTAACAACACATTCTCCAAAAAATTATTATTAAAAACTTTTCTCAATAATGACCATCAAACAAATGCTAAATATTTTAGCGAAAATAGTACAGTTTGCGAGTTTAGTAAATGTCCGTTTGACTTGACTTTTGTTTTTAATTCTTATAGAAGAGTTTTTTTTTTTTGAGAAAACTAGGTTAATTTTGTTTTGAAACTAATTTTTAAATGCTTTTAGAGGAAGTCATCTGAATTAGCTTTCCCTGAAAAACCCTTCTACAAAATTAATCAAACGGGTCCAAAAGTAGTTTTTAAATCTCAGAACTCCTATTAGATTCTTAAAAGTGAAAATTACCCAATTCCCTACATTTGGAAATCCAAATTCTAAAATCAGATATGAAGTTTATTTTTTCAAAAATCAGATATATATTTTTATATAGATACAGATTTTTTATACTTAATTAAATATTAATAATAATATTATAAAAATTAATTTATACCCCCACCCCACACGGTAAATCCCTAATTTCTCACATTCCATCAAAAATCCTCCCCCCTTTCTGTATCTCTCTCTGCGGCAGGAAGGGCTTCTCTCTCAGATCGGCGGTGGCGAGTTCGGTGATGGTGGGTTTTTGCACGATGGTGGTGCGGTGATCCATCGGAGCTACGACACCGTGTTAGGGCTCCAATCGTGGCCACGTCCGACCAACAATCGAACGGTCTTACCCGTAGAAAATCAGCGCCGCAGTCCAGTTCTGATATGTAAACTCATCTTCCCGTTCTGATCTGAACTCACCGTTATGGCAGAGTACTTGGTTTATATCGATATTGTTAGCAATGGCAGTCTCGTTTTTCGCACTCGCAATTTACCTTCTTCTCACGCTGGACTCCGATTATACATCCACTCCATATTTTGGTGGTGTTGGGGATTTTTGTTGATTTTTGTTGATGGTGTAGGTGGAGTTGCTGGTGGTGGCATTGGCGATGAGGGTTGGTGATGATAGTGGTGGTCATGGCGGTGGTGCGTTGGTTGTAAGTGGGATGCGCATGGGATGGGGGTTGTGACCGTTTGTGATCGGTTGTGACCTAATTGTGACCGTTTGTGGCCGATTGTGACCGTTTAATTGTGACCATTTGTGACCGTTTGTGGTCGATTGTGACCTGTGACCTTGGCTGTGACCTGGACTGTGACTTGTGACCTGAACTGTGACTTGTAACATGGACTGTGACCGTACAAAAAATTCATGTCATCGGAATAGTCGTCGGAATCGGAACAGTCACCGGAATCAGAGTGATCGCCGGAGAAGTCGTCGGAATCGGAGACGTTGCCGGAGTGGTCGCCGGAGCAGTCGCCGGCGTGGTGGGATGGTGGTGGTGGGGGTGGGTTAATTTTATATATATATTATATATATATTTATTTATTTATATCTTTTTATATATTTAAATAAATAAATAAATATTTATAAATATGTGTATATATAGATTAAAAAATCTGATTTTTAAAATGTAAAAGTTGTTTTGTTATTTTTGAAATAAGGTAAAGATAAAGTAGGGAAAGTGAATTTTTCCCTTCTTAAAAGTCATGCCAAACGGACCTTAAATGTATGTTTGGCAAGGCTCAATTTTTTTAATCTAATCAAATATATTTTTATCCACGTAGTTTGTATGATTAATAATTTACTATTCACTATTCAAATATTTTGTAATACAACTTATAATTGCTTATTAGGACTCACAACTTATAATCACTTAAAAATGTTATCAAATATATCACAATGCAATAAATCCTTGATAATTGAATATTCAATAAATCAATAACCTAATGAACTTTTTACTTAACAATGATTTTTTAATTCAATTCTTCTGAAAATATACATCTAAAATTGCTTGCTTCTTTATAATCAAATCGAGCTCTACATCATCTCTAATTTGTTTGCCATGCATATACCACATTTGGTATGTTTTTAACCTTATTTTAAAAAAAAAAAAATTATTCAAAGTTACGATGCTCGAAAGTATGAATGGACATTTTAACCTCGAATCACCTGATCTGGTTCCATTTTAAATCGATTTGATCCGAATGGACCATTTTTTCTCGATCGACTGATTACATGTTAAAATTTATTTTTGAAGCATAAAAAATTGGACCAAAACAATTTTTATGTTTATGAGAAAAATAGGGACCGATTTGAACCAGAATCGATCAGTCCTAGCTCGATTCGGTTCTTTTTTCTTGTAGAATCAATTGTCTCATTTTTATAATTCTCAGTGGAAGCTAGTTCAGTTCAGTTCTAAAGATGCTCGAACTAAACTGCCCAATATCCACCCCTACTTAAAAGACTTCTTTTGGAAAAATAGTTAGTAAAATAAAACTATCTGAGTTATAATCATTTTCGATAGGCATGTTAATCGCCCTTGAATAAACTCTTTATTAGTATGTTATTCCGTCATGGTATCATTTTCATCAGGATAAATAATAATAATAATTCAATAGGCATTCGGCATCCATTACATTTTTGTAGAACTAATTGGACATGACTTCATGTTATCAATCGATAAATGAATAATCTCTTTAAAATAAAAAATTCTCCATGTCAACATAATTATTTTAATCACTACCTTTATTTTTAACTATTTACTTGAATGAATTTCCCGCTATTGCTTTATTGGGTTTTGATCCGTCCGGATTCAGGGAAAGTAGTGTAGTCATGCATGGGTACTTCTTTATGTGCTAGAATTTTAGTGACAAGGTCCGTTAATCCCTAAGTAAACTGTGTATCAGAATTAAAGGTTCAGTGCGGTTTGGAATAAAATGATGTCAAGTTTAACGTTCGTTTCTACTGTCTCTGTCAATTTTTTTCTAATGTGTTCGATAGCTTAGAAGGACATGACTCAGGCCCAGCACAAGCCATGCACGGCCAAGGCAAGGCAGCTTCTTCCTTTTGACCCCAAGGGCAAGTCGAGCAGGTGGACGACTTCACCTCCAATTAGACTAGACAACAGAACATTTAAGCAAATAACGAGATTAGAAGAAATGGCAGAGTTTTTTTTATTTTTTTATCATACTCTATATTCATAGTAAAAAAAGTTTATTTGTGGATTTTTTTAAAAAGAAAAATGTTTATTGGTTGATATTTTATGTTGTAGTGTCTAACGCATTAATATATGAACGTTCTTTTGGGAACATCCCATTGTTAACTTTAAAGTCTTTGTATACTCTAATTGTTACATTTTTAGTTAAAAGAGAGTTATAATTATGACTGATATGCACAAATAACGTAGAACCTCAATCTCGATCTCGATAGCCCGAGCACATCCTCCCCCAATAATCCAAAAATTTAGGTTGGGCTATATGATTGAGATCGCTTTCCTCGCCCTTATCTCATATCTATTAGAAACATTAATCTCATTGTGATTGTAACTCTCCATAACCCTTATCTTAATCCAAATTATTTACTTATCACAAGTTTGATTCAAATTCAAACATGACACTTTCAATATAACACAAACACCTTGTATGATAAAGATAAGGACTACAGGTGGTTGGATCCTTTTAAAACTTCATCACTAACTTCTATAAATATAAGATCAAGGTTCATTATTCAGGTATGCTTTTACATAATTTTCAGCATAAAACGTTACGCACAAAGGGGCGGTGAGAACACACCTCGACGTCTTTGTTTCAGGTATTGAAGTCAGTTCGTGCGGTATTCAAGCATCCAATTTGAGATCTAGCACAGTTCGAAATCTAACAGGTTACAAATTTTTGATAGCATCACTGACTAATTGTGTGAGTGGGGTAAGCACATTATATTGGCATAGTAAATGTGACCACACTTGTACGTGCATAGGGAAAATGCCAATCCAACTAGATATATAATTATCGAACTTTAATCATTACTTAGGTACTAAACGAACTGACATCTAGTTTTAAATTAAAGGTGACAACCATTGACAACACTACGTTCATATTAAGGTTTAATAAAGTAAGATTCCTCTCAAGTGCATTACCGAGGGTAATGGGGAATGGTCACGTTGTGGCCCCGTTGGTGGGCATGCAAAATGGAACGGATTTTGTTGTAGAGCTTGTTCGGCAAATACTTTTAAATATCTGTCAAAATTTGAGTCATTTTTTATGTTCATATTTTATGAAATTCACAAGTATTATTTCTATATATTTATAAACACTTGTCAAACATACGTGTAATCATACAATCAAATTTAATATATAGTACGGGAGAATTAAATTACCTAATAAGCAAGATTGTGCCCCTTTTTTTGTTTATAGAAAAAAAAAGGTAATGCTTTTTGGTTTACCTATATTTTTCATCTTTCCTACAAAGATTCTTTAATCTATGTCAATGCTAATCAGCATATGAGACCGGATGGGTCAATTTGACTATTTGAGGTCTATAGAACTAGAAAAATTTAAATCACGAACTTGATGATTTTTACGAGTTTTCGATCTAGTTTGAGTCATCAAATTATTTAAATTCTTACACTTGGGCTATGAAGCAATCCACGTAGCAATCAACTTAGCTAAAGATCATGCAAGATGAGCACTTCACTTCATATCGCCTCTTCCACATGTGCCTTCTGAGGCAATGAGATCATGCCATTGGATGTTTCATCCGAAATTATGTTATTCGAGTTGAGGCATTACCTCTCTACTACAATATGAATCTGATGCGATGGATATCTTCAGTGATAGTATCTTCCACAAATCTCGTCTCAACCAAGTTACTCGTACAATCCATTTAATTGCCAATGATGAGATAGCTCTGTAGTAGCATTGTTCAATTAGATACTCAGACTATGGAGACCAGTTATCAACCTATGTTCAGGCTATGGAGGCCGCATGACTATACTATAACATCTAGATATTGATAATGGAGCTTGACAAGTGAGGAGTTAGATGAGGCCAATTGTCAAAAATTCAATGGAACTCGACTCATCTCTCTTAACCATAAATACTCACACATAGTGACATTCAAAGGGGAATGCAATTCTGAATGGAAAGTTGAATGAAAGATTGGTAATTCTCTTTTCAACCTGACACTCGTATTTTCCTCCATTATGTCTATCCCACATTCAAATATATCTTCCATCGTCAAACTTGAACATCGGAGTGCTCATGATCGTGTCGCACCCCCATCAGAACTACAGTCACGTGCAATCCAACACCTACGTCCAAATGTGCATGTAACATACACGTGAACAAAACTGGACCCGAGATCTATCGATAACTAGATCTCGTCAGATTTGGAGGTGAATAACATGTTCTTAATAAAAATAAATATTATATCCTCTACTAGTGAGAATAGATGAAACAATTTTAGTTCAACACTAAACTCTATTAGTTATCAAATTTTCCAACTACAACTTTTTATAGTATATGTTAGCTAATTTTTTCGACTGAATATAAATTAAACACTATAAGGAAAATTGTTTTAAATTGGACAGTTAGATGGCAATTGTTACAAAGGCTCCCATTCCCACATCTTCTTCGTTCGACCAAACTAACCAATAATCTTGTACTATGGTGCGTTAACAAGTTTGCATTACAACTTTTAGAACATATTAAAAGTGTATTTGATGGAAATTAAAATTGAAAAATTAATCGTTATTGTTGACTTTTACTAGACGAGTGGAACCCACTAACGATTATATTTTCAATTTTAATTGAAGTTTAATTCCTTCAAAACAAGCTCTGAAAAAAGAGTCAATAGTAGGTTCGCGTTTCTCAGGGTACGTATTATAGCTAGGTTTTCTGCCATTTCTAGATAGGTTTAAATTGCCTTAACGTCAACATCATCATCTTGAATACTAGAAGATATGTTTGGATCACTGAAAAAGAGAACGTCAACATGATTTTTTTTTTTTTTTAAATACTAAAATAAGCGCTTATTTGATAAAATTTTGCTAGAATTTTATCGACTTTTTAACGGGTAAACATTTTACGAGATCTAAAATTTTTATTAACTTTTTAACTATATATTTCATCAACTTTATCAAAAGTTTTGTCAACCAATCCCTAAATAAAATTCAATCTCTCTTGTATGTGTGAGTGGAAGACGTTCCAGAATTCTATCTCGCATTATATCCCCTTTTCTACACTCAGAGATAGAGAGATGGAGAGAAGTCAAACTTTAAACAGGTGGTGGATCCAAGAGAAGGGCACAGGATATTGTTACAGGTCAAAAGAGCTAAAAGATTATCTTTATTTCCTATCATTTTATGGCACCTAACAGCTGAAAATTTTTAGAAAAATGTGACCTAAAGACTAAAGTTTGAGAGGGAGGGAGAGGGAGAGAGAGAGAGAGGAAAAAGCAAAGCCAAAAAAAGTGAAAAAAGTCTGTACCAAGAAGGAATCTTAACATTGAGAATTGAAATGAAGGTAAATTTATCATATATGGAATCACTTTGTCGGAATGGCTTTCATTTTCCATGTCCACGACATGTTTTCCATTTCTAATGCTTCAATGGACCATTCGGTTTCAAAAGCAATTTCTTTCTCTTGAAAATAATTATCTTTTAGCCTTGAAAAACTGACAATTTAAGAAAATGACTTTCGTGCTCGTGTCCCCAACGTTTTCTTTTTTCTCATTGTTCACAAACTATTAGGCTTCGTGGCCATTCATATCAGTCTACATTTATAGAAAGCCTACCAATTCAAATCTAAATGGGATCTTCTAGTTCATATTTCTTTTCATTATTTGAACATTTCTTGACTTGATTAAAGTAATTTCCCCACCCCCATAGTCTTTGCGTATGCGTGTTAAAAAAGATGATCTCATGGACCTAAATGCACAGAATAAAAGAACGAGGACTAAAGAAGAAAACGGGCAAGAAAAAAGAAAAAACGTAACACTCCAAATAGCGACTTCACTTCAACAGAAAATGGAGGGAGAACAGTGCTACAGTACCACCACTCCAAACGGAATTTCTCCAGCTGCTCCACCATCCATTTTTCCAGGGATTCAATATCTTCATTGTACAATTAGTTAGGGTATTCTGTTGGGCATCTCTTGTATTAATCTTTGTGTATAAATAGGAGTATAATGGGTCTCTGTAATTAATTTTGATTATTAAGAATATTCAATTGAATTCATCTTCTCCAAGTATCTGTTTTCTATCTTGGTATCAGAGCCTCTACCCATGGCTAACGTCTTACCTCCTACCTCAGATTCAAGCTCCACAAACCCAGAAACTACCAACCTCAACTCGCCAAATCAACCTTCAGTTCTTGGGAATAATTTTACCCCCTTTGGAATGAACCTGACCCAAGCAGCTTCCGTCAAGTTTGACAGAGATAATTTTCTGCTTTGGAAAAATGTCATAATGCCAATTGTGAGGGGCCATGGGTTAGAAGGATATTTGTTAGGCACCAATGAGTGTCCTCCTCAAACTATTGACATCCAAATCACAACTGAAAGTGGAGTCACGGTTAGATCACTGCCTAATTCCGAGTATTCTAGGTGGATGTCTATTGATCAACTCCTAATGGGTTGGTTATATTCCTCAATGACATCTGAAATCGTGATGCATGTGATGGGGTGTAACAGCTCAAGTGAGCTTTGGAAAGCCATAAATGAGAATTATGGAATTCTCAATAGGTCTAGAGTGACCTTCCTCACATCAGAATTACAGAGAATGAGAAAGGGGGCCATGTCTATGGACTATTATCTCAAAGATCACAAAGCCTTGTCGATAATCTTGAAATAGCTGGGAAGAAGATAGAGCACACTGATCTTATAACCCAAGTCCTGGCTGGACTTGATGAGGAGTACACTCCAATTGTAGTGCAAATTAACAGCAAAGATTAGATCTCCTGGCATGAGTTGTCGTCCACACTAATGACATTTGAAAGCAGATTAGAGTACCTAAATCAAGTTAGAAATAACTTTGGCTCAATCAATCTTGCTCAAGGCAACTTTCACAGTTCTAACTCCTACAATGGAAGAGGAATCAGAAGTAATAGAGGTTCAAATCTCAGAGGAAGAAACAGAGGTGGAGGAAGATTTGGAAGATCAAATGAAACGAGGAATCCTTGCCAGATATGTGGCATGAATAACCACACTGCTGCGTGGTGCTACAACAGATTTGATGAAAAATTTATGGGAAAAAGGCCAGGTGATCTGATCTCCAATACTCGCCCATCTGCCTACATTGCAAACCCAAGCTCAGCAGATGACCAAGCCTGGTATGCTGACTCTGGAGCTAGCCATCATGTAACCACTGACAAAGAGAATGTTGCTGAAGCAAGAGAATATGGAGGTAAGGAAAAAATGATAGTTGGTAATGGAAACTCATTGCAAATTTCTCATATCGGCTTAAAGACCTTTCATGTTGAAACTGGGAAGATACTTATTCTAAAAAAACTGCTACATGTTCCTAAAATAAGAAAGAACCTTATTAGTGTCTCTAAGCTCACTACTGATAACAATGTATATGTTGAATTCTACCCTAACTGTTGTGTTGTGAAGGACCTATCAACAAGGAAGGCCCTAGTGCAGGGGAAGCTTGAAGATGGATTGTATCAGCTGAATCTACCCAGTCATCACACAAGTACTTACAAACCAAGCTCTATCAGTCACCACCGAAACAAACCTCAGTTTACGTTTTGCACTAGCTTGTCTGAACCAGCAAACTCTACTAGAAATAGTGCCTTAGAAGCACAGGCTGAAATCTGGCATAGGAGACTAGGACATCCCCCTACTCCTGTACTACTTCAGTTCTTAAAATCCTGTAATAAACTCAGAACTATCAGCAATAAAAAAATTCCATTTTGTGAAGCTTGTCAGTCTGGTAAGTCACATGCCTTACCTTTTAAATTATCTACATCTCATGCAAAAATGCCATTTGACTTAATTCATACCGATGTCTGGGGACCAGCCCCTGTCAATTCCACTTCTGGATTTAAGTATTATGTTCTCTTTGTAGATGATTGCACTAGGTACACTTGGATTTATCCTTTAAAACATAAGTCTGAAGTAATTACTTTACACAATTCAAAAAACTTGTTGAAAATCAGTTTGAAAGAAAAATCAAAACCATTCAATCTGATGTGGGAGGAGAATACAAAAGCCTTGAAAAACTAGCTCTAGAATCAGGGATCCAATTAAGATATTCCTGCCCTCATACATCCGCTCAAAATGGAAGGGCCGAGAGAAAACATAGACACATCACTGAGACTGGTTTGACCTTGTTATCTCAAGCCTGTATGCCTCTTTACTATTTGTGGGAAGCCTTTCTAACTGCAACCTTTCTCATAAATAGAATGCCCAGTTCCACCCTTCAACATAAGTCACCTCATGAACTTTTATTTAGACATAGCACTGATCATCAGATATTGAAAGTGTTTGGATGTTCATGCTACCCATGTCTTAGACCATATCAAAGGCACAAGTTTGATTTTCATTCTCAGAAATGCATCTATCTAGGACCTAGCATGTCACACAAAGGGTTTAAATGCTTAAGTTCTAGTGGAAAAATCTATGTTTCAAGACATGTCATCTTCGATGAAAAATCATTTCCCTTCAAAAATGGCTTTCTCAACAAAAAATCTCTAGACAGACATTCCCCTACAAACTGTAGCTATTTACCTTATCAAGTCAGTTCCTACAAATCACCCACAATTTCACCTGAGTTGAATCCTCACAGAAGAATCTCAGAATCAGCTGATACAATGCATTTTCCAGAACAACCTACACAAGAGCACCTTGCTGAAAATGATGGTGAGAGACTAACTGAAAATGGTGAAGAACCTGATAACCAACAATTACGGGAAGCAGAACAAAATGATGTACTAGTTGATTTCCAGGCTGAGTCTTCAGAACATTATGGTGGAACTAGAGAAAATGAACTGTTGACAGAACATCCTATGGTGATCAGATCCAAAGCAGGAATTTTCAAACCGAAGTACTTTGCTAAAGTGATTACAAGCTCAGTTGATGATACTGAACCTGTCAGTATTCATGAAGCCTTGAAAAGTGAGAAATGGTGCCAAGCTATGAAGGAAGAGTATGAAGCCTTGATTAGAAATAATACATGGGATTTAGTTCCTGCAGATCATAAGATGAAGGTAATAGGCTGTAAATGGGTGTACAAGCTGAAACATGATGCAAATGGAAAGATTCAGAGACATAAAGCCAGGCTAGTGGCAAAAGGTTTTTTGCAAACACCATGCATCGACTATTACGAAATATTTAGTCCAGTAGCCAAGGCATCAACTCTGAAGATTATTCTTACAGTTGCTGTCTCAAAAGGATGGGAAATAAGGCAAGTTGATATCAACAATGCCTTCCTTAATGGGAAACTAGAAAAAGTAGTGTTTATGGAACAACCTCAAAGCTTCATTGATCAAGATAATCAATCCTATGTATACAAACTCAGCAAGGCGCTATACGGGCTTAAGCAGGCTCCCAGAGCCTGGCATGATACACTGAAGGAAACACTGCTGAACTGGGGACTTATGCAATCAAAGGCTGATAACTCGTTTCTTCTATGACTCAGGACCTTATGATTTATCTGCTAGTTTATGTTGACGATATTATAATAACTGGAAGTTGCAATACCAAAGTACAGAAGTTAATTGAAAAGTTAAACACCACTTTTGCATTAAAAGACCTGGGTACTCTAAGCAAATTCCTGGGTATTGAATTTTACAGAGATGAGATGGGTTTACATTTATCACAAAGAAACTATGCTATTGATATTCTGAGAAAGTTTGGCTTTGAGAATTTAAAACCGAGTGTTACACCAATGGCAGCTGGTAAACTGATTGCCAAAAATGAAGGAAAAAGCTTAGAAAATCCAACTCTCTTCAGAAGTGCTGTGGGGGCCCTTCAGTATCTAACACATACTAGGCCAGATATCACTTTCGCAGTGAATAGAATAAGCCAATATCTTCAAAGTCCTACTGATGCACACTGGAACTTGTTGAAACAACTGTTCAGATACATCAAAGGAACCCTTGAAATTGGTCTGAGAATCCAAGAAACAGAGGACCTCAATATTATTGCTTATGGTGATGCAGACTGGGCATCATGTCCAGATGACAGGAAGTCCACGGTGGGATATTACGTGTATCTTGGAGGAAACTTAATCTCATGGTGCTCGAAGAAACAGCAGGTTGTGGCAAGGTCTAGTACTGAGGCTGAATACAGGACGTTAGCTCACACCACTGCAGAAATTATTTGGACTCAATCGTTGCTGCAAGAACTCAGCATCACCCAAACAGAACTTCCCAGAATCTGGTGTGATAACCTAGGGGCGAGTGCTCTTGTCTCAAATCCTGTCTATCACGCACGAACTAAGCATATAGAACTTGATGTGCATTTTGTGTGTGATAGGGTGCTGGCAAAACAACTTATAATCAGCTATATTCCAACCGCCGATCAAGTTGCAGACATCTTAACTAAACCACTGTCGAATTCTAGGCATCTGTACCTACGAAGCAAGCTTGGAGCTGTTGAAACTATCTCCAGCTTGACGGGGGCTGTTAGAAAAGATGATCTCATGGACCTAAATGCACAGAATAAAAGAACGAGGACTAAAGAAGAAAACGGGCAAGAAAAAGAAAAAACGTAACACTCCAAATAGCGACTTCACTTCAACAGAAAATGGAGGGAGAAGGCTGATACCATCACTCCAAACGGAATTTCTCCAGCTGCTCCACCATCCATTTTTCCAGGGATTCAATATCTTCATTGTACAATTAGTTAGGGTATTCTGTTGGGCATCTCTTGTATTAATTTTTGTGTATAAATAGGAGTATAATGGGTCTCTGTAATTAATTTTGATTATTAAGAATATTCAATTGAATTCATCTTCTCCAAGTATCTATTTTCTATCTATGCGTTCTCTCAGCATATTCAACATGCTGAGGTGCTTGTTTGCCCTAGATAAATATGTGAATGTGTGATAAGTGAGTTTTACACACTTATTTGAGGTCTAAAATATTGATATTTGACAATTTTTTTGATAAAATATATCCTATCCTACATTGTTATATTTCATGTTATATAGGTTAAATTCAATGGTTAAACGAAGAATTGGAAGAAACAAAAGGAAATCAAGGAAAAATGGCAAATTTCAAAGTTTGAGGATCAAATTGCAAATTCAATAGTTGATTCGGACCATGAGATGATACTTTGAAGATTGATAGGATACAATTGGATAGAATTAGAATTCAAAAAGGAATGTAATATGATCAAAATATTATCACAATCAATGTTCATTCGCACAAGTTATATTCCAGATTTTTATCCGAATATTGATACCCATTTTTGGCATTGTAAACGTCCAAATTGGAAAAATTATATTTCTAGAAAAGTTGTAGCTTTAAGCCAGATTTCCAACGCACTTTGAATCGCTACAATCGGATATCAAAAGAGTAATTTATGATTAATGACTGATGTGCATAGACAAAAAAATCTCCGCGCGAATGAACTTTCCTTATTCGATTGGAACTCTTTTGGAAACCAAAATGGATGTGATTTTCAATCAATTTTCGACTTCTACAAATACATAACAGCAGAATATATGAAAGAGGATATGTGAGAAGACTTTTGAGAGAAGAAAAGAGGCAAGAACGCCAAAATCAACTCTAAGAATACGAAGATTCAATTCAAAAATCGAATTGGTGATGTCGTTCTTTATCTATTTTTCTGATTTTCTTCTTCTCACCATGTTATACTAGATTAATTATGTACTAGGATTAGATGAACTATGTAATATGATTTTTATTTCTTAATTTTACATTTTTGACAACCAAAAACACGTTTTGAGATATTTGAATGATTCATAAGAATTTATTTTTCTCCACAATTATATGTACGAGTAATTATGTGAGTTTGATGGCTTATTTCATGCATTCGAAAGAAGTGGAATATGTTCGACGTATATAAATCATCATAGGGTTCGGTAGGGGATGGAAATATATAGCTATGCCTTATGTGAATTTTTAAGTGTTCATAAAAATTCATACATTCTTGTATGTTTGCATCCATCATAGAGATATTGTCGGGTCGCATATTTGAATATGTTTAACTATATTAGAGAGAGATTGTTAAATAATTTAGGAGTATTGATTCTTCAATATTTCAACCGTGTGTCAAGGTGTAGAACTAAGTTTAAAAGGAATATTACATAGAGATTCGTGATCCTAATACATTCATCATACATTAGAAAACACTTCAATTTACATTCATCGTCAATTTTCATTTAGTTAGTTAATTCATTCATTCATACTTGCATATTGATCATTAATTTAGTTATAATTTCATCAAAACAAACATTCTCATTTTTATAATTTCGGTTAAGGTCACGATAATTAGAATTAGAACTAATCAATCTTCGTGGAAACGATATTTGGACTCAAAATTCATTTTACTACTTGTTAACGAACCGTACACTTGCGGGTATTTTAATTCAACATATTTTCGTGAACAATGTGACCCAATAACAACTTCTGAGGCGAGCATGAGTGCCCTAGATAAGTATGAGTATTTCGCGTTTTACTCTATAATTTAGTGATAGAGTGCCCTAGCTGGATAAACACGTGTGCACGTGTACATTATCCCTTGCGTTTGTGCCCAAGGTTAATGTCGTTATTATAGGGTTTAATTGCTTGCTTGTCGTAGCTCCCACTTTGGTTTAGCATGTTACTAATTGGCAATGCGATAGTTAACCGTAGCATTTATCACTTTCTACTTCAATTCTGTTATTTTGATAGTATTTGCCAATTAAAGAGGGGTTTGTTGGAAATATTAACTCAATAAGATGACCTTGAAATATGTTTGTGAAAACAAGGTTGATTGGACACTACGGTTCTTTCGATTTCATATAGAGGGCTCTTAGTCGGTTCATTTATTCAAATAAGAAACGAAGACCCTTCATGAGATGGTTCTTTCGATCTCATATATGAGTCCACTATTTTATCATCTACAAAAAAACATTTTATTGTTACTTGACTCAAATCTAAAGACAAGAACGGGACTGACATAATTTGCATGTTAATGAGGTATGTACTTTAACTTGAAGTTGCTCTTATTTTAGCTCACGTTGAAGGGTAGAGCTAAAAGATTTGTTCCGACTTTATCGTTGAATTCAATTAAATGTAACAAGCAAATAGTGAAACCCAAAAGAAACAAAATGCTAGGCCTTGGCCATGTGATCGATCACATGGTTAATGGTCCATGCTCTAGACGAATTAGCACACAACAACATGGAAGAATGTGACAAAAGATGTAGAACTCTAAATAGAGATTGAGCCTAGCTATTGTATTGTTCTATCAATTTAGCTAAAAGCCTTGAGTTTTTGCACTTTCAAGGCGGGGTCCAATTTTTAGCTACATACAGCCGTAAAGGTCCCCGATATGAACCTGTCTTATCACTTATTACATATATGGGTGTTTCTAATTAACCTGTATATTTTTCTTTTATTTTTTCATTTTTGTGGAGTCCCATAAAGTGGTCATTTCAATTGACTGATCACGTTAAATTTTGGGCCAATAGAAAACAAGATGATGTACTCGAGTTAAGCTTGCTTAATGAGTTCTCATTACCGTGTCATTATTCATGTACATCTTTTTTATTGGTTGCACTTTTTTTAGGTTGTGTTTGATGATATGAAAAATATATCCTAAAAAAGAAAATATTTTCTTTATTTTTAGGAAAATAAAAACCTACTTTCCAAAAAAAAAAAATGTTTTCTGTTGACCCCAAAAAACGTACCGCTGATGTGACCAAGCCTCTCACATCCACGCAAACTTTATTTCTACACAATGTGATAAATCGTTAGTCACACATGGATTTCTCCCAAGTGGGTGGAGCTGGCCGCACACACTCTGATGGTCAAGTCAGTTGGAGAGATAGTAATATGCGTGTGGGATAGTTTTAAACGTGAGCCTCCAATATAAAAAGATGGTCGGCTCTGCGGAAAAATGAGTAAAAGATGGGAGGACAAGATTATAGCTTTCAGAGTCTAAACTTGTATTACTTTTGAATGACACTAAGTGTGAGTTTTTATACTTGAATAAGACGAACGAAAGTCGTGGGATGACAATGAACGTGACATCATCCAAATGACTAGCCTTTCTTGTCATAGACATCAATTAAATCACAGCCTTAAATGATAATATCACTTTTGTACGCACAAAGGCCTAGCTTGAAGCCTTTGACCTCACCAAATAGGATGGCAGTGGTAGCGGCAATGAGTTGTCTTGTCAATCTCATAATGCAAGATCTGTTTTAAGACTTTCTCACTGCCTCCTCCTTGGCCGACTCTTTCCATGCAGTCCACGGATAACGGGGTCGGTCCAACATTGCCTTGCGGGAAAACGGGTCATCCGCCCTTGAGGGTACAGGGCATGGGACCGTCGAACAGTCGCCACGTAGGCTAATTGAGACCACGTGGGAGTCCTTGTGTAGAGAGATGTAACATTTTTCTTAAAAGTAAGGAAATTTAAGCATATTTTTAAAAGTTGGAAAATATTTTTCATGGAAAAAAATATTAATCAAGCACTTCAAAGTATGAATTTTGGTGGAAAACTGACATTGTCCATAAAAAATATGTGCAATCAAACACACCCTTAGTGATTCGGTTGGAAGATATTATGGGCGCGAAGCCACCGAGTTTAATAACTTCTTAGCACCCAAAGGATAAACGTGAACATGCTTTAGTCGAACCCAGCTCGTTCAAGTTAACTTCTCTATAACCCTAAACAAGATTAAAACAAACATCCTAGGTGATCGTGAGCTCGATTTCATTCCTATTAATAAAATCAATAATTTTAGGGCCTATTTAACATTACCTTTAAAAAAATCAAAAGTTACTTTTGGGAGTAAGAAATTGTTTTTGAATATATTTGAATAATTTCTTGAAAGTTTTTTGTCTAACTATAAGAGCTTTAAGACAAAGTTGATCAAAAACAACTTTTTATAAGAAAGTTCTTCTATAAAAAAAAAAAAGCAAAAATTCTATCAAACAAATCCTTAGTCTGCTTAAAAAACAATAGAATTATTGGTACCGTTCATTATATCACTAAGAAGAAGAAGGAAAAAAAAAAAAGGATTTACAATTACTAGAAAATAAGACCCTTAAAACAAGGAATGGAAAATATTGACCGGTTATTCTAGTTAGAATGTATGTAACCAGTGAAGGCATAAATAAAATTTGTAATCATATGTAACAGAGCTACACAACAAAACGTGGGCGTCATTAGCAATCATCGTCGAATCAAGCATCTTACGAATCTGTGGGGGACTATAGAATGTAACGTTTCATTCCCACCTAGGAGTGAAATTCCGGAAATTACTCTAAGTTGTTGATAAATGGCTAGATTTTTTTCCACAGAGGACGATTTTCATATCGTGCACGTGAGAAAGTCTAGCCATTTTGGTGTCGTGGACCCTTTTGATTATGAAACATTACAAGAAAACGTACGAGGTAACGACATATGATTAAAGACACTCTACGATTTCTAAAGTTTTTGAAGAATTAGTTCTATTAAAAACCTGGACCCTATTCTCCAAGTCTTGTCTTGGCTTGATTGTCCACACGTTAATTTGTTCGCTCGAAATTAGTAAACATATTATCGTTTTCTCAGAAAAAAGAAATAAAAATAGAGGAAATTGATTGTGGTTTGATGGACCCACGTATGGGCCTTGGCCTAGTGTCCAATCGGGAGTTAGCCTGACAACTTTGGATTCCAAAACTTTCCCACAGCCTGTAGGAAGTGGGAAAATTACCAAAAACCAGGCCTTTAGTTTGGGTTTTTAAAAAATCAGGTTTTCACTTTAATTTTCCATTTTTCAGGTTTTTATCATTTTAATAAATTAAAATCTTAAATCTATTCCAACCCTAAATCTATCAATTTCTCTCCAACCTCTCACTTCTCTCCATTTCTCTTCTCCCACCACAACAGCCTGCCGCCTCCTCCCACCACCACCGCCTCCTCCCCTTCTCCCTCCCCCTCCATCCTTGCCGGCGTCGTCTCATCCCCTTCTCCCTCCCTGCCTCCTCCTCCCACCACCACCGCCCGTCGCCCCCTCCCTACTCCTACCTTCCCCTTCCCGATCGCAGCGTCACACTGCTGATCGCCAAGGCCTTAACCCTCGTGTTCATGTGTCGGGCCAATGGATTGAGAAGGATTTTCACTATTATCCCCACAGCAGCATTCAGAAAAACCTATCAACAATTAGAAAATTCCATTGGTGATGTTTCGTGGCTTCTTCGAGTCTCGACCTCGGCTGATGATCGTGACGATGAGTATCTCGGGCTGCCACCGATCGCCGCAAACGAGCCGATTTTGTGCTTGATTTGGGAACAGATTGCGATTTTGTGTTCGTGTTCGTAAGAAGAACGCTCTGATGCGGCTGCTTCGCTTGTTTCGCTGGCTCGTGACAATGATATTTTGGGGGTGGTTGTTCTCTCCACGGGTTTTCCATTTGTGACCTATAAAAAATTTTAATTCGTGGTTGAAAAATAACCTATGACCCTAAAATTCCTGATTTGTGGCCAACGAAATCAATTGTGACCTATGAATTTGGTCGATCTGTAACCTGTGACAAAGTGTGGTAATGTACTGGAATGTGGGAAGGGTGTTTGGGTGACTGTGACCTTAAAAGTCGTTGCTCTGTGACCTTAAGATATAATTTGTGGCCTATAAATTTTTTTGATGAGTGACTAATGAAGTTAACCGTGACCTTAATAAGATATCTGTGACCTTATAATTTTTTTTGATGAGTGACTAATGAAGTTAACTGTGACCTTAATAAGATCTCTGTGACCTCGAAATCGGAACAGTTTTCTGAATTAAGTTAACTGTTACCTTAATAAGATATCTGTGACCTCGAAATCAGAGCATTCATCGGAATAGTCGCCGAAATTAAGTGCGGCCGGAAAGTAGTCGCCGGAGTAGCCGTCGGCCACCGAAGCAGTGGGGTGGTGGAGGTGGGGTGGCGTGGGTTAATCATATTATATTATAGTTAAATATTTAATTTAATAGATTAATTGTAAAATATAATTAATAAATTAATGAAAAAACCTGAATTTTGTAATTTAAAATTTTGGGACCTGATTTTTAATTTCCTGAAAGTAAATCCCTGAACCATAAATTTTTCCCTTAGGAAGTCGGAAATCAACGGGTTACTTTGGCTTGGGCTTTTTTGGCAGCAAGTGATATGAGTAACAGTGTCAATTAAAATTAGGAAAAAATTCATTTCTCCTACTTAAACTATACACTATTTCAAAAATAACAAAACAACTTTCACATTTCAAAAATCAGATATTTTGATCTATACATATATATATATATAAAATTAACCCACCCCACCCCCACCCCCCACCACGCCTACCGCTCCGACGACCATTCCGGCTACTTCTCCGATTCCGACGATTATTCAGGTGACCGTTCCGACGACTTATCCACATGTGACCTTTTAATATTGATTTTTGGTCACAACATTTTTATAGGTCACAGGGTCATAGACTACCAAAATAGTTGGTCACAGATTTTTTCACGGTCACAGATTATATAATTTTTAGGTCACAGATAACGAAATGGTTAGTCACGGATTATATTTTTAGTCACGAATTATCGAATTTTAAGGTCACAAATTATATTTTTAGTCACAGAAGGTCACACGAACACATATTATATAATTTTTAAGTCACAGATAACGAAATGGTTGGTCACGGATTATATTTTTAGTCACAGGTTATCAAATTTTAAGGTCATAGACTATATTTTTAGTCACAGAAAATCAAAATGACCAGATCCACCACCACTACCACCTCTGCACTATCGCCACGACTACTACCACTACCTCCAGACAACCACCACGACCAGCATCACTACCACCACTGCCACTTGCGCACCCTCACCCCACCACCATCACAACACCACCAACACCACGGGAAACCACCACCAACAAAAATGCACAATCGTGACCACCACCACCAACAACCACCGCCAACAACAACAAAAACGCCTGCATCACAGTACCTACAAAAAACACCACCAACAACCACCACCACTGCCACCTGTATCGCACCACCTCCACAAAACACACCCAAAAATTCACATCAGATCTGGATCACAGATACATACTTCTGAGTCACCACCAAAAGACCACAACCACCACACAAAACCACAAAAATAGGAGCAACAGTGCTGATGTGCAAGGCTCTGTGCAAGCGCCCATCGCTGAGGGAACACCCATGGCTGTGCAAATACGCTAGTGAATCTAGTTAACCAAGTGGGCACGAACACCCAAGTCGATGTTCACAGCACCGCTAAGGGCACCGCCATTTTTGTCGATTGGAGCAGTACTCACAATGAAGATGGTGGAGCCGTTCGTTGTCTTGCTGCTGTGGGCGTCGATATTTCTCTCCAGAACGTTGCTAGATGGAACCCCCTTCAAGAAGCCTTACTTCGCTACCGCTCAAAATCAACAAAAATCAAAAGTGAGGGAAATGGTGAGGTCGGCGATGGGATCTAGGTTGAAGATGGTGAAGTCGACGGGAAGGGATGACAGAAGCGGCGGCGGCGGCAGCGTCGGTTGAGAGAGACGGGGATGAGAGAATGGTGAGTTAGGGTTTGATAATTAAATTTTAGGGGTGGGTGGGTGTATATAAATTAATTTTTATAATATTATTATTAATATTTAATCTGTATCTATCTATAAAATATCTAATTTTTAAACATTAAAACATGAAATCTGATTTTGGAATTTGGATCTCCAAAAGTAGGGAATTATGTAATTTTCACTTAAAATTAAATAGCCTTAAATCCCCGGGAAAATTACACTAAACCAGGTGTTTATTTTGATATTTTAAAAAAATTAGGTTTATACTTTATTTAATCAAAAATCGGGTTTTAATTTCACAATTAATATTAATAATAATATTTTAAATTAAATTAAATATATACCCACCCCTACCCCCAAATTTCAATTCCCAAACCCCTCCCATCCTCCTTTCCCTGCTGCGAATCGCAACAGCGTCACTGCGACGCTGATGCAATTCGCTCGCTGCTGCACATCGCAGCATCGTCTCGCGCTGCTGTAGGTACGCTGCTGCGACCCACAGTAGTGTCGCGACGACGCTTGTGGGCGTCCGCCTCTTGGAGATCTATTCCAGATCCCGTTTTGTGGTATTTCTCCAGCGATTTTGTGGTGGCTGAATTGGAGCGTGATGATGGTATTTGTGCTTTGTGTGTTTCGTATGTAAGTGTTCAGTAGCTAATGGAAGTTGGGTTTATTGTTGTGTAGCCTGCAACTGGGGATGTGTGGTTGTGGAGGTGGTGGATCTGTGGTGTTATGTTTTGTGTGGTGGTGATCGTGATCCATGTGGTGGTGGTTATTTTTTGTTATTGTTGTGGAGGGTCAGCGGTGGATTTTTTTTTTTTTTTTGTGTCGTGACCTAGCTATTGAATTGTGGTGATTTTTTTGGTGTCCGTGACCTCGCTATTGAACTGTGGTGGTTTTTTCTAGGGTCTGTGACCTCGCTATTGAACTGTGGTGGTTATTTTTTGGTGTCTGTGACCTCACTATTGAATTGTAACCTAGCTAGTGTCTGTGATCTAGCTATTGAATTGTGGTGATTTTTTTTTGGTGTCTGTGACCTCACTATTGAACTGTGGTGGTTTTTTTTTGTGTCTGTGACCTCGTTATTGAACCATGACTTTAAAATTGATAATTTGTAAATAAAAAAAGGAATCTTTGACCTACATATTTCAAAATACATGACCTGTGACATATAATTTTTTTGATCTGTGACCTTGGAATTGGAGCAGTTACCAGAATTAACGGTCATCGAAAAATGTTCGCCGAAATTAAGCGCGACCAGAGAATAGTTTTCGGAGTAGTCGCCGATCGTCGGAGTAGTAGCCGGAGCAGTCGCCGGAGTGGTGGTGGTGGTGGACGTGGAGGTGGGGTGGGGTATTTTATATTACAGTTAAATATTTAATTTAATAGATTAATTGTAAAATATAATTAATTAATTCATGGAAAAACCTGAGTTTTGTAAATTTAAATTTTGGATCTGATTTTTTATTTCGTGAAAGATAATCCTCAACCTATGAATTTTTCCCTAAATCCCCCCTGAATTATTGAGTTTTTTTTTTCCATCTCGTGTGGTCATCTCCTGTTGATTTGGATTCTGATATGATCAATTTGTGATTCAACTTGGACAGTATTGATTTATTTTTATTTTGCATTGTATATTCATTTTTGTACACGCTCTTGAGAAGCTTGGAAGAATGGAAATGAAATTACGACCATTACGCCTCCACTTCAATTGGACGCATAGTCACATCCACGAGGAGACCCTGTGGCTCACGTAGCCGAGTCAAGCTCCCCATGGTTAAGTCTATGTTGGCAACCAAGGAGCCTATACGAGGGAGTAGGCATATTCAAATATAAAAAACCTAAGTCCTAAACTCTAGACTGAAGCTTAGGCTGAGGCCTAGGCCGACTCTTGGAGCCTAGCATATCCAAAGCTCCATATGAGTCCCAAGAGAAGAAATCTAAGGCCCTGTTCTCTTTGTCGTTTTCCAGCCATTTTCTGTTTTTAATTTCTCAAAACAACGAAAACGCGCTCTCTATCTTATTTTCGAAAACGTGTTTTGAAAAATGATAAAAAAAATGTAACTGAAAATGGAAAACAAGAGAAACATCGTTTTGTAAAATTTGTTCTCAAACCCACTGAAAATCACAAAACACGCGAAACGCCAATCTCCTCTCACTCAACACCCGAAACTCCAATCTCCTCTCACTCAACTCTCCCTCCCTCCCTCCCTCTCACCGTCACTCTCCCTCTCACCGTCACTCTCCATCTTTCTGCAAATCCATCTCCAGCAGCAAACCCCTGGGGATCGCGTTGGCTGGGGACGAAGGATTGGGAAACGGAATCTTCGAATTTTGGGGCTATTTGTTCCGGTGTCGCCGAATCGAAGCGTGAAACGACAGGCAGTTTGAATCAATCCTCAAATCAAGGTTTTCATTCTTTGCTTGTGCTAATTTAGTTATTTGTTTGTTATTACATTTGTGAGTTGTTGGGGGTTCGATTTGCCCTCTGTTTTTTTATGTGCTTGTTGCGGAAATGGAGGTGGAGGTGGTGCTGGAGGTGGAGGTGAGTCTTTGGAGCTGGAGCTGGAGGTGGGCGTGGAGGTGGAGCTGGTGCTGGTGCTGGAGGTGGAGGGGGTCCGATTTGCCCTCTGTTTTTTTCCCTGTTTGGTGCGGAAATGGAGGTGGAGCTGGAGGTGGAGCTGGAGCTGGAGGTGGAGTTGGTGCTAGAGGTGGAGGTGGGCGTGGAGGTGGAATTGTTGAACAGTTTCTGGAATTGTGATGCTCTCGATTTCTTGTGGTATTTGAGGTGGAATGGAATTGTTTGAGGTGGAATGAAAATACTTCTAAACAAAGTATAAAAACGGCACGTAAGTGGAATTAATAGTATGTTCGAAATTTATTGATGTTCAAATGGATCTAAGGCCGAACTCGAAAAATTAATAAGCCAACCGAGAAACGATATCTTTACGAGTTATCATGGTACAACAAGAACTTTGGAGCATAATTCTTGGTTTTAGTTGTACGTTTTTGGTTTCCATATGAAATTTATTTCTTGATTCATGTGTCTTATAGACATTATTATGAGGTCTTTTGCCTTGGCCTAATTCCTCCTTGAAGCGTTGCTTTTGCCCAATTATCCTATCCCCGGATATGCATATCAGTTTCACCCTGGACCATTTGGGAGACCTGAAACTCAATTGGTAAAATCCAATAGCAACACTCTAGTACAAGGCTTTACTCCTCTAGTAAATGGGGGCTTCAAGTCTTCATCACGCTCTGATTCCAGGACTATCATTTTCACTTTTTCATGTCGTATACTTGCAAGTAATTATCCGTGTTTATGCTATTATTAGCAAGCTAACTATGCTATTATTAACATTCTATTATTCGCTTTAAAAAATGTTTGCTGGTTTTGAAAATTATTTTGACCACATGGGATAGGATCCTCTGATGATAATGAGCCTATTGTGGTGTTAGAATGGAATAGTTGACGAAACATGAAGATGTCAGTGAGATAATGAGCCTATTGTGGTATAGGCACATGAACAAGCACACCATGTTAATTTATATCTTTTATATCTTTTATGATTGATTATGGAATGGTACGTGATTGTTGGTTTCTATAAAATATGAATTATTTGGTTTGTAAGCAGAATAAATGAGGTGGGTATGGTTTGAGTTGTTACGTATTTGGTTTATTTCACGAGCGATTGTTGGGCGTTTTACATTTGTGGTTGGAGGACTCATGGAAAATGCAAATTTTGCAATGGTGGGTTCATGGAAAATGCATTTGATTTCATTAACAAACATGTTGGGTTGACGATCGAGAGAATATATCCCTCTGAGCCGGAGATGGAAAGCGTGATTACCGCTAAGGTAGAAGAAAAATTGTATTTTTAAATTTATAGATAAAGCAGGATGCCTAATTCACCACTTCATCCACCCTCATGCTCCTTGGGACACAAATTGAAGTATATCTCGATTGAATTAATAACTTGGAACTAGTAATTGGTTCCTTCGTTAGTTAATAGTTCTTGTGATACGGTTACGTGGTTTACGATATTAAGGTGGATTATTGTTGAGACCACGAGGTGTACGATCTGTTTCGTTTGTAAGAGGAGATGGTGTAATCTTGGTTTCACCTCCATTAAGGACAACGATTAAGACTTCCTATTTGCGATGTCTTCGAGGTTAACCAAATTGTCGTCACTGTAATACTACACTCACTATTTTCCAATTTGTATTGGTGCTTATTCATGTAACTAGAACTCGATTGAACTTTAAGAATTATATGTATTTTGAGGTTAAGACCATCATGTGTAGCTGCTATCTTTGGCATACGTTATGGGTGTATTTAGTATTTACATGGCAGACTTTTTATTCGAAAATTACACATGCGTATGATGTAATGGGGATCAAACATAGGCTCAATGTGTTTGACAATGCAATTCTTTTTATTAACAATAAATTACTTTTTTGATTAAAAAAGAGTAAGATGGACAAGAAAATAGAAATATGAATAAAATAATGTTGATAGTGTTAGAAGTGTGCTTGACCCCGACGTGAAGTTCTCTTCATGTGTCTCACTGTATTTCATGCTTAACATGGCTCCCAAAATATATGAGATAATGATTTTTTCAAAAATTAGGTTAGATCATTGTTATTTTAGTTCATTACTAAAGCAAGGAAGCATTGATTTTTATTCGATGTTAGTTAATTATTGTCACAAGTAATGTACAAGGACAAAAATAAGGATTTGTCAAATTTAATTTAATGTGTTTTTTATATCTGAAAACAAATATTTCAAGATTCACTAACTTTAAATTTTATATGTTATTTAATATTATATTAATATTAAACTATTAAAATTTATTGAATAATCATATTTCTTGAATAAAATATTATTAAAAAAATATTCTCAAAATTTCAAAGTAAATACGTTTTCCATTTTCATATTTCTCAAAACACTTTTTCAAAATGACAAAAAGAACGCATTTTCAGAAATTTCAAAACAGACACTCAAAACACAAAACACAAAATGAATTCAAAACACAAAACACAAAACTGAAACACAAAGAGAACGGCCCCTAATAATTTGACGCAAACCACCTAAGGCCTAGGACTAAGCTGAGGTCGACACCTTATGCCCTATAGGCTGAGGATGGGCTGACGCAGGTTGAGGCTAACTGTCCGTACACATGGAGGGCCTTACGGGGCGTGCAGAAAAAGTACACAAGTTGACAAACAGAAGACGGTGAGGCGATTTATTAAAACCATTCATTTGAAATTTTATGTTTGTCAAATATAAGCTAAAGTTGAATAGTCTTTGTAAGACAATAAACTGAATTCAATAGATCCACTTTACTACTTGTTTAGCAATATTGTTCACTTACAATTTTAATCCATCTGCAATACACAATGCCAAGGATGTGAAATCTATTATTCTTACCAAAAATTTGTCAACTTATTTCCCCCAAGTCCAATTTTTTATTTCTTGATTGTCTGAGTGTATGCGATCGTTGTGCTTCTTACTGGAGCAACGATCCTGCATTGCAATGTTGTCTAAATATACAAGTACTATATAAGTGGACATAAAGGTGGCTAGATTCTATAGACTTTGGAGTTGATAATATTTTGAGGTCGAAATGAAATTTCTTTTTCTAAGATTGTATAACAGTTTGAAAAAAGATGTGAGATAAAGGTTAAAAGAGTTCATGAAGAGATAGATCAAGGTTGATCCTCTGACCTCAGTTCATCATATTATAAATTAATGTTTGAGTTGTTTATGATTCCATGAATTATTTGGTAGGCTTAATTGCACAAAACGTCCTTACGTTTGATATATATAGTGTGCAAAACGTCCATATTTTTCAATTTTTTGCATTTTCACCCCTATTTCAACATTTTATTGCGAAAAACGTCATTTCCACCTATTTTTAAAATGACCAATATACCCTTATTTTCACCTATTTTCAACATTTAATTGGAATTTCACCCCTTTATTTTGACTCCAAAATTTAGCTCGAAAATTTCTCTCTTCTCTTCGTAGTGTATGAGGAACGACATTTGACTTCAAAATTTGGCAAATGAGGGCTGTAATTTCTACAATTGAACGATTACCCAATGTTTTTTGAGCCTGAATTTGAGTTTTCCCAAGTTGATTCGTATGTTGGGACACAATTGAGCCACGAATGGTTGGAAGAATTTCCCCTTCGCTCGGACGAACAGTTAGTTATGTCAATCCAAAATTGTTTCATTTGGCTGATAAATTGAAGCAATTGAATATTTACCCAGGGTCGTTTTACCTTTAATTACATGCTGGTTGATGCAATTTGGATTGGAGTTGTGGAGGGATGCTAATTGAAAGAGGATCAGACCGATTTTTAACTCGTGTGCACTGTCAAGTCAAGTGTGGTTCTTCCATTTCTGGGCAAAATTGACGATGACACATAGGTGCATTAGGTGTGCCTTGAGTAGGCGGTGCTAGGGGAGGTGGACCGCAATCGTGGGTCTTAACGTCGACGCCGAAAAATGAGTTTGAAATGACCAAATTCGCTGTTGAAGAAAATGGCTGTAGATTCTGATTTTCAGCTTTTATTTTGATGTTATGAACACATCTGTAGGAGCGCAATGAGAGTGAAAGAGAGAGAGATTTTTTTTGTTATATTTTTAATATTTTCATAAATTTTGGACTCGTTTGCATTTTTTAAAAAGTTTAGAAGTAAGATTGTAATTTGTTTTTTATTTTTCTTTTCTTTTCTTTTTTTGTTTTATTTATATATGAGGGTATATTGATCATTTTAAGTTAAAATATAGGTGAAAATGACGTTTTCCGTAATGAAACGTTGAAATACAGGTGAAAATGTAAAAAATTGAACGTAAGGACGTTTCGCACACTACATGCCAAACATATGGACGTTTTGTGCAATTAAGCCTTATTTGGTTTGTCCATGTAAATTGGATATGGGAAAAATTCACAACTCAAGTTTTATCTATCCCAAAATCAAAAATCAAGCCCCAAGGTTTAGAATTGCAAAAATTAGGTTTTTCATGAATTAATTAATTATATTTTACAATTATTATATTAAATTAAATATTTAACTGTAATATAATATAATTAATCCACCCCATCCCAAATGCACCTCCACCTCTACTCCGGCGACTACTCTGACCACTGTTTTCCGGTCACAGATCAAAAATTTTGTAGGTCACAGATTATTTCAAGATCACTAATCTAAAATTTTATAGGTCACAATTTTTTCATCGATCACAGATCAAAAATTTTGTAGGTCATAGATTATTTCGAGGTCACAAATCTAAAATTGTATATGTCACAGTTTATTTCATTGGTCACGGATCGAAAATCGATCACATATTTTCAAGTTGAACTAAATAGTTGGTCACATACACTGAAACACCCCACCCCGATCCGATCCGATCCGATCCACCACCCATATTTGGTCACAAATGACCAAATAATTAGTCACATGCACCTAATAGTGGTCACATAGTACCATCACCAACACTACCGCCACTGCCACTATGGCAACTTGCGACTACCCACCCACCCGGCCACCACCACTGCCATCGCCAGAAACGCCATTTTGCAACCCACAAACAACCACACCACTAAACCACCACTACCACCTCAACATAGCACACCGTTGGACCCACCCCTAAATCGTAACACCACCAAAACATAAAAATAATCACCACCACCACCACTCCAACAACCAAAAAATACCAACTAAAAACCCAACTAATTACACACACACCCACACACACAACTTCACTCCGCCACTTCGCCACTGCACACACCCACACACACCCACCAGGTTGTCGTTCACAACAGCATGCTGCTGTGAACGGCAGCGTCGCGGTTCACATCAGCGTGCACGTCACCGTCCCTAAAACCACCTCCATATCGTCGTTGCTACAGTAGACTCCAACGTGCAGCGCCTCATTGAGAAGAGTGAGAAAGGAGATTCCGTTGAGAGTGGGAGAGAGAACGGATTAAAATGATTTAGGGTTTGAAATTAGGTGGGGTGAGTGTTTTGATGGGTGTTGAATTTGTAATATAATTATTAATATTAAATTATTAAATTATCACCTGATTTTTGATTAAATATACTTTATATCTGATTTTTGAAGTGTGATCTTTAAACACCTTGTTTTTTGTAATTTTCCCATTAGATATTTTATGTTAGTGGGTTGGGCCGTTATGGAGTAGTTGGGCTAGGTTTCTCACTTATTATAGGCTTCATTTGTTAGCTCGTTTCCTTTTATTTGGCATCTTGGCCTTCATATATATATATATATATTTAGGAAAAATTCATTTCTCCTATTTTTACTATATACTATTTCAAAAATAAGAAAACAACTTTCAAATTTCTAAAGTCAGATATTTTACATATACATACACTATATATATAACCCATCACACCTCCACCATCCTTACCACTCCGGCGACCGTTCCGACGACGGATCAGATTTCGACGACTATTCCGGTAAATGTGACCTGTATTTTTGAACCGTGACTCTACAAACACATGTGACTTGTTAATATTGATTTTTTGTCACAACAGGTCACACGGTCACAGACTTCCAAATTAGTTGATCACAGATTTTTTCACGGTCACAGATTATATAATTTTTAGGTCACATATAATAAAATGGTTTGTCACGGATTATATTTTTAGTTACAGATTATCAAATTTTAAGGTAACGGATTATATTTTTAGTAACAGGTCACACGAACACAGATTTTCAAATTATTTGACCACAGATGTTTTCACGGTCACATTTACATAATTTTTAGGTCACAGATAACGAAATTGTTGGTCACGAATTATATTTTTAGTCATAGGTTATCGAATTTTAAGATCGTAGATTATATTTTTAGTCACAAAAATCAAAATGACCAGATTTACCACTACCATCTCTGCACTATCGCCACGACCACTACCACCGCCTCCATGACCAACATCACCACCACCCAAACACCACGACAATCAGTGGTAACATCGCCATTTCCAAAACCACCACCAAAAACCGCCAGATCCGCCACAACAGTTACAACCACAGAATCGTCGCAGCACAAAACACCACCAACCATCACCACTCCCAGCCAACTTCACAACCACCAACACCCGACCGCCACCTTATCGTTACACCACCAACACTGTCTCCAATCTGAAACACACAAACATAAACAAAAAAAGAAAACCCAAAAAGTCGGCACCGCCCCCAACACGACCAGCGAGAGAGGCTGATATTGGCGGCGTTTCTCCTTGTTGATGAGATCGTGGATGTCAGGATCCATAGCAACGAGAGAGGCTCATACTGGACTCACTGTGACCGCTACGGTGCTTCGCAGATCGCCGCGGGATCTCCGGCGTCTTCTCGTGTAGCTGCGACGGTGGGTTAAAGGAGGGAGGGAGAGAGAGAGAAAGAGAAAGTGCGTGCGGCGGAGAGTGGAGAATGGAAGAGAGAGCGGCGGGGAGAATAAGGTACTGAGAGTGATCGAGAGAAGTGAGAGAAAATTGGGATGAAATTGATTAGAGTTTGATTGAAAATTGTACAATTAATATTTAATATTTAAAAATAAAAAATCTAATTATATTATATAATGTATATAATTACAAAATATCTTATTTTTGAAAATTAAGGGGTCGTTCTCTTTGTATTTCAGTTTTGTATTTTGAATTTTCAATTCGTTTTGAGTTTTGTGTTTTGAATTTCTATTTTGAAATTTTTGAAAATGTGTTCTTTTTGATATTTTGAAAAATCATTTCCAAAAATTAAAAATGGAAAACGCGTTCTTTTTCCCCAAATCCCGTCGCGTCTCTCTCTTCTTCCCCCCCTCTCCCCTTCGTCGCGTCTCTCTCTTCTTCCCCCCCCCCCCTCCCTCCCCTCCGTCGCGTCTCTCTTCCTTCTTTATGTCCTCACCGTCGCGTCTCCCTCCCTTCTTTCCCTTCCCTCTCTGTGAACGATGGTTGGGTACGATATTGGTTGCGATGGTGGTTTGGTGCGACTCCTTTTCTCCCTTTTCATTTTTATTTTGCTTCTGGTTCTCTCTGTGAATGGTTGTTGGGTGCGAATTTGGCTGTGGTGGTGGTGCGATTTTTGGCTGCGGCGGTGGTTGGGTGCGACTTATTTTCTCCATTTTCTTTTTTATTTTGCTTCTGGTTCTCTCTGTGAACGGTGATCGGGTGCGAATTTGGCTGTGGTGGTGATGCGATTTTTGGCTACGGCGGTGGTGGTGCGATTTTTGACTGATGGAGAGATGTTTGGATGTGGCAGTGGTGGTCATCGGCGTTGGAGGAGAGAAACCGGTGAGATGAGCTAAGGAAGAGACAGATTGTGGAAGGGAGAATGAACAGTACTCAATTTCCCGTGTTTTCCATTTTGCCTTGATTTTGTTGGAAAACAGCGTTTTCAGTGTAAAAAAATTTTCGTTTTCGAAAACGCGATTTTGGAAATAGTAAAGAGAACGCATTTTTCCCGTTTTAAAAAATCGAAAAAAATGGCCCGAAAACGACAAAGAAAACGGCCCCTAAAAGTTGAAATGGATTGCAGAGAATGACACAGTCGAGCACCGTCGACTACGGATACGGAAGTAGAGAGGGCGAGAGCGCAAAAAAAGAAAATAATAATAATAAAAAATGGTGGCGGGCATTGTGATTCAACCTCGCATTATCTCATCGTTTTTGGGTGACTGCCGCTTCATTCAATCAACTTCAGTCCATGCCCTTCCTCGCCTCTTCCGTTACACTCGAGGTTTGCTAACTATTTGTTGAATTTATGTGTTTGTACAATTTTATTTGAGACTTTTCAATTCAAAGTTCAGGCTCTTGTATATGACGGATATTGTGTTTTTAATGCGTTTCTCTTGGAGTCTTTAGAGTTGAAATTTTGGAATTATAGTCCGTGGAAAATCAATTCGAATTTTGTTCAGATCATTTGCATCTCAAATTCAACTATACAAGCATTGATTTTGTTGTTTGTTAGATTGAAGAAAGTTAAAAGTTAAAAGCTTGGTCCTTGGAACCACAGTGCACGGGTTTGAAGACAAAAATACGGGATACCTCCCACTATTTTGCATATGGGTTCATATTGCTGCAAATTTTAAACCCTAAAAACATATATATGTTGTTTTTGCTGCAAATACTATTGTCTTGCATTGTTCTAATTCATATACATTTTTCTGAAAGTTTTATTATTGTATACAAATGCTACTGGTAAAGAATTGCATCTTTGTGAATTAAAGAATTTCTAATCTTTACCTATAACTTGCTCTTCCTATTTTTTCTAGTTTTAGCAAGGATCTTGATCCTTATTAGTCTTTTTGGTTTGAGATTGGTAAATGCATTCTAAGTTGTACAAATTTAATTATCTGAATAAACTTCTTAGATCGAGCTCCTATATATCCATACTAATAAGTAATAAATTGGGTTTTATTTACTTTTCTACTTTATACAGGTAGAAACCATATGGCAATGCTAAATTCGAGGAAGTTTTCTGGTTTAACAAATTTATTGTTCAACAGAAGGTATGGTATCTGCACACTTTCCCAAGCATGTGACATCACGATTCACAAGCTACTTACAATCGCTTGTATCTTTCAATTCCACCCAACTGCATGTTCTTTGGTGATAGTTCTTTGAAGAGTTCATCACTCCAACTCTCTTTATCTCATTGCATTTAGATCATTATCTTTTGCACTGTTTTACATAAATCTGGCATTCTGTTATCTTTACTCTTCTCGTGATCCTGTAAGTTCACCTATAACTACTAAATTGCAATATCTTAGCTAAGACAACAACAACAGGACAAGGCTCAAAATGCTGTACACAACATTTCTGAACCATGTCTGCTAGATTGTATTTTTAAGATTAAGAAATAAGAGAATTTGGTGTGTTTAAGCGTTAAGCTATAAGAGTGTTTGGCATGTTAAGCGTCATGCAACAAGAGAATTTAGTATTCCATGTATATTTCAGTTCGCTGAATTTTGACCGCTCTGAGGCAGAATAGAAAGGTAATAATGAACTTATTGATGTATTTCACCTGTCAACTGTTTGTGCGAGTCCTTTATTGCTGTAAATTGTGAAAAATGACCTGAGTGTTAAATGATTTGTTCATTTCCCCTTTCATTAGTGCGCCTAAATCATATCAACTAATTGGAAACATCTCTACGACCAATTTTTACAACTGGTTGCAGTTTTTCAGTTGACTTTAATCTTCAATTTGTATCGGTCTGTATGTGTGTGTGCATGCACCTTAAATTGTGTCAGTTTTTGGGCTTTCTTAATTGCACTATCTATTTTTTATTTTCTACTAACACTGGCAGAACTATAGATTGCCAAATAGCAAGCGTAAATGTTTAAGACCAGGGAAAGTGTCTCCTTGTCGGCCTGTCCCTGCTCACATACCAAGGCCTACTTATGTCAATTCTAAGAAACCACCTGGCATTGCAAGTGGACCTGAAGTGCATGATAAGAAAGGGATAGAATGCATGAGAGCTTCGGGAAAGCTCGCTGCACAGGTTCTTCAGTATGCTGGGACCTTAATCAAGGTGCATTTCTGATATTTCAACCACTTCATCTATGTAATATCAACTTCAGACACATCTTTTAGCTCCACTACAAATTCTCACCATCAATGAGGTGGCTGTAGTCCCAGTTAAGGCATTCAAATTGATTTGGAACTTGGAAGAAATAGTCCTGCCATTGGTGGTCAATAAACTCTTCCGTCCTGTCACTTCACCTATTTTAAGTTGCTATTATACTACATATATTACATTATTTGACTGCATACTCTGTAACAAGTTACGGTTGGTCTTGAACCCTTTCATGCTACCTAGGCACACCTGCATTAAGTAAACTTGTATGCCGAAATTAACTTAGTTTTTTCCTTCTCTTGGCAGCCAGGCATAACAACGGATGAAATTGATGAAGCTGTTCATCAAATGATCATCGACAATGGAGCATATCCCTCACCACTTGGTTATGGCGGGTTCCCAAAGAGTGTATGCACATCCGTGAACGAGTGCATTTGCCATGGAATCCCAGATTCACTTGTGCTTGAGGTTTTTTGTACTGAACCATAGTTATTAATTGATACTTATCTCTGAAATTTTCATTTATTTACAACTCTAAGATCTCTGGTATATGTTGTCTTGGCAGGATGGTGATATTGTCAATATTGACGTCACAGTTTATCTCAATGTAAGCAGTTTTATCAATCAATGCTTTAAAGCCAATGCTGTATTCTTCACTTAACTAAAATAGGGATACAAAGGAATCATTGGTGTAAGATATGATTGTTCTTTTGTATTTTAGGTTTTTCCTTAAAAATAGAAGTTACTAAGGAAATTTGTATCTTGCTGCCAGATGGATAATGGTTTTGCTTGGAATATACAAACAAACTCCTGGTCCATTTGAATAGCAGTGGGATGATGATGACCTCAAATAATTTATCCAATCAATGATTATGTTGTCTACCATGAGATCTAGGCTTAGAGCGTGGACCTGGAATTAGAACTTGCTGAAAGCTTACATGTAGTGTTTTTCAATGCACTTATACAATTGCCTACTAGCTCTTGGAAAGGAAAATGTTGTGTTATTGGAATGGTGTTCTAGGGCGATTATAGCCTGTTGCTGCATTATGTTATGTTATTTGTGATGCTCTAGTATTTCTCTTCATTCATTGTTGGGGCAACTTAACTGATCTATATCTGTAAGATGATTTTCTGCAAGTTTATAGGTTTGTTTACTGTATTTTATTCTTCAACTTACTGTCCTATGCAGGGTTATCATGGTGATACTTCAGCAACATATTTTGTTGGAGATGTTGACGCGGAAGCCAGAAACTTGGTAAAGGTATGCTTTTCTGGCAGCTGCAGTTCTGTTTACTCCTTATATGTTTCCATTTGGTTAAAAGGATATATTTGATTATACATTTTCCCTAGAAGTACAAAATGAATTTTCTGTTCATGGAACTACTACACCATTTCATGGACTTAGATAAACTCCTTCTGTTTTCACCGGAACGTTTTTCCCACTTGCTTTACTCTGTTGTATGTTGCTTGTGGAGCACATCAGTTCTTCTATTTGGCTGTGTCAATATGTCAAACTGTTGTGCCACTACTGAAGATTAAGAAGTTCATTCTCTATGCGATTTAACTTAGGCTTGTACGTACTTTTATCATCTCTTGAGAGTAATTCTTTTCTTGCTTTAGGTGACCAAAGAATGCCTCTACAATGCAATATCAATATGCGCACCAGGAGTGGAATTTAACAAAGTAGGCAAGACAATACAGTAAGCAATCTTTTATTAGTTTAAAATTTTCCTTAAACATGATATGTTGTTTTCAATAGTCTTTATTTCTTCATTGGAAACATTAATTAGTACATGGCTACATTTCAGGTATAAATTACTAATCTTTTATTTTTCACGTATGCTATGTAATCTACATTCTAGTATTGATACACGTGCACAAAGACGAGCGCAGGCATATGTTCATGCATACACAGATGTAATGTACATTTTTCGTACTATTATTTCCATGCTAACTTAAAGCAGTCATTATAACGTGTCCATTTAACTATAGAACAGTGGAAATCTCTTCTATTGTAGTAATTTTCAATTATCCTGGCATTGCACTTTTCAGCGCTTTGCAGAATGTGAAACTTTCTTTACTGGATTATTACTTAATATTGACATTCTCTTTGAAGTGACCATGCAGATAAACACCATTACGGGGTTGTCCAACAGTTTGTTGGCCATGGAGTTGGACGGGTTTTCCATAGCGATCCAGTCATTCTGCACTTCAGTAAATTCTCCAACTTAACGTTCACATTTTCTGTGTCTTTGTAATCTTCGCCTTCATATTAAATAGTAACGATTGAATGTGCATATATGTTCTATTGACCGAGCTATAGATTCCTCTTATAAGTAACATTATGAATTTATCAATGGGGAGTATAAGATCCAAGTAAAATAAAGGCTAGTATTTAGCACTGGATTGGCAATTGGGGATTGCCTCACATCATTCTGCTTGGAATCAAGAGTACTTTTAGCAAGCCTTCTGCTTATCATTTCTGATTTTGAACTGATATATTTAGCCCTTGTTTGGTCCCCATTGTAATGAGATTTTTGGAAATAATGTATTTTGGAATAGTAAATTTTGGGAGAATGTGTGATTAAAAATAAAAAGAATTTTTTGATTTACGTGTAATATTATTTTATTGGAGAATGTGTAATTGAAAAGAAGAGGGAGAAAAATGTATTAAAATTTTAATGGGGGGCCAAACAGGGGCTTAATATGAATGGTGACATATGGAACCCCCCCTTTTGAACTAAAAGGAACTATCTAAATTCTAGATTTTTAGATATCATTGTGTTGGTTGATATTTGCCCTATCTCCAGATTGGGTTGGAGAATAATTTGTGCTTGTACTTGCTGAGACCATTAGGATTTTTAATACTCTTTTCATTTCCAAGTTCTATTACCAGTCTTTCTTCACGTTGGTTTGGACTTGTCACCAGCATTATGAAATGTAGATTTCCTCCAAAAGGAATGGGATTATCCGGTAATACTTACTTGTATGTCCTTTTTGTTCTACCTATATTCTTCCTAGAGTCAATGCGATGCTTTATTTCAGATGAATAATGGCCTTTCTGGCCGTGGACATTTGTACATATTTTCTTCTTTAATAGGTGGTTTCGTAAATTTTTTTGAAGTTCGTAATGAGAATTTTCACTCACACTATAAAATATTTGGCTTACTCGAACAGCAATAAATTTTTGGGTATTTAGATATATTTATCATCCTACACACGATTTAGTAGTTAGATACTGGCAGCAAAAATAAAAACACTGTAAATTGAAAGCATCGCTCCTCTGGAGTGGAGAAAAAAATTAGAATTTTGTTGTGGCCTTGTCAATACTTTTATTTTACGTCCCTTTGCCCAAGCATCCTGCACCCTTTTTATCATGTTCTGAAGAGGTTGTCTGATTTTGTATATTTAACACCTTTATATTTTCTGGATGTTGGTTTTCATAGGGAATAATGGTCATGGACGCATGGTGCTGAACCAGACTTTCACAATTGGTAATATATCTTGTCTAATGCTTTTGTCCTCAGTGAAGTACAACTCATTGTGCTGATGTAGAGATGTTGGTCTATGAGATTTCAAATATTTGAGAATTTATGCATAATAATGATTGCAAATGGGTTCATATGATATGCTGATGATGCATTCCTGCTCTCCTATCAAAGATAGCAGAATGTAGGAAATGCCAATCAAGTCTTACTGTGTCATGGTTACAATTAAACACACTGATTCATTCTCTCATATGATTTCCTTTGGACTCCTTAATTTCATGAAGGAAAACCAAAAAGTATTGAGTTCATTGTTAAACCTTGTTGATTTTATATATTTGATTGTTATTATCATGATTCTAGCAGGAAAAGTATTTCTATTTCTTGGCCTTCGTTCTTTTTTTCAAGGTTCATTACACTGATGATAAGAATTATTCATCACTGTGCAGAACCGATGCTGACAATTGGCAGCATTAACCCAATAATGTGGGATGATAATTGGACTGTTGTGACAGAGGATGGGAGCCTGTCCGCTCAATTCGAGCATACCCTCTTAATAACCGATAATGGTGCTGAGATACTAACCCAATGTTAAGATGGAACTACAAAGCATTGTCAAAGAGAAGCTGAGAACGGGGCGTTCCCCGTAGACCATACATTATTATGGGATATGAATTTGTCACCGCGTACAGAATTATCTTGGAAGCAACTTAATTTCACTTAATTATTAGGAAAGGTACCCATTTGACTCCAATTTATTCGAATGTCCCTTTTCTTCAATCACGTGGGATTGAATCTTGACTTGTAGATTTTCTTCTTGTATACTAGTAATTAATAGGTATAGATTCTCACACTTGTACTGTTATTGAATTGTTTATGCATGTCAAGTGTTTTATGTTTTTTCGAACACTGGTTCCAATTCAACCATTAAATTCTACTCCAGATCATTGAACCCAGGAAGACAAACCAATCAACAAATAATAGTACAATGGCTAGACTACATGCCATTTGTTGCAACCAAATTAATTTTGTTTTACGCATATTGCAATTACATAGAACTGTCTGCTTATTGTTCGACTGATTGCCCCAACCAAAATGTTTTTGCGTGGACCTCAATAATTTCATCCTATTCGCATAATTGGATGTTTGATGAATGCATTGGTGCTTACCTTGGGATGAAGTCTAGGAATGTTTTGCCTGACGGATGTGTTTCCCAAGGTTCTAAGCGCGTGCACAGTGTTTGGAGATGGGAGTCCAAGTGCAGAAAGATGTTATTCAATGTGGAGCTGAATCAATACAGAAGTTTGCAACTGTTCGATTGATATGTATTCCAGATGTGGGTGCATTGAGAGTGCAAGTTGGGTTTTTTATTCAATGTCTGGAACATGTGAATTTAAATGCAAATGGGCGGGAAAGTGTGGTGTTTAAAAACTGTCCAAACATGCTCCGACACGTGGCACAATGTCAAAATTGATGAACTTGTAGAATGATTCTACAATGATTACGAGGTATGTTTATAATGGGATTCTTTGAATGCTTGTGGAAAAGTCAGAATTAATGAGATTGAATAGTATTGAACCTGATACAGTAACTTGGAACATTGTGATGGATGCTTATTGTCGCATAGGACAATGTGATGAGGCTTGGAAAATATTTCGACAAATTGAGGAGCCTAGTATAATCTCGTGGACAACATTGATATCAGGTTATTCAAGATCTGGAGAACACAAAAGTGCATTGGGAATTTTCGGGGAAATGATCCCAACGGGAGTTCATGCTTCTTTAGACTGTATTTCCAGCATCCTTGCTACTTGTCAACATATGTTGGCAGGGGCGAATCCAGCCCTGAAGTTCAGCACGGGCGGTCGACGATCATTGACTGTTGACCGCAACGATGTGAATGACGATATTGATTATTAATTTTTAATTAAATAATATTAAAAATTGTTAGATTAATATATAAATACACTAAAACGTAGAAATGATATAATATGAAAATATAATCTAATACAATCCAAAAGAAAAATAAGTAATACAACTTCACTTCGTAACTGTATGCTCAGATAATTGGAATCTCTGTGGTATCATATTTTGAAAGCACTACAAGATTGTCTCATTATCAATTTTTAAAAAAACGTATTGCTTAATGTACACTACCAAATTGTCATTCAACCAAGGCATCCCCCATTTTGTTGCGCAAGAACAAATTCCCCAATTAACAAATTTTCAATTCCCTAAATTTACCAATTAACTAATTCACAATTTCCCTAATTCAAAAATTCACAAAATTTTCTACTTCATAAATTAGTCAAAGATAAATATTGAAATAAAATAAAAAAGCAATAAATTAAAGTAAGTTAACTAATTAAATATATTAAACATATATAATTCTGCTAGAAAAAATAGTGTTTACCAAATGACGTTGTGATCAAGTTTTTATAATTCAAAGGAAAAATCATGGGTTTGAAAATTTACAATTACAATTACATTAAATCAAATCCAACCTAATATATATTTGTTTGCTAAATATAGTGTCAATATGAAGAAGTGCCATAGCGGTTAGGTGTTCTCTTTCCTAGTGCAAGCCCCCGGGTTCGAATCACAGCCAACTCCATCCTTATTGCATTAATTTTATTAAAAATAGCAGAACTAAAAATATTTTCAAACAAATAGGTTGGTTGGGTTTCGAACCTGGGACCTAAAACATAAAAAAGCGTCTTCGTACCAACTGAGCTACAAAGTATATTTGAAAAAAATTGAATTCCAGTAATATAATCTTAAGCATTTATCAATTGTCAAAAAAAAAAAAATTTTGCTCCGGCGGATCCAGCACGGGTGGCCGCGGGGGCTGGCCAGGTGCTGGATCCGCCCCTGTAATAAATGTTGGCACTAAGATCTGTTCAGGAAATTCATGCGCAAGGCACTAAAATGGATTACAGGCATGCATTTTACATATCACCTGGACCTGCACTGTTGACAATAAATGCTAAACGTGGAATAATTCACAATGCAGAGCTTGTATTCAGGCTGATGGATAAACGTGGTGTTGTTGCTTGGAATGCTATGATTCTTGGTTATGGTGATAGAGTGGTGGGAAATTTGGCTTGAAGTGTTACCAAGAAAATTGAAGCCTGGGAGTTGAGGGTGATTGAACCACATTTTCCACCATTTTGCCAGCACGTGAGTTGAAATCCGGGAAGCAAATTCATGGCTACATCAAGAAAGGCAGTTTTGCTGCTTCTATCCCAGTTTAGAATGCTTTGGTTCACACGTATTGCCCAATGTGGATGCATTAGAACTGCATGCTCTGTATTTTCGCAATTGGATAATAAAGATGTCATGTCAATGAACACAATAATGGAGGGTTCGGTAAACACCGGCTTGGAAGAGAAGCTCTGCAATTCCAGCAAGAGATGAGAAATTCCAGAATTCGCTCCAGTTTGGTCACATTCAGATCTGTGCTTTCAGCATGTAGTCATTCAGGTCTTGTAGAAGAGGGTCTCGAAATTTTCAGCTATATGACTGAGATTTTAAATTCAACCCTGGAATGGAACTTTATGCTTGTGTAGTTGATTTAGTAGCGTGTGTTCGCGGATGCTGTTGAGTACATTATGAAAATGCCTGTTATGGCTGATGAGCACATTTAGGGTTCTGTACTTTCTGCCTCTGTAAAGTATCAGAAAATTAATGTTGTAATTTTAGCTTCAAAGCATTTAGTCAAGTTGGATCCTGAAAATGCTGGACTATCAGATATGTATTCTGAAGAAGATTGGATGATGCAGTCAAAATGAGGAAGCTGATAATGAACTTTAGAGCAGTCAACTTTAGCTATCAAACAATAAGAGAAAAATATGAGTGGAATTAGTATATTAATCCAAACTGATGAAATAAAACTTCTGCCATTTGTTCACATAATCCATTGGCATGTCTACCCGACTTGAATAAAACTCCTATCAATTTGAGTTGTAACAGGGCAAAGGAAAAAAAAAAAAAAGAGAGAGAGAGAAACACTAATTGGACATCACAAGTATGTGCAACACAACATTTTCAGGCAGCAAAGGACCATAAAAATTTGCACCCATTGCAAATATCTATCATTTGGTACTAGTTTATAATCGATTGAACAACTACTCATTTCTATTTATTCAAAATTTAAACAAATTATAAACAACTCCCGAACATGCTTCAAGGATAATTGTGGGTGGGCCAGTGGGCCCTGCTTCGGTTGAGAAGTTACATTGACTAGGCATGAAGATAATTGGCAAATTTTTTCACATTTTTCCCCTCGTTCTTATCAGTTCAGTAAGCTAACAAGTATTTCACAGTTTTTTTTATTTATTATTAATTCAAATCGAGTCACGTTCAGCATACGAAAAGAAGTTTATAATCCTATAATGTGATTAACAAGTCAGTCTATTAGTATAGTCTAGTCCCATAGAACTGTTCTTGAGTTTAAATCTTGTAAATGAGAATTAGAATCGATCCGTTCTCGTTAGGCTCTAGACCCAAAATAAAACTAGCCCTACTACTTTTTTCTGCAAAAGTAGCCCAGACCCGACTCTATTTTTTATGGGAACAATACATATCTACTAGTTTTAAAGTTCACATTTCAAAACTAACAAATTTGCTTAATTATTTCAAAAATCAGGTGATAAATAAATTAATTAAATATTAAATTATAATATAATATATATTAATTATTTACACCACCTCATGACACCTCACCCACCCCATCTCCTCAATACACCACCACCCTCCATCTCCGGCACCGGTCCGGCCACTGCTCTGGCGACGGTCCGGCCATTGCTCCGGCGACTTCTCCGGCGATCGTTCCGACAATTTCAAAATTTTCAGAAAATTGAAAATCACACCCCCAACCCATGGATTGGTCACAATTAGCCACAAACGGTCACAATCGGTCTCAATGAGTCACAATTAATCAGTCACAGACGGTCACAATAGGCCACAAATTGTCACAATCGGTCACAAACGATCACAATGAACTAACAGTAATCAAATCGCGATTTGGATTAGACTGTTCCAACGCCACTTCGGCAACTTCAACTTACCCACCCCATCCACCCATTCTCAACTTCAAAATTTTTTTCAGAATTTCAAATCACAATCGGTCATAATTGGTCACAATTAACCGTCACAATCGGTCACAAATGGTTACAACGAGTCACAATTAACTAGTCACAATCGGTCATAAACGGTTGCAATCGGTCACAAATGGTCACAATCTATCACAATTAATAAGTTTTAGGTCACTATTAATAATTTTTTGGTCACATAGTCAAACACCCCAGCAACCACCGCCGCCACAAACACCGCCGCCTGCACCAACCACCGCCGACCTCCAACATGCCACCTGCACAACACTAACAAAACCACCAACAACCGCCACCTATACCAAACGACCACCACACCATCTCCAACAACACCGTTCGGAAGAAACCCCCACAGATCTGCAACAATAGCAAAAATCAGACAAGCAACCACTACAACCATCAGATAAAACAAACTCGAAAACTAAAAAAAGGGAACTAGTAGCAACCACAAAAATACAAACTGAAAAACCCATCACCACCACCACCCCATTTCACCATCACCCACTACCACGACCACCACCGCCACCGCACAATACAAATCAAAAACCAAAAAACCACCACCGCATAGTACAAATCAAGAACCACCACTCCCAGCAGCGAAGCTGCCCAGGCAGCGAAATCTCTGGTTTCCCAGCAGCGAGGGGAGGAGAGGGGGCGGCGGCCGAGAGAGAGGCAAGGGGAGGCGAGAGGGAGGGGGCGGCAGTAACTTTTGAGCAGCAATTTCTTCTCGTGTTAAGTGCCTAACTGGTTTGTCTTGATTCCCCTCCTGTTCCGATTGCCGTCAATGTGCGTCCCAACGCCACCGCCCTTCTACGCCGCCAACACTAGAGAGAGAGAGAGAGAGAGAGGGGAGAGAGGGGTGAACGGTGATTCAGGAGAGAGAGAGGGGAGAGGTAGAGAGGGAACGAGTTTTGGGGCAAATGAGAGTGAGGTCGGCTTGATTTCCGAATTAATTGAATTAATAATATATAAAACACCTGATTTTTGAAAGATTAAACTTATCACCTCATTTTTGAATATGAATTTTGAAATGTAGGGTTTGGGGTAATTTTCTCATTTTTTATTCCATCTCTAATTTAGCCCATGCTCAAAATCATGCACCTTAGATTGTAGTGTTGGCTTAGACATTAAGGCTCTGTTCTCTTTGTCGTTTTTCAGCCATTTTCTGTTTTTAATTTCTCAAAATAGCGAAAACGCGTTCTCTATCTTATTTTCGAAAACGTGTTCTGAAAAATGAAAAAAAAAAAGATAACTGAAAATGGAAAACAATGAAAACGTCATTTTGCAAAACTGAAGCCCAACCCCACCAAAATTAGAAAACATGCGAAACTCGATCTCTCCTCACTCAACTCTCTCACTCTCCCTCTCACCGTCACTCTCCCTCTCTCTGCAAATCCATCTCCAGCCGCAAACCACCATCCGAAAAACGAGGTCAAAGAGGATCGCGTTGGCCGGGGACGAAGGATTGTTCGACGGGATCTTCGAATTTTGGAGCTGTTTGTTCCGGTGTCGCCGAATCGAAGCCTAAAACGACGGGTAGTTTGAATCAATCCTCAAATCAAGGTTTTGATTCTTTGCTTGTGCTAATTTAGTTATTTGCTTGCTATTACATTTGTGAGTTGTTGGGGGTCCGATTTGCCCTCTGTTTTTTTATTTGCTTGGTGTGGAAATGGAGGCGGGATGCCAGGTTGATTTCGTAGGGGGAAGGGTAGCTTGTGGTGGAGGTGGAGATAGAGGTGGAGCTGGAGCTGGAGCTGGAATTTTTCGAACAGTTTCTGGAATTAAGGGACTCTGCATTCTAATGCAACTGAGTTTTAAGATACATTGCACTAAACTATTAGAATTTCAGACTTCGGGATATCTAGTGATGGGAAACAGCTTATTACTGTTTGTAAAGAAAATATGATATCATTGTTTGGATGGGAATCAAATTCTGAGAAATTCATTGAGGATGATCATGCTATTATTTCATTTGATTTGTTAGATAGATGTCTTAAATTTTCAGGATTTCAGGATTTGTTAGATATATGTCTTAAATTTTCTTTTAACTCTAATGAGAAACCGAACCTGCAATTTATTGCCGGAGGGATCTGATCCACACTGTGGCTCATTCATCAGTTCCCAAGCAAAAATAGTAGGAGATCATCCTTGTAGGTTATGTTTGTGAAAGTATTGACTCTGTTTAGCACCATCTAAAGGAGCCAAAAAGCATTAAATTTCAAAACTTGGAGTTATTATTACAAAAGGGCCATATTAATTCAAGGTACCTTACCTTAACATCGGCATTGTAGTAGCATGATTTCTCCTGAGTTGTATTACTGATGTCCTAGTCTATGTCGGTAAACAGTTTGTGAATGGATCTATCCATCCTACAAATTTCACACTAAATAGTTAGTAAATTGAGTTGAAGTGTTCTGAGAACATTGAGAACATGCTGAGAAGAGCATCTCATAAGACGCCAAGTATTTCATGGCCCTACTTTCATCCCGCTCACCATTGAATCTATAGTTTCATTGTTGACCGAATTGGATCATATGATTGTCCTGCACACCGTCAAACATATTGTTTTCTTCATTTCATGTCTGAGTAGCTTTCTAGGATTAGGAGTGGTATGATTTGTCTTCAATTGGTCTATCTTTTTTGAAGTTCGTTTTTCATTTTAGTGTATCTTGAATATTAAATATATGGTTTTATGGTTGTGGTAGATAAGAACACAATATATTGAAAGATATCTCTTCTACCACTAAAGCTTCCATTAAATATATAGTTGGGGCGGATGGGTTCCAAATGTCAATACTATCTAATGAAGATTCATGTTTATTTATTTCAATGTGTTTGGCTAAACTTTAAAGTAAAAAGTTACAAATGGTTTGAATTTCCGTTTTGAATTACCGTTTTGGCTAAACTTTAAAGTAAAAAGTAACTCTAATAGAATAATGTTATTCATCCATACCGTTTTGTTCGATTGATCACCTAATTTTATCTCTTAAGCACAATCTGGTATTGGAATACTATAAAAATTACCATTATTATTTAATACTAAATTAACATTAAACTATTAAAATTTATTGAATTATCAGATTTTTGGAATAAAATTTTATTAAAAAAAATTCTCAAAATTTTAAAGTAAACGCGTTTTCTAGTTTTATGTTTTCAGAAATAGTTTTCCAAAACAACAAACAGAACACATTTTTAGCAAATTCAAAACAGACACTCAAAACACAAAATACAAAACGAATTCAAAACTCAAAACAGAAAACTGAAACACAAAGAAAACGTAACCTAAGAGAATGAAAATAATTTGTTGAAATTATGAGAACTTTGATAATTTCTAATGTTAAAGTTGATCGGCAATTCTCTATGCGGAGGCTGAGCAACCCAGAAGCAAATTGGCTCCTAAAAAATGAAAAACTTAATCCAAATTCATGGTGAAAATAAAAAAGAATAAAAATTAATTTTAGCTCAACTAACTTAATTCTCAACTCAAGCCTAATGTTCAATTATTCAAATTTAGTTTAAGACTCTACAACAATTACATATTTATTTTATTCGTATTCATGATACAAATAACTCGTTACCAAATTAGATATTTTATTTCACACACAAAATATAACTAAGTTTAAAGAGTTCACTTATAATCAAATTAGTTTATTATATAACAAAATTTTTTTATTGATTAAAGATAAATGACTTATTTGAACAGTATGAAATGTTACATGTTTGACTAAGTTTAAAAGTACTTAAATTTTTTTAAATATTTTTTTTATATATTACTTATTCATACCTGTGAGTTAAAAATTTATTTATTTCGACTATGAAATAGATGTTAATATCAAAATAAGTTATATGCTATGGCCCCGTTCGTGAGGGCTTAAAATCCAATTAAAATTGAAAATATGGCCGTTATTGGGTCCCACCCGTCTAATAAAAATCAACAATAACGGCTATATTTTCAATTTTAATCTGATTTTAATCCCTCCCAAACAAGCTCTATATTTAATTTTATTAGTTAAAAAAAAAATGTTAAAACTTTGTTATGAGTATCCAAAAATATATTTTGACTCATATTATTATGAATGTAATGAGTTTAATCTTTTAAGTTAAATCTCGCATGGTATAAAACAACTTTTATGGTATAAGTTAATTGAAAAAAAATTTAAATTTCAACCCAACATAACATATTTTTCTGGCTTCGCCCATGTTGCTATGGATAATTTCTAAACAGCTTTCTTCTATATAAAATACCTAGTAGTTTTTTATTTTCCTCGAAAGAGGACCGCACCCACCCTAACAATAACATCAACCAATTTCTCGACTCTTCATTTTGCATTTTTCAAGAAACATCCAATGATTTTTTTTTTTTTTCTCATCTTCATATTTTTCATATATCAGTGTCGATCAATTCTATATAATTTAAAAGTAAAATATTTAAATCTGTAGTTTATTAAATACATTCATTATAAAGTAAAAATATAGAGCAATCTCTTTACTTCGAAAGGTCACCATAAAGAGCATGTTAAAGCTTCTAACATAGAAAGTTTCTTGAAGATGCTCTAAATCTATGAACTGAACTGTTTGTAATGCTGAGCATGACAAAACTCTTTGATATTATAACTTGTAGGTCCCATGAAATATATAATTAAAAAGTGAACAAAAAATTCTAGGTCCAATAAAATGCATAATTAGAAATAAAATTTGATCATCTTATAATCCCAAAAGAGCTGTCAAACAAGGGCTAAGTTCAAGTTGGCACTGGCATAGAACCTACTAAAAATGCAGCTAATAGATACAATGCCTTTGTTTGAGTTTCATTCTATTTTCTTTATATTTTACTTTTTAAAGTCAAATTAATTTTTAACCACAAAAGAAAATCAAACCCAATCCAAGGCAATTAATCCACAAATTCCGAGTATGAATTCATTCAAATTAACCTCTTATGAAGAAAATAAATATTACAAATACGAAATTCAAGACAATAGATTAAAAACGCAAAAAACATGACATGGTTGGTCGGTTGGTAGAGAGCAAATATTTTATTTCTAAAAATATTAATCATCTTGACAAACAGTGTGGTTTTTGCAAGATATACTGTAGCCCGTACCCCCTCTAAATACAGATCCTGGGGTATCCTTGGATTAGCTTCTCTTGGAGAAGGCCCTCCTTGCACATCTCAAAATCGAAAAAAAAAAAAAAAAAAATTTAACCTCGTGCAAGTCTAGCTGATTATAAGGTGCAGAAGTTGCCACATTTCAAGAGAGCTTGAGAAACCATGCCAGTACCCTACAATTCCAAATTCAAAATTCCTAAAAAGCAGTCACCTAACTCGGGCATTACCTACCAGTATAAATTTGGGGATGACGCTAAAATATAGCAACCGATGGGTTTCCCATATTCAGAGGACAGCTCAAATAATTTACGACCATAGCAAGCAGCGCGCCAGAAAAATGCACAACTATCGAGTATATTACATGGACAAAGAAACTCCACAAACACAACCAATTTGATCCTACATGAGACAAGGACATGAACAAAGCAGTGTGTCAAATTTCACATGGTAGGAGGATACAATACATAACTAGAGGCATGAACATCTCAATACAACACTGTAAATGACAATATACATTACCAAAATGTTAAAGAACAGGTGGAAACTACTATGCAAAGAATAACCGACAACTGACAAACTACTATATGTTACCACAGATAAGAAATAATCATCTTTGTTGTTTACAAGGCATCCAAATCCCGAATCATACTAGAGTTGGCAATGGGAAGTTTGGCTGGATTTGGATGGGTTGAAAAAATATTTGAGAAAAGAAGGGGTTGGAAACACTTGCTCATTCACTTCAAAGTAGTAATTGAACGGTATGTATCAACTAACCAAATTTGGTGGGTTTTTTTTTATTATTATTATTTGTTGCTACATATTTTCTCTGCCAAATTTATTTTGAAGCATAAATACAGTAACGTTTTTCATCTATTTTATAACAGAAGAGTTCTATAATTGGACATTAATTTCAAGCACCATCAAATTTTTATTTTTTTTTCCATCTTACATTTCTTCAAACTGAAATACCGAGTTATAAACTTATTTTACCACCTTTCAGGGGGCATTATTGTGGTTCCTTTTAACAGAGATGAAGTCCACTACGTAGTCACTACTCACTATACACTTATCAGTTGTCCCACTAACCCCAAGATGTATCCTAATACTAAAAAAAGAGTTCTGTAATTGCACATTAGAAGTGTACTATGGAAAATTGTTTTCGATCTTTAAAAACTTGCAATTAACCCTTTGTAGTCAGCAGATTAAAAAAACTAACCCAACATATCCAGTGGAAATTAGTGAGCCAATGTTACCAACCCATAAAATTGTAAGCAGATACCCACGAGATCTTTGGTCCGGTTCCAGATTGACACCTCTAATCATACAAGTTACACTCATCACAATCAAATTAAAATCATAAGGAGTCTGAAGAGTAAATGATGCAAACTAGACAGAGTATGGTAATCAAAATACACCTGAAACGCAGTATCACCTTTCATCCATCACCTTCCGAGCACCACTCTGTAGTTAAGGATAAGGTCTTCAGGTTTCTTCCATATGTAAGCCCTAACAGTGGCTAAGCTCATGTCAGGGGGTAATACCTGAGGAACGACAAAATTTCATTGACTTGCAAGGAAAAAAACACAATCAAAATGTTAAGCACAAGACCAATATCTTAGATTGAAAAGTGCATTCATAATCCATGAGGAATGAGTGGTAAGAGAGGAGAGAAGGAAAAAAAAAGATCAGCACGAATTTAGAGAAGATTTGTCATAAACCACCATATTCTTGCTTCTTGGGAGCCATAACTTTGTTATAAAAATATTTGAGATTTGCTAGGCACGTGTAAAGTTAGTAGTTCAGGTGCTTATTTAAAGATTATAATCTCCCAATGGCCAGGCAAAAATAACAGAATATTCCAAACAAAAGAGAGTTTCAAAAATGCAGAACCTTCAAATCTTTTTACATGTTTCAAGTACTTCAACCAGGTTTTGTTAGAGTATACAAGATTTCCAAGATAACACAAACCTGGTTGTTACACAAGATCTCTATACAAGGCTTCAGTTTTTGTCGAGGCTTCAATCCAGACCAGAAAGACCCATCTCCTCCAACAGCTGGAAGTGAAATCTGACTTCCAGGCATCCCAGGGTTAAAAGTGCCATCCGCATTCATACTATCCAATGGCTTATCAAGAACCATTTTTTCTATCACATAATTGACAACCTACAAAAAATAAATTGGTACAATCTTATATCGATGAGTCATCTGCTGCATCCATTTTTGTTTTGAGATAACAATTCAAAATGAAGGCAAAAGGAAAAAAGTATGCTAGGACATTATTCCAAGGAAGCCAGTTTCATCCCAACAACTGATGGCAGGCTCCATAAAACTTTTTCTTTAGGCTCAACTGCACTACAAGGACGTTCCTAGCAGTTTTGGCAGGGATTTTCGATCCCTAGATTATTCATTTAACATTTCAGTAGGCCGCATTTGCATGGAAATAATCTAAATCTGGAATGGGCATCTCTTGTTAGGATACCTTATTTATCAAGAATATTAATGGGGCATTTAATTTCACATGGTATGAACATCCGAATAATGATGACTGAGAAATTCCAATACCTGGGTAGAGGGTAGGCCTTAATTACCAGACATTTGGTTAATCCAAGTACCTATAGTAGCTTAAAAATTACTTCTTGTAACTTCGGAAAGTAAATACTTCTTGTGAGGTGTAACTGGAAGATTGAAGGGGCAAATCTGTTGATGATTTTTTAATACTATACCAGTATCATTCTAAACGGAATTAGGTTGAATCTAAAATAAATTAAATGACCATTTATGAATTTTAAAACATGTTATCCAAGTATAAAAATACATACATCAGGTTATAAGTAACAAGCGTATATCAAGACATTTGATTACTATCATTGAAACACCCATCTCCAAAGAAGAAGTCTTGTCATCTGAATGGCCATATCAATGAAGTAACTCTGAAATTTAGATACTGGCCATTTTTTGTTTGCCCAAGTTGTGCACAAAAATCAATTCTTTGCTATTACTTATCTGTCAACTTTTCTTAACAGTTATTCCACTTAACACAATCAAAAGGTAGCTTATAAACATGCTAAGCATGTTCATTAATACTAACATCAGAAGCTGGACTTATGCTATCTAGTGGAAGTTCTTACTTTATGTATTCTCAAAATGCGAGGAGCACTAAGTTTTCCTTGTGTGAGAATTTGTGCTGTGGAACCTTCACATGGGTGCAAATAGAAGCTACATCTGCAGAAAATGAGAAAGTTTCACATGTAAAAGACATACTGCAATAGTTAGCAGCATACGATGTAAAAACGATTTCAACTAATATTAATACAGTTACAGTACGATAATTACTAGTTCTATGATTTGGTCTGCTTGACGAAGAACTAGTTTCATTCATCATCATACAAAAATACAAATCAGAAGAGATGAAGAAAGAGGACCAGAAAATGTTGGAAGGCAAAACAAATTCAAGGGAAAGATAATACAAAGCACAAAATAACAATATCAGTCCCAAACAACCAGCAATCAGGCATCAGCAACAAGTAATTGACTGAGTAGAAAAAAGCGAGTACCTTTCCAAAATTATCAGTGCTTAAGAGAAAAAGTAGATTTGAAACGGTGAGGAACTGGTGAACTTGTGAGCAAAAGTAAGAAGGTAGAAAAGAGTAATTCATGATATTAGACCTACTTTCTGCATGTCTTACCAGAAATGTAGATAATCAAGATTCCTTATTAGCAAAGTTCATGAAAAACATTATCAGAACCAATTTGGACAAGAAAGAATTGCGATTGAGAATTACTTGGTATTTTCCCTGGGAGGCAAGCGATTATTCAACACACAATCCAGAACCCACCATGGAAAGTCTTTCTCGTCTTCAGTTCCATCTAGGTCAGTAATTTTCTTTCTCCATGGGCCTCCTTGAGAGCCCTCGGTAACGATGGATGGAGGGGAAGCAGCTGAAAATTCAAATGGCGGATAGACAACATGGTCATTTTCAGAATTACTATCCCCCTCAATTCGAGACAAGGCTAACGTCCTTGTAGACATATCCTTCCCAGATGGGATTTCTCCATTTGCTGAAGCTTGAGATCCAAATCTCTGCCTTCTTTTGATTAACCAATGAGACAACAGCCCTTTAAGGGTTTCTCGTGCCAAGTTAACCTACATCATTGTGTAAGCCAATCACATTTATTTTATCACACAAAGAGGAAAATACCTTCAGAGCTCATAACGTAATTTATTCACATATTAATTTCCAATTATCATTAGAAGTAAAATAAAGTTTGCGCCAAGTCAAGCTCTGGTTTGCAAAATCCAAAATCATCCAAAGTAAATGTAAGGTGAAACTGAAGTGAACACAATCATCGGCCTGGAATGAACAGGCCACATCAATTTGAATTTGAAAATTAACATACTAAAATTAGATAAGCTTAATGGAAAATACTTCGTAAGTTAGAGATGATTAAACCTTACAGCAAGAATATGTAATATCACAGTACTAGTCACAGACTAAAAGGTGAAGACAATCTATTAAATAAAGTAGGGGTTTTCCAGAGGAAGCAAATAAAGATAATTCTAATTGAAAATACCTTGTCATCCTCAGGTTTCCCCGCAATGTTAAGGTCGGTAGAATACATCTCAGCAGAGAAGCATTGTGGGGTTTCTAAGTGCACTGACAAACTCCCGAGCCTAGTATCTATGGTATACCATGCAGGGATGCTTACCTGAATAAGCAAAATAAGTCAAAAGAATGCCGGGGAAAAACTTAGACATTGAAGATAAGATAGTAAATCGTACCATCTCAAACAATTCTTCTTTCTTCTTATCAAATGAAACCTAAATAAGAAAAGTAAAACAAGTTCAGAATCGTAGCAAGCAAGAAAGTTGGAGCAAAGGCACTGCAAAGAATCTGCCACATTATCAATGGACCAAACCCACCCCATCCTCCCAAGACAATCTGCAGTAAAACAAATGTGAAGTCAACAGCACATTACTCACCTTTCCATAGTTTTCAATCACCATACCATTTGTAATTTCCCATAATTTCACAGAGCCAGTAGTATCCTTGAAAAGGCACAACCCAGATATATAAATAACAAAATTTATGGGCAAGGAAGTAATACTGTGTTGGCTGACAGAAATTAAAAAAAAAAAGGTACGTTACCTTAGTCAGTACATGTCTTCTATTATTTAAAATCTCATGCTGCACCAACGCTGGAGTTCCAGGAATGCTAAAAGACGGTTCTCTATAAACAGGAACCTACACCATCATTTAAATGTCAGTTGCTTAATTAGGAAAATCATCATACCAACTTCCCTAAAGTAAAAAAGGCCCAATGGGAGGGTAAAGATTTAGGAAAAACATTCCAAGAATATCAATGCTTCCAATAATGTTTGACTGTCTGTAAGTGTCACCATGTAATAGAAAATTTTGGTCAACAGAAAACGTGGACAAACTTCATATTGTTACAAGCAGTAACTATCAATATTCGGCACTTGGGGAGTAGTAGTCAGAGGGTAATGCAATCCATAAAAGCAAATATATTGAGGACTTAGACGAAAAGGCATAGCATACACTCCCTTTTTGCAGATTTTTTGGCAGGCCATTCTTTACTTTCTGCGCTACCTAAAGCTATCAAATTGTTTGCCCTATTGAAGATCTCTCCAGTCACAGGTAAACTAAGTACAAGAAATAAGACTGAAGCTTTAGAAAGCAACTATTTTGCTCCAACTTTGATCCAACACTACAGGAGCTTGGGCGCAGTTCTTTAAGAGAAAAATTATTCAAGTAAAGTTTTCTTATGGTAGATAATTAGAAGTAACAAAAAGAATCAGTTAAAAATCGAAAAAGGGATAATCGACTCACTGGTGCAGAACCTTCCAATGAAACCCTTGCCCTTGAAAATGACAAGTTTCCAGCCAAGAATGAACCGCCTCTTTGGAAAACTTTCAGAGGATTATGTGCTTCAGATGGCCATCTGTCTACAGAAGAATCTGTTGTAGCAACCCATATACTGTCATCATGCAATGCCAATCGCGAAATGGGATGCTCCTTTGTGCAAAGTAATACACTCTCTCTCGTTTCCAAGTCTGTCAAATATAACTGGAAGTACAAAAAGAGAGTCAGCTTTAGAAGATGGGCAACGCAGAAAAATATGGAGGTGGGATAAATCTTCATATTGGTAGATTTGCCAAGATGCACTTACAGAACTGTCCCTTCCACCACTATATACGTGACTAAATGTCGGTGTGCTAGCAAGTGCCCATACAGAATCTGTGTGCACGGCATAGGAATGCACACAACGCTGCTGACCAAGATCCCAAAGTCTGCAAACATTTAAATAAAAAGCAGCTAACTATATGAAGAATGACTAATACAACGATATTCATTCAAATGCATAGTACAATCTTTTCGGCTCCAAAAACCCTTTGTCTGCACTCCATTCCTTCCAATGAGTACGTACAAACAAAGCAAAAGATGAAACTATAATTACCGGTAACCTTCTCACAATATACAAAGACCTTCAAACCCAAATTCTGAACATAACACAGAAAAGAAAATCTTCAACAAGCAAGAAACTTCAAAGACGTAAAAAAAAAAAATAGATAGACTTCAGGATCAGGAGTTCACTAATAAACTTCATTCTTTGTATATAACAAAATCTGATCATGTTGCAAATCTGGTCAAGAAATTGTAGTTAATAGTTTTCCAATGTATTTTCTAATTGTCAATAAGCAAAATCTCTAGAAGTACACCATAATTAGTCTCAACTCCTACTCAAATTTCCTCCAGAGACTTGTCCCTATAAAGTAAAAGACTATGCCAAAAGCTTTTATTGTTGAAGTTCAACATGAAGAATAATTATGAAATGATTTATTGTTAAAAATGCTGTGTGGGAACAGAATGTGGGTATATGATACTTTCTTGTTAGATGCTCTGATAATTGTTGATTTGTGAGCAACTAGCATACCTGATCATAGAATCAGAGGACCCAGATAAGCAAAATCTGCAAATTAAAAGATGAAATCGGTTAATATCGTAAATTACTCCCTCAATCCAGAATTATTGATACTGTTTGAATTGGGCCACAAAATTTTGGCGACAGATTGTCATTTCCATTGTCAAGGATAATTTTAGAAGTAAACTGTCTATAGCAAAAAGGAGGTCATCATTTTCCTATATCCCGAAGGGGTAATCAATCAATTCAATCCTGGATGGAGGTATTATTATCACGTGCGGGCACACACATATGCAAACATTGATAGATGCAGGGAGTACAAAGTAGAGGACATTATGGCTTCCATGTAAATGGGTGGAAAACCGATGAATGACTCATAAACCCAAGAGGTGCAGCTCACCCTTTAGTTGTGTGGGAGAGATCCGGACAAAAAGAACCCCAGGCTTTTGACCACAAGGAAAAGTGGAAAATTGATTGAACCACAATCCAGTTTTTTCTATTTTTTCCTTTTCTTGGGTGTGGAGATTGGAGCAAGCCTTTGTTTCGTGCCAAGTAAAAGAAATTGCTAAAGGAATGCTAGAGATAAAGAGACTGATTCTGAAATTCAACATGCACCAAGGATTGACAATACTTGAGTCAAGAGACATGGGACTAGTACTATTCATGTTGTTACCTAAAAACCATGGCAAAATATCATATTGTCTAACACGTCATTTAACCGATTAACTCCTTTTTCTAAGAATAATTAAATGTTTATATTATAATGTCACTCCAAGTCCCTTTAAAACAGAAACTGAATTGAGACTCTGTCAAACTAACCTTCCACTAGAATCCAAAAGCAGTGTCCGAATATTATCGGTGTGCCCTCTGAGCTTCATGTTCTTAGAACCGGTTCTTGGGTCCCAGACACGCACTACCTAGTAGAATCATATATTTACAACACAAAATGGAAGTATTCCAGAAGTCTTAAATGATTAAAACATTAAAATAACTGCTGTAGATCTGGACAATAAAACTGTCAGCTATATTACAAGAATATACCTTCTCAGTTCCACCAGAGACAAGAAGTGTTCCCCGGTCATTCGTGGCCAATGCATAAACTGACTCTTTATGGCCTTTTGCAGAAATAGGAGTGTATACTTGAGATTGAGTAGTATGCAGAGAAATGTTATTACTTGAACCAATAGGACGCATGCTCGTATTTAACGAAGATCCTAAACCATTGACACTTGCTGCACCACCATCTTCAGCTGCATCATTTGACTTGGACAGGGGAGCAAGTGCAGCTTCAAGATCCCATATGAATACTTCCCCACCTAGGCCACCAGAGGCAACAATATTGCTCTGTAATGCATGAATGTAAAAGAATCATAAACGAATAGCAGATACATACATCACACCTCAATGTAAACAGCTTATCAACTAAACACAAGATTTAAATATCCATGACTTTCGTAAATCCAGAAAACATTTGCAAGACTAATTACGTTGTTTTCTGCTGCGGCAAGGCAAGTGACATAGTCAGAGTGCTGACGCAAGGTTCTGGTACATGTTCCATCCGACAAGCAATTCCAAATCTGATAATACCAACAATAAGTAAATAGATTAATACATGAATAGAAGTTCGTATATATGAAACATAGAACCGAAGAATGCACAAACCTTAACAGTGGTGTCCGAGGAGCAAGAAACTAATGTGTTACCACCAGTAAGAACAGAATCATTGACCTGCCCAGCAGATGCATTCCAAAATAAATATGTAGAATATGCATGTTATGTGTTAAAAAGTAACAAAATTCTGAATCATACTAGCTTCAGATTTTAAAACAAAAAATAAATAAATAAATAAAATCCCAATTCATAAGTTAGAAGGATTCTTGGAACCATGTCAAAAATTATAGCAGGTAACAATAAAGCTCCAAATCTTGGTATATTAATGCTTCTTGGGGTGTCAATCAGGTAGCCTTATATGGTCAAATGACATTGAGTTCATGAAGCTACATGACACTGAAATGAGTAAAATGTTGGGATATTCTAGAAGATCACTGATCAAATATCTGCCAGCTCAATGGTGGAGGAATTGAAAAATTGAGTACATTGCCACTAAAGTACAGTTGAGTAGTAAGGATTTGATTATGGCATCTAGGGCAGGGCACAGGTCGGGTTTGGATGCAACCCGATCCCCAAAGTTCAGGGTTGGGTAAAATCCCAACCCAAAAACTGAACCAAAAGGAGATAGAAACCGATCTGATTCAGTTTGTCAATTTCATGGGTACTTTACCCTTGAAATTAATTTTTTTACACCCCGACCCACCTTCCCGCAAAACCGTCCCAACCGAGTCGAGGTCTGTTAGTCGGGTTGGTCGGTTTCATGGGTAATATGTCCACCCCTAATGGCATCAATGATTAAGGTCTCTTCAGATAAGTCGCCAGCTAAAATAAACCTTTAAACCAAACATAAAAAGATACAGTAAACTGGAGACTTGAACAAAGAAAAGAATGACTGATACCCAATCAACATGAGACTCGAATGTAGCAGAGCAGGTAGCAACATCTTCACCCAAGGCCCATCTCTTTAATGTGCCATCACGACTCCCAGTGAAGAGAAAATCAGGCCCACCTGGTCCGGATAACTTCAACACAGCCAAGCAATTTATGCCAGCACAGTGCTGCAAATAGAAGAACCACCCAAAGAAGTGACATCAAGATTATTATCCATTCAGCATAACAGGTATAATATGTAAGTGATGACTGCTTATCAGTACTTAATAGTCTTTGGGAAATAATTGCATAAAAATGGTTAGGGCATTTTCATGCATGCAAGATGCAGGGTTCAATATCTGTCAATATATATGATTCCTTGTGATGTAAACTGGGAATGTAGAGCGAGTCAGGTATCAACAATTCAACATCACATCTGATCAAGGACAATTCGCAATTTCGCATCACAAGCAAAAATTAAAGTCACTGGGATTTGCAAAATCATATTTTAGCTCTCATGAAAAAGAACCTGAAGTTGGCCTTGTCCTCTTTACCAAGATCTCTTAGCACTTAAAAACAAGAACTTCACAAATAAGTAGCAATGTTTTCATCCTTGAGCCAAATAAACATAAATAACTGCAACACTTTTGTAGTTCATTTAATCAATGGTGCAGAACTAATGTTGTCCAGTAAACAAAAAGAGATCCATTAATAAAATTAGCCCTTCCACAGAAGATTTAGTATTCCCACCCCGTTATTATCCCAGCATATGCACACAACAAAGTGAAAACAATGCTATGAGATCTACAGAAATACTTCTGTATGCACATGCATAATCATCCATAAAGAAGCAAGTTATTTAGCATATTATTGGCAAATAGAAACCAAAAACCTTTTGCTCCTCCATTCATTACTTTTTATTCAATAAGTTGATTACTGAAGACTAATGATAATGTCATGTACAAGAATGGAGCAGCTCCTATAATTATAAAGTAGCAATACCAGGTCCCGAAAGAAGATGGTGTGAGAATACAAGGCAGCTGAGAGAAGAACAAGAAGGATAAAAAAATGTAATAACATAATGAGGAAAGAAAGCCAGCAGGAAGATCGTGCATATGAATGCTCTCAAGTGGATACTCCTCAATCAATGGGCGAGACAGAGAAGGACTGATAAGTTTTTTTATGTCCTTTTCTTCGTTTTATTTAATTGTTTTAAGCGGGAAAGAGGGATTGGTTGATGAATTATGGTATGTCAGTGTATCACATCAGTATTTCATCAAAGATAGAACTTTAATATTACCAAGCGAGAATCAACAATGAGAACTAAAACGAAGCGTCACCTTTGTGTCATCTGAATCGTTCAACACATATGTGAACTTCTTTTCCTTGCGAGAACGAACTGAATTAGATGTGTTCCCTGCACTTCCCACACGGTGCATCGCAGAAACCTAAGGGATAAATAGAACAAATAATAAATACTTAATATATTCAAAATGTCTCTTGATATTATTGTTTGGAGATGGAAATACTAATACTTTCTTACTTAATAATTGCAAAAATTCATGATTACTTTTAGAGAAGAAAAGTCAAGAATAATGAGGATTGAATAAGTTGCAGATTTTTGGAAGTGCTTTTATTTGAAACTCTAACATCAAAAAAGGCTGATGTTGGGCTAGATAGAGGCACAAAGCACCAACGTGTCAACTTGTCAGGGATGCTAGGAAGCAAAATCAAATAATCTTAACAACACATTCAAGTAATCTAGCATGTAATCCTTTACCAGAATCAACACCAAGAAAGAATAAAATGCATGTTGCATATTCATTGCGACAAAATCTGCTTCACAAGGCTGCACTGCTCTATCCTCTTAATTTTCCTTTGAAAATCATTAAGATGTTAATATATATTACTAAAAGTTAACCTACTAAATGCAACAAGAAATTTCTATTTCTTGCAAGAGCACTCCGGATGAGCAGACCCCCCAGTCTCATGCACACCACGAACATCAAAGACTTCGCCTCGAATCAGTGGAATGTCTATTTCTATAAATGCTTTGGAAAGCCAATGTCTCATCTTAATTATTTTCCTTTCAAAATCATAAACATGAGAACATATAATACTAAAAAATAATCTACTCAACGCAACAAGAAGCCCCATGCACGTCACAAATATAAAAGGACAACTTCACACCAAATCGGAAGAATGTCCATAACTATAGATGCTTTGAGCTTTAAGAAGGAAAGGTCAATTGCAATTTATCAACTTACTTCCTAGTTCCTAATATGATTATTTAGTAAAGTTAAATATCCATCAATGTCATGTAGCCTTCATGCTAGAATTCTCATTAATTATGTAACAGGAAATACTAAGGTTCACGTGGCCATATGCTTCTATGTATAGCCAACAAGGCTACTACTGATATTGTAGATGCTATTATTGTACAGTTACATGTGAAACTCAGGAGATCCATGACTGAAAAAATCAAGGTCATGTGGGACAACTTTAGGAGAGATCTCACAACGCCTGATGCAATGAGCTGCAATGTGGGCTGGCCATATGGATTGTGTGTTCAAATGAATACTTTTTCTAAGAAAGAATCAGTTTTTAATGGATTTGGATCTCTTGGGAGCCACAAAAAGGTAATTTTCGCAAAACGAAAATGCAGGAAAGTGATTACTGGGGAATGTAATTTAAAAGGAGGGGTCCATGAGGAGGAATAAAACAAAATAGAACGTTTATTCGTGAACGACAGTTGAAGGAAGTTTGTAAGAAAGTCAACAACTTTAATGATTCGTGTAATTAAATACTTTATTATAATTAATGGGCAGGGAAGAAAATAAATAGAAGTGTGTAAAAAATATCGGCTAGAAGGAAGAGAACAGAGGAAAGGAAGCACTTCTACTGAGACCTGCAGTTAGGAAGTAGCTAATTTGATTCAGAATTTTCTTAATTACCATATTTGGCTAGTGAAATTTTGCAGGTGAACAATACCTTGAAAGTCAATCAAAAAGCAAGAAGGAAGAGTGAAGATAACAGCTAATCCCGCAATATTGAAAATATTAAGTAGCATGGTCTCAAACTCACTCATTTAAAAACTCTACAAGAATTAAATTGTTTTCTTTCCCTACATTCATCCCAACTTAAAAGTAAATATAGTATCAAAAAATTGCACAATAATTTTTTTTAAAAAAAGAATTGATTATAAAATAGTAACTATGATAAAAGTAATCACAATTAAGATAGCATGAATATGGTAACTGCTAATCACGCCATATTGAAAATGAAAAGTAGCATGGCTTCAAACTTAATCATTTAAAAACTCTACAAGAATTTAATTGTTTTCTTCCCCTAAATTCATCCCAACTTAAAAGTAAATATAGTATAAAAAATTGCACAAAAAATTAAAAAAGAAATGAATAGTTGAGAATATAAAATAGTAACTATGATAAAATGTAATCACAATTAAGATAGCATAAATACGATAAGAACGTGATGGACAGTTTATTTGACCAACTTCAAATACATATCATAGTACTTTTGTAATCGAGTTCATATCCAGAGTGGAGATAACAAAGGTAACAAAATCCAAACGCTCATTATTCAAAAAATCATTTCAGTTTATCGATGTGAAATTGCAACTGATAATTTTTGACATTTCTGAAATCAAGTTCTCAGATTTAAACAAGATTAATCCCAAAATAAGAATTTTTTACATTACCCGCAAGTGAAAGATTAAATCCCCAACCGACTGATATCCCAGAGCTGAAAATAAGTACATAGCATACTAAGCTTGTTCAATTACAGTTTCTAATCACAGCTTTAAAGACGGGAAAAAAAAAGGAAATAGAACCGAAAAAAATTCCCTCTATTTCAAAGTCAACAAAATAAAAATTGATAAGTTCCATCAAAACATAATCGTTACACAATAACTGGTTAGTGCATCTCCGCACTCGTGCATGTAATTTTCCAAAAAAATACATCATCAAAAGGTCGCAGGGAAGTTTGATCGCCGTCAGTGTGCGTAACCAAAAATATGTAGAATAGAAAACACACATATAAAAAGTATAGAAAAGGAATTAGAGAATCGCCTTCTGGAGACTTCGAAAGCGGAATTTCCAGCTAGATGACTAGTCTTGAATGCGATGCGGAGGCCGGCAGATGAAAGAGACGGTAGGATAGATGGAAGTGAAATAAGTTTTGTGGAGGGAAGAATCGGGCTGCGGTTAAGCTGTTTGGGAGAGAGTGACGGTGGTGGAGCGTCGGAGGAAAAGGCGTACGGAGGTATACTGACGGAGGAGGAAGGCTGGAATTCAATTGGGAATGGGGTGAAAAATGATTTTCTTTTTCTCCCGATGTGAAAATGCTTGATTGTAATTTGTATTGTATTTTTTTTTTTTATCTTGCTTTGCTTTGCTTTGCTCAAACTTATTAATTTCATGCTTCTTTCAAAAAAATAAAAATAAAATAAAATTATTCAAATGTATTTTTTTTGTCAAATTCATTTTCAATATATTTTACACGTAAATTAAAAATTTTATTCTACTTTTTAATTATACATTCTCCAAATATTCACCATCTGAAAACTCATTTTCCTACTTTAATGAAAGACAAACGTGTGTAACTTCTTCTCTCTAGTCAAACTAAGAATTAATTTCACAAAAATAAACCCTTTTAAAGCAAGAATTTTTTTAAAAAACCAAAATGGAACTTCCCAATAACTTCAGATTTTAGAATTACAATGATAAAAGGTGATTTTCGGCAATTCAAATCGAGACTCGAAAGAAAAAGTACATTCGAGGCAAGGGCATGAACTGCGTTGTTTGCCTATCGTCTAATAAAATGATAGACATCTTGATTGTCTTCGCATTTCTACATCTTTTATTACTGAGCAATCATTTAAGAGTTTAATTAGCGATCTGAAGTATTTCTCTCTCGACGATGAAACTTATCATTTAGTCTACTAAATTTAGAATTGTAAATTCACAAGTCAAATCCTGAAATTAGTAAGAAATGCGGCTAAGCTAGTAAGCAAGTCGAGTAAGAGTGCAAGACAATTATCGAGCGAACTTTCGCTAATACTAATAAAAAATGAAAAGCTTTGGTTATAATTTGTATAAAGATAATAGGCGCTTATCTATCGTGGAGGTTGATGGACTTCCTTGAAACCGTTATAGATAAAATTAAAGAAGTAAAATTAAGTTAATATTTTGAAGCAATGCACCCTATTGAGCGTGAATGTACATTTCCCTCATTGCTACAGCTGCATTTGCTAAATCGGATTTGAATTTTGATGTATTTGCATATGAAACTTTTTGTATTATATAGATTGAGAAAATTTTCAACTGACTTTATTATCTTTCAATTTTTTTAAAAAAATATTATTGTCGTGTTTGAGGTCCATTTTTCATCCAAAATTCATTTTGAAATAATATTTTGATAGAGAATGTATGATTGAAAAAAAAAAATGTTTTAGGTTTGAGTGTAATATTATTTTATCGAAAAATATGTGGTCGAAAATAAGAAAGAGAAAATGTATTTTGAAGATAATGGGAACCAAACAAGGAAAATGCATTTTTACTAATAATAGGTAAACATAAAATAATGGGGTACAACAGTGGAAATACGTGCGTGGAATGATGAATTGTGCATGTCCAGCATGATCCCATTGACAAAGAAAATGAAGAAACATCAAGTGAGAATCGTTTTTTGGACTGTTATAATCTTACTATAATTCAATCATTTGAATAATATATTATTTTTCGTTTTTCAATATATATTTAATTTATTTAACCATTTAATTACCATCAATATACATGTACATACATATTCATTTCATTGCACTTTCATTAATGTATGAATTTCCTATTATTAATTCTCAATTAATTAATATTCACATTCATTTAATTTCACATCTTCATTTATGCATTTCAATGTTATTAATTTTAATTATAAGTTAATTAGAATTTCGCAGTTAAAAATACATTTCATTATTCACGTCCATGTATTCTATTTAGTATCCAATTTTACTTAATTAAAAATTAAATAAATGATTTAATATTCATTATTATGTATATATTTTCTGGTATTAATTCTAAATTAATTAACATTCACGCATATTCAAATATTATTTTTACAAAATTATTTCATAATAACGTGCAACGCACGTCCAACGTTGACTAGTTCAATAAAATAAAATATTTGGCCCCGTTTAGTAGGGATTAAAATAAAATAAAAATTAATTATTAATTTAAATCACATATTTTATAAGTTTTACAACTTATCAATCATATATTTCATCAATTTTTATTGTAATTTATTAAAAATTAAATTTTAATTCCTCTCAAACAGATATTTGAATTAGAACTATAAAGAAGACTCAGTGGGCCTGACCTAGAACGGCCTAGCACACTCTGTACAGGCCCACTCTCCTACGGTCCAACTTAAACTTGACAAAAATGGCACTAACATTAGTCAACATAAAGTTTATAGATGATTTTATATTTTTCAAACAAGTGACAGTCGAACATAAATTTCAAATCTCATTTATTAATCAAGAATTTCGTGAAACTCAATTTTATTCTTCCTAAAAAAGTCAAAACCAATAGAAACAAAACTATCCAATGAGAAAAACAAAAAAAAAGGATTACTAGTAATTTCACCTGAACGCTCGTTGTATGACCTTAGAGTCAAGTTTCCTAAGGTGTATGGTTTATGACTACTCCGACGACCGGTGACTGCTCCGATCCGGCGACTTTTCGAGGTCACAGATCAAGAAATTTATAGGTCACAGATAAAAAAATTTGTAGATCGCAGATTATTTCGAGGTCACAGATTTAAAATTTTATAGGTCACAGATTATTTCGAGGTCACAGATGAAAAAAATTAAGGTCACAGATTCATTTTTTAAGTTACAAATTATCAATTTCGAAGTCACAGGTCAGTAGTAAGGTCACAGATACCAAAAAGAACCACAATAGCTAGGTCACAGTCACCTAAACTTTATTTCAACGAGTCACAGACACAATTCCTAGGTCACAGACACCTACCTAGGTCACAGAGACTCGCGATCGCCACCTCCAACGCCTTCGACCCGTCACAACAACACAGAACCTTCGCCACAACAGTTCCAACACCACCAAAACGTAAAAATAATCACCATTTTCATTTCCCAAAAAATCACAATGTGCAAATCACTAACAAGATTTGAGAATGAATAAAAACTCAATATCACCATATCTCAAAAACCCAAGATCTGGTAGTAGGAAGAAGAAGAAGAAAAAAAAATAAAGAAGACCGGCCACGACGGCGTCGCGTGCTGCTGCGATCCAGCGAGCGCGGTGACTGCTTTGCGACCAAGACGGCGTCGCCGGCTGCTGCACGATTTGCGACGAAATGGGGGGAGGGGGCGAGAAGGGCGGGGGAAGAAGAAGGGGGAGAGGAGGGTAGAGGCGGCGGCGGCGGCGGCGGCGGGTGAGAGAGGGAGGATGTGTGAAATGAATTAGGGTTTGTATAGATGTTATATTTAAATAAAGTTGGTGGGGGTAGGTAGTAGGGTGGGTATATATTTAATTTAATTTAAAAATATTATTATTAATATTAATTGTAAAATTAAAACCTGATTTTTGATTAAATAAACTAAAAACCTGATTTTTTAAAAGTTAAAACTAAACACCTTGTTTATGGTAATTTTCTCTAGATCATATTCAACGGCCCATTGACGTTAAAAGAAAGGGAATTTAGATAAATAGGGAAAAAAAATAGAGGGTTGAATTGAAAAATAATGACATTTGTTAAATAATGTAAAATTAAAATATAAATGGATGCTACAAATTACATAATATAGATTTTTTTTTATTTTTTTTTTTTTGCAATGTATGCAATTTTTTTAGAAACCCTACATTTAATATGGTGGCTTATTTCTTAATGTTGCAATTTTGTGAACTTCATATGATCTTGAAAATTTGTGAATTTTGATATAGTATCTCATATAAGTTTCAAACGGGAGAGATTTGAATAACATAACATTGCAAGTTTCTTTCTCGTCTTGAAACCCGCCCAAGAGTCAAGAGATAGCAGAGGTCGAAATATTGAATACTTTAGGTAGTTTATCGAACTCATAAGCAAGAAGTGGATCCTAATAAATATCGAATTTATTGTCAATATAAGCCTTGGTATTGTTTTCGCCATTTTATTGAAAACGTTATCGAGATTCGGGCAAACAATTATCTCATGATTCTCATTTATTTGAATCATTTGATAGTGTGATACATCAACGACGACTAAAAATCAAATACATATTTCATCATCAATATTAGAACAAGCAGTGTTCTAATATTAGAACAAGCAGTGACATAATCTCCAATATTTAATTATTGCTGGGCGTTGGACCTCCGGAGTTTTCTTTCTTCTGAAAGTAATTTAGCAAACCTGCAATTATACACCAAAAGAATTATGAGTATTTTCCATTTTTAGTTGAGACTTGAATATTCACCAACAAGAATGAAATTGAAATACATACGCACCTTTTGAGTGCTTCCGTATTGGTTCCTCCATTCTCGACCGGTTCAACGACACCATTCTCAAAATTCATCCTTGAAACCGGTTTTTTCAACAGCCCTTCGCCCACTTTTACCAGATCTTTCAAGTTCTTTTCTGTTGCTCTATGCATACTGGCTAACTCCCCGGGCAAGGTATCGACCTAATTTTGCACATAAAAATGTATCATAAAAAAGATGTTAAAATTTTATTCTTTTATGTACCATGATCTATGACGTCCCCATATGTACCACTAAAGATAGAGTAAGGGCTGTGATGACTTACTTGGATGCGGAGGTAGTTTTCTTGCGAATGAAGTGCTTGAAAAACAACGCAATTGTGAAAATCAACCATATCTGCATTTGCTTGGTAAAAAACATTTAAAAGAGGAGTAGAATTGTTGAGAGAAAGCCATTCCAAAAACCCCCACTTGGCTGCCTTTTTCGCATCGTACTGCCCTTCATTCTTTGCATCGCCCGTCCCTAGTGATATCACAAGAAAACGTCCATAATCCATTGGCTTAATAGGGAAGAAATCGGGACTTTTCTTGATCGTTTCTCTTGTCACTTCCGAAATGGCAATCAATGTCTGAAATCGTTATAAGATCAATCAAGTCAAATTTCAATCTCATTAGCAGAATGTTTCCTCTTTATTTATGCGTACCGGGTTATTAGCTGCTACACCACCATCTATAAGATTGAATTCTTCTCCTTGGTTCTCAAATTGGTGGGCAGGAAAAAATAAAGGTGCCGCTGAAGTACTAATGCATATGTCCGATAGTAAGGCATCCATTGCAGAGTCCTTGGGCGCCTACACATAGCATTGGGTGTTTGAATTAAATTATTAACTTTTTAGAAGAATGATATTGGGTCCTCACGAAATGTCGAGTTAAATGGATAGTAATTGTAAGGTGTAATCGAAATTAATATTTGATTTTGATTTATATCTCAAAAAATTATAATTCATGTTCATCTCTTATCTTATCAACCACATATTTTTCAATAATATAATATTATACGTAAATCTAAAAGCTTTTTCTTCTTTTTAACCATATATTTTCCAAAAAATTACTATTCATCTCAATATAGTGTGAAATAATGAGACCAAACGGAAGCTAAATAAATTTTTAGTATCTTTTAAGCCCTGTTTGGTATAAATTAAAATTCAGATTTTAATCTAAGTCAAAATCAACAATTAATTTCAAGCACACATTTCGTGGGATGCACAACTTTTTAACCACACATTTCATCAATTTTTATTAAAATTTACTAAAAATTTGATTTTAATCCCACCAAACAGGGGCTCAATGTTTGACAAATCAAAAACTAAGACCAGAGAGATATAAATCATTGTCAATAATGATCATCTATAGACTAACTTCTTATTTTCTTTTGCAAATTGTGACTACTTCAACTTACAAGTTATGTCATGATTACCCAACTAGTAGTAATTAGAGCCTCAATCCTAGACAAAAGGTGTGTTTGTCTAAGAGATAACGCCTTATGTTTAGGTCGGACTTACAAACTTAAAATTAGTTTTTAAAGAATATTCCAACAACCCGATGCTTTAGGGATTTGAGAAGGTCTTCAGAGTTTTTCCCTAAGACCTCCAATTTCCCTCTATGTCCATTATAATAAGATTTTACATGCCACGAGAGAGGGATATTACCTTAAACGAGCTAAAGATAGTAGGTTGAAGTTTCTTGATGTCAAAACTCGTAATAACAACATTGGTGAGAGTATCGTGCAACCTTGTCTTCCCCAATTGGCCCTCTACAAGACTATGAAGATACTTCCCATCATACATAGGTCCTTGTAGAGCTTTAAATGTGCCCATCAATGCTTCCAATGGTCCCCTATATATCAGATTCAAAACAACAGAAGTCATTCAGTTTATACCACTCAGAGTGACTTAATTTGCAGAGAAGAAGAGGTTTAATTACTTGGTCTGCGGAAAAATTTTTGGGCAGTTCTCGAGGTAAAAAGGGACCAAGTCTTTTGCAGCATATAAAGGTCTATTATTTTCATTTGGTGCAGTTAGCATGCCGGTCACGAGACCACCGGTACTTGTTCCTGCTATTACATCAAAGTAATCTGCAAGCCTTGCATCTTCACCATCTAGCTCCTGATCAGAGGACAAGGCAAATCATTCAACTAAAACAAGAGCAATTGATAAGAGGGAATTTCGCCTATCCAGAGCTGGAAGAAGCGATTCCATTCTTAATGATGCCCCAAGATCGGCAAGAACTAGCATATAGAAGATCGATCCTCCTTCTCAGGCACTCTCGGACTAGTTTGAATTAGTTAGTAGAAGGTTCATTTGCTGGGCTTAGCCGTTCCGCTAGAGACTAGTTACTAGTTAATCATATCCCTTTCTCTTCTCTAACGAGGTTATTAATAACTCATTGATAGTGGGCGTGATTGAAGGGAGGATGCCAAAACAAAAGAGAAGGGCGGACACGAAGGAGCGTCTTCAATGAGACCAAGGGCAGTGAGGGCGATCAGAGCACCAAAACATTGTAATAAGATACTTATTTATGAAAATTGTGCACTTAGACTGATTTGGTCTAAAACAACATAAACGTTTACATCAAATGGTTCGATAAAATTGTCGATCGTCCAAAATAACATATCAAGTTTAAAATATATGTAAACATGAATGGCATAGAGTGCTAAAAGTGTTACCTGAAGCTGGGATTCTAGGTAAGCAAGAATAACACTAGGGATGATTCCTTTTATACCTCCACCATCAATACTAAGAATTGCTATGAGATTCCCCTTATTTGGGGGTTGAACTTGTAATTTTGAATTCTTTTCTTCCATTGCTCACTGTTTATATGTTACTAGTCTTTTACAGTAGATTGCACTCCAAGATGATGAGCAATAGGGTTATATATATAAGCAGTGTGAAAATATTTATTAATTACTTTTATATGGTAAATTAAAATTTCCATTAACACTCGCTCTAGTGGAATAAATACGGTCAACTAATGGAAACAAAACCAAGTACACTGGGCTGTGGTTTCCAAGAAGAAGAAGAGGAAACAGGAAAATATAATAATATAGATTTAAATAAAGAATATTAGAAATCGTGATATGACAGATACTTTTTTTTTTTTAAACCACCACTAACAAATATTTATTCAATCATACCAACCTTAGCATCTTGTTTTACATTATTTTTTATATTGTGCCACGTTTCGACTCATGATTGAATATTTTTAAAAACAACATACTTTTTCGCCCAACATTCATGAAATGTACACTTAGCATAATTTATATTTATTTCTTTTACTTTATTATTGAACATTTTGTTATATTTTGTGTATGGTAGGGTTGGCATAATGGCTGGTCGAATTTTTTAATGCTTCTCGAGTGAAATTGATTATTCAAAGTCAAGATAAAATTTAAACGTGTTTCTCATATGTCCATTTTTTAAAAGATAAATCCCCAAGTACAGGGGATGGTTTCACATGGGACTTACAGGCCCCTCACAAGTGGCCTAGCCCCACATGTATTTAAAAAAGAAAACTACAGTTGGCCCTGTTAAAGGATATAATCCCACATCGAATAAAGATGTTGACACGGACCAATTAATAAAGATTTTGGGCTACTCCTCTTAATAAGGTTGACCTTTTGAGATGGACCCCCAAATCTTAATATGGTATCAGAGCTCATTATGCTCCAACGAGCGATTCGATCCCGGTAAGACTCCAAAAAGTGAGCACGTGGATTTCAAGATTGGTCTGCTCAAATGAGCCACCATCTTGCGGGGGCGTGTTAAGGGATATAATCCCACATCGAATAAAGATGTTGACACGGACCAATTAATAAAGATCTTGGGCTACTCCTCTTAATAAGGTTGACCTTTTGAGATGGACCCCCAAATCTTAATAGGCCCCACCATGTTTCTTACCTGTAAAGTGTATGTGGGAAATTTCTCTGTACTTCAAGCAAGGCTCTTTTTTAAAATACTTTGTATATTTCGATTCTGGTTGAATTGTTTTTAATGCACCTCGAGTTAAATTAGAGTCCTACTTAGAACTCATTGATTTGACTTCGTGAGCGGGACCAATGGTTATGCTTATTGTATAAGAATTTTTTGATAAAGTTATTTTAGACTTTCTCTAAAAATTCTTTTTGTCAAGATAAAACGCTTCCAAAAAATTATCCAATCGTGTCTTTTGACTTTTGAAAACTCCGACCCTAATTAATCAGAGATAATATAAAACTTAAGAACGCGTCCATTTTTTAAATTACTTTCGTTTATTTCAAATTTTCTTCTTTCACCTACTTTAATTAATTATATTGACTTTATCATGTTCATGACTTCGTGCTTCATTACAGGTCAGACTAAGAAGGATTATTTTCAAAAATAGGCCACGAACCAAGTTTTTGAATATATCACATCACTCTTCATTAGTTTGATTTGAATGCTTAGATGATAGAAACCACAGTTTTTATCGCGGCCGGTGATTTGAGAGTTCGGTCCAAAAGGAGTAAAAAATTAAAAAATTAAAAAAGCGAGTTGAATATGAAAAATATTTAACAGAGAGCGAAGTCATATATAGAAAAATAAATAAAATAATAATAATAATAATAATAATTAAGGCAGGCATTGAAAGTGGTGAGCCCGATCTCTATGGATTATGATCTCATGTGCCTAATCTCTATGGATTATGATCTGATGTGAATTCACGATATTCCTGAAATCGAAGCGTTGACCATATTAATTCATCATATTGGAAATGTTCTCGTGTCCACAGTGGACAGAATAAGACTGTCCACCTACTGATGTGGCATGAGAACTTAACGTTGGGTTCTCTCCGAGTGGGCATTATAAGACTTCACACCGTGAACAGGAGAACAGCTCTGATCATCACATTCATTGTTATCGTGTATGTGTGTGTTTTTTCCATTACAAATTTATTGCATGTGAGATCATCTTTACATTCTTTTGTATGACGAAGATCATCTTTAAATTTTTAATGTATCTTTAAAAAATTAATGAAATATGATATTGAAAAATTGATAAAAATTGAGTCTCAAATATTTTTAGATAGTTCAGATCATTCTACAACTTTGAGGCTGTATACAAGATTATTATTGCTATGACCTAGATATAATGATTTTTCTACAAAGAAAGTGCATTGTTACACAAGTAACTTTTAAAATTAAACATTTCATCTTGAAATTCTTTTTGATGTTACAGAAATTAATTGGTGCGAACATTTCTTAATGTGATTTTGCATCAAAAATACTGCAAACAAAATTCTTACATTGACTGTATATAGATATGATTATACAAAAGACGATATTAATGAAGCGTATATGATGTCTTTGTTATCCTAGTTAATTAGTTAATCCTATCGAAATTTAGGGATGTCAACGAGTTGAGCCAACTTGCGAGCCAAAATTTGTGGCTCGGACTCGATTCGAGTAAAAATGATCCATGCTTTTTTTGGCCCAAGCCCTGCCAAAAAATTTAGGCTGGTCTTGTAGAGCCGAGCCAGCTCACAATTTTATATATATATTAGGCAGCTCTTGCTGACTGAATTTTATTTTTTATTTTTATCAGGGCAGCGTATAGCTGTTTGAATTTTAATTTTTAATTTTTTTTGCTCATCTCATCATGAGCCAAAAATAGTAGTGTGGCTGGCCCGAGCTCGAGCCGACACCCTAAAATGGGACTCAGCTCGAGCCGCAGGATGGGCGGTGCTTTTTCCAAATCGAGTCACGGGTCGCTCGAGCCGACAACAAATTTGACACCCCTAATCGAAGTTAACAAAGACAACACGATGGTTGGATCTATGTATATAAGCAATATCAATTACAATATTTCTTAGATATTTGTGAAAACATAATATTAAACTATGATATGATTTTTTTCTTGGAAACTTCAAGTTCACCGCTTCATTTTACAGATTGAAAAATGCTATTCATCCTCAGTGGGAATGCATCCCCAATCTATGTGGATGTAAATGATTGGTTAAATTAAATGACTTATTTAATTTCATCTATCATTTAACGTCACATAGACTGGGGATGCATCCCCAATGGGGATGAATAGCATTTCTCTTACAGATTACTTATAAAACACAATTTCTATAAAAATCCGACAGGATTTTTAAGAAGTTTTTTTTGTCAACACTTAACATTCATGTTAGACGATGAAGATATATAAAATGTGTAATCTTATTTTATGTTTTAGTTTCTCAATTATAATTTAATTATTTAGCCTATGGATTAAATCTAAATTTTAATCTAAATTAAAGTTAACAATTAATTTTAATAACATATTTTATAGTACCACTACTTTTCAACCACATATTTCATCAATTTTTATCAAAATCTACTAAAAATTTGATTTCAATGCCATTGCCATTCCTGGGGTCTAGGGGTGAGCATAGTGGCCTCTATCTCACCTAACCTCGACAAAAAAAATAAATAAATTAAAGTACAATTTTCAGCCAGCCAATTTCATCGAGCCAATTTGTGAGTCATTTTTTTATTATAATTCAAATTTTTTAAGAATGGTTCTTGATACCCTTTTTGGCGTTGGTGAAGAGAGGTGCTCAATTCTTGGGAGTCCAAAAGACCGTCCATTTTAAAAGGTTCTTGATACTGTAGAAAGTAACTTTTCAAAATAAACTCCAAAAGACCGTCCATTTTAACTTTTTTAAAATAAAAAGTGAATCATACAATCACACAGTAAAATATTTTATACGTAAATTCAAAACTTTTCATTACATTTTAACTACGAATTCTTCAAAAATTTACTATTCAAAATTTTGTTTTTGGGTTTTAAACATGGGCGTAATGCAGTCAATATAAATTAAGAAGAAAATGATTTCACGAAATGAGTTTAATATGTTGTCTTGACATATTTTGATTTATTTTTGGGCTTTATTTCTCAATTATCGATTAGGTTCTTGGTATCTTTCTAAAGAACTCACCACCAGCAATGTGATGCATATTTTGAAATGAAAGATCGTTAAAAAGGTGGACTTAATATAGCTAATCAAGATGGCTACTTATTTTATTAAATACGAAATTTAAGGTAAGGCTCAAGTTTCATCTTTTTGTCTGCATAGTACTGTCAAACCCCTCCTTTAGAAGCCCTATTGAAGTACGATTATAAAAATATTTGAGTTCTATGGCACCAAATCAAAGCCAGTACATAATTTGATGTATTCAGTTTTGCATTATTATGTTATGCCTCTATCTACATGGCAAGCCACAGGACTGCTAACTAAGCACAAATGCCACGGAAGCATTTTTTGAGGCCATGTCTATTATCATTCTGAGGCTATGAAGCAACATCACACTGCCTCATCGATTGATGCCTCCAATGCGATCAGATGAGCCACAACTTTAGTCACAGAAGATGTGCGTTTAGTATTTGAAACGGTTGTGAGCTTCAGAGCCACCTCATGCTAGCCGTATCCCATAACTTGGAGCAATATGAGACGTGATTGATGGGATGTTTTCTGTATTGGATGTGGAGATTTAAATCTCATCTTTCCCACATAGGATAGTGTACGAAGTTGTGGACTTGTTGATGCCTATGACGCGACAATATGACGTTATAGAGTTTGATTGGGGGGGGGAGGTGGTGAAACTACTTTTCAAGCATACAAGGAGCCTTCGTTCATTTCCCTCGGCTAAAATATTCATGCATAGAAAATTGGTGTAGGGAATTGCAAAGTAATAATTTTTTTCTTGACAATGCAAATCAAATCCTATATTTGGTTCTTTTTGTAGCGTCACTCCCGCACTCAACATATTTCACAGTATCATTTTGATTGACTTGAGCGTTGAAGCGCATATGATTTCGACATTCCCATGCTTCATATTTGAAGAGGCTCCAATTCAGAGTGTCTAATGCTTGCGTTCCAAGTGAGCAACTCAAGTTTGAAGGAGAGTGAAGACAAAATCTGTTGATACATTGAGTCTTAACTAAATTTGAAGGTCAATGTATTTAAATTGTCACTTTGCTATTAGTAATTATCTTATACAACTCTAAATGTGAATGTATTTTTAAGTTTAATAAATTTGTTTGTTACGTAACTTTTTCTAAATCTTATAAACAACATCTTTCTGTGCGATCGCCTGGGACGAGGGGTACTTGTGATATTTTGGCACGTGACATATTTTATTTGGCACTTTTTTGAATGTTAAATATTATTGGACGAGTTACTTTTTATTTACATACTACTTCATGTTTAGTTATGTCCCGTAAGCACAACACAGAAAAGAAAAGTTAGTTGAGCCACCACGCAAACATATAGAGCACGCTTGATACACCATATTAGATTAGAGAGATATAATTAGGAGAAATATGATAATGAAAGATATGATTGGAGAATTGTATTGAGGGAGATTAGAAATGATTGGCTAATACGATGTTTAGTGTTATACCATATTAGAAGAGTGTACAAGTAATTAAAAACTAAAAATATTATGACATTGTTTTCATGGATAAGAAATTTCTTTTTTACTTATTAAGTGAATTTTTTAACATATATTTCTAGTATGAATTTTTTACTTATAAGTAACTTTTTAAGTCTAATTTTTTTAAAAAAAAAAATTTAAGCGAATTTTTATTTATAAGTAATCTTTTAATTTTATATGCATTTTTTATATACATTCATTTTCTAGTTGTAATTAATTTTCTACTTATAAGGAATTTTTTACATACAAGTGAATATTTTACTTAGAAGGGATTTTTTTTGTTTTATAAGTGATTTAAAATTATTTTACTTATAAGAAATCTTTACATAAAAGTAACTTTTTGATCTTATAAGTGATTTTTACTTATGAAGTAATTTTTACTCATAAGAGAATTTTTAGTTACAAGTAACATTTTATACTCATATAAGAATTTTTTTTTTTTACATATAATTGAATTTTTATCTAATAATTGATTTTTACTTACACGTAAATTTTTAATTATGAGTACTTATGACTGAAATTTTTAGTTCTTATTCACTTATAAGTAAACTTATGTCATTTGTTAGGTATTCGAGAAGGTGATATGGCGCGATATGAAGTGTAGATCGCACAAATTAATAAACAAGAACAAGATTTAAAAGAAAGCAAATAAGAAGATGAAATTGGCAGAGGAATCGAATATTTTATTAATAACAACCAATTGAGAGAAAATACAACTTCACTCCTCTCTAAACTGAATGAAGATACTATTATTTATAGGAGACATGTCTAAACCCTAGAATTAACCTAAAATATGAAAACTAGATTAAAAATCACGTAAAATCGAAAAAGAAGTAAAGAAACTTGCGGCCTGTCACTCGAGTGACAGCTAAACGACAGGCGGGCGACGAACTCCCTATTTCAATTTTGCTCATATTGCTCGAGCTATAAGCGGGTGTCCGTCCAGCGTCATCAATCCACATTTTTTTCCTTTCTGGACCTTATTTTGTCATCTTCAACTTCAAGCCCAATACTCCACAACGCGAAGCCTTAGACCCAATTTGGACCGAATTTGGGTCACAAAACCCAACATCATTCAATTTAACTAATCTTCTCTTACTTCATATATGGCCCCTGTTTGACACCCATTTTGTTTGAAAAATAATTTTTGGAATAGTGATTGATGGAAGATCGTGTGGTTAAAAAGTAAAGAGAATTTTTGGGTTTATGTATAATATTATTTTATTAATAGAATGTGTAATTGAAATGAAAAATGAGAAATAGAATGAGAAAAAAATGGGTGTCAAACAGGGACATGATATGGTGAATAAATAATACGGCATAAACCCACCTCCACATAACTTACAATTGAATGAAGTAGGATAATCACCCCAAATTAGTTTGATCAGGATACAAATGGCACCAAACATGTAATGCAGATTGAATATGATTAATTTATTAATCATTATCCTATCTAGTGTTTGTTTGTGAGGGATTTTTGGGGGAAGAATTGATTTTGAATAGTGATATGATGGGAAATGTGTGGTTAAAAAAGAAGAAAAAATTATTGATGTGATGAAAATATTATTTTATTGAAGAATGTGTGGTTGAAAATGAGAATTGATTTACTGTAGAATTTTGAGAATCTCTCCCAAACAGGGCCCTAATACGATACGTCAAATGTGTCATAAGAGTCTTGTCTTTCCGACTCAACTTCACAATCACAATTGCTCTTGACATGCACGCTATGCTAAACCTACCTATCGAAATGACTAAAAATTGTTACAAGGATTTTTTCACCAATATTAGAAGGGCCGTCCGTGTGGGGCTGACTTAATTATGAACCACATCTTTTATTAACACGGTGGGAACAAAAGATATGGCCATTGCTGGAATTATTCCCAATCAATTATCGCATTGTTGCGAAGCAATGTAATATTTGTTGTGTAATATTGTAAAGTAAATGAAAAAGCGGCATAATGAATGATGAGTGTCGTGAATTCTAAGCAAATCCCGATAATTATAGCACTGTGCAATCTCAGCTATAGAGTTTTGTTTTTGTTTTTTCACGAACAAATCAAATGGTGCCAAATTAATTAAAATGGCACTAAGTATGTCATTATTATGAGATTAAGAGTAAATTTAGGAGTTACTCTCCCACACAAAAAATCATCCGAACCTGGTGAATAAATATACTAATCTAGCAATATTAAATATCAAAGTCAGACTTTTTAATTACACATTAGGTAGAATCCACAACTATCACCCATTTAGTTATTTCACATTATAATTTCAGTAACGTTTAATGAAACCCAAATACATTATATTATCGTAATTCTATTTTGTTATATAAGCATTAATCATGCGACGATGTGAATTTTTGGAACGCGAATAAAGACGTGGATGAAGAGAAGAACATCTCCAACAGAGTTTTGGATTGTACCAATTGTGAGCTACATGTGCAAGAGAGAAGGTATAAAAAAAAAGAAGGAAAATATATTATAAAAATTAAGGATAATGATGAATGTACATGCCTTGGTGACATTCATTTTGACTCTCCCCTCACATGGAGAGTGTGGACCGCTTCATGTGAGGGGAGTGTCAAACTTGATGTACATTGTTGTCCAAAAATTAAATGCAGGATGTGTAACACTCTATCCGAAATTAATTATAAAAACATAAGTGTGGAGATATAGCACACCCTCGATACATCCTTTACTTTTTTTCCTTGTCTAACCCGTAGTTCAATTGGAGATACTCTAATATTCACGTTCAATTTTGAAATAAGTAGATTTAAAAACTACTAAATTCTTTAGCACTTGTTTGATTTTGATTTTTTGAAAAAGAAGATTTTTCCAAAGAATATAATTTTAATAAATAAGAAAAAGTTATTAATTTATTTATACAATTATTTTATCAAAGTATGTATAATTAAAAATATTTTTTTTAAAAAAATCTATATATCAAACCAGGGGTTTAAAAAAATAAAACAAATATATAAATCCCTATGTTTGATTTAGACAATGATTCCAGTAACGCGCTGTGACCCCAGCAGAAGTCAGCGCCAGCTTTACACTATGGCACGCCTGAAAACTCGCGTCTTTCTTGTTGCCTGTTGAAGTGGGACTCTACTTTACACCCTAATATATATGCCATTAATATACGAAATACACATACACTTGCAATATACAATTCCAAAAAATGAAACAAAACCTCAGTGAATAAATCCGAAATACGAACACAAGGTCTGACAGAGAAAAAAGCAGCAGTATCAGAGTGAAGAGCGCCACAGCTGTTCGTCTTTGATGCCTTTGTTCTTAACTAGGAAATTGACTCCTTCCACTCCCAACATTTTGCTACACAAATCCTTATTTTATACTTCAAATTTGTATAAGCATTGTATATACGTACACACACTAGTAAATATTTTGTAGGCGATGAAGAACTAGAAAAATCTGAACTTTGTGGGCAAGTCCCTTTTGGTTTTTGATTCCTCAGTGGAAAGTTAATGGCTGAACAAATCTGTCTCTTCACCAAGGTCAGTTCTCTTTTTTTGCTTCTATTTGTTTTCAATTAAAAGATTCAACCTTTGAATTTGTTCTTCAGAATATTTTGAAACTCTAGTCTAGGAAAATCTTTGTACTTCTTTAATGGGTTGGATTGAGTTCTCGAGTGAAGTATTTATAAATTTCCTTTTTCCATGTCTTGATTTGGGTCTGATACTGGAGTGAATTGTAGAACACTAGAACCTGACATTTAGTTTCTTTGTTGTTAAAACAGAGTGGATTTTACCTTGCATTTGGTTTCTTTTTCCATGTCTTGTTTTGGGTCTAATTTCCTTTTTCCATGTCTTGATTTTTCCATATCTAGAAGTAATGCTATGGGTATATGGTTTCGAAACTCTATATAGAACTACTTCATTTTCACGTCACACAGTTTTCTCTTAGTTTCCTGCTAATAGATCCCATTTGGATAGAGTAAAGAGTAAAAGTAAACATGTTTTAAGCTTTGTACGTATTATTTGGCCTTCCATTTTGTGACTGGAAAGATGACTATTTTTTAACCTGCGTGGCCTTTGACGTGTGTGGCAATGACTCTATTCCTATCTACTATTTGAGAGATTTTTAATTCTTCTGTTTTATATTGTGGAGTTTCAATGAATTAAATCTATAAGAAGAGCAAAGTCCAGTAGTTAGAGCCCGGATATCTAGCCTTTTCTATGTTGGTAGTTCGATTATGGAATTTATTTCTTCCTGTATTCCATCTATGCTAAGTTTCTACAGTTTACCTTATCTTATAGATCTTTTTTCCTCTTAATTTTTGTCTTACAGAAATTGAGGTGAAGGGCTTCTTTGAGATTCTTCTGCATTGACATTTGGCTTTTCTTTGGATGACAGGATACCATAATCGTAAAACCTTCCAAGAAATCCCCAGCTTTGTTAAGGATGACAGTCTTAGTGTTTGTGATGGCATGTGGTGTTTATATTTGCTCAATCTGTCTAAAGCAATCTAATTTTAGCATCAGCTACAAATTTCTAAATGATGAAATCATCGAGAGGACGCATTGTGACTATGGTATTGATAGATCTCAAACTCCTTACACGCACTATCCAAAGCCCAAAACTTTTAGCAGGTAATGATGAAATTTTACTTTCACTATAAGTCGATTCCCATTAATGTCTTATTGAGAGTCGATATGTTTTCTATATGCCAGGGTTGAATGTGCATGTAATCCTGTACGGCTCTTTGCCATCGTGTCAATGCAAAGATCTGGAAGTGGATGGTTTGAGACGTTATTGAATAGCCATACTAATGTAAGCTCAAACGGTGAGATTTTTTCTGTCAAGGAGAGGAGAAATAATGTTTCTTCAATCTTGGTGACACTGGATAGAGTTTACAATTTGGATTGGTTTACTAGCGCTTCCAAGAATCAGTGCTCAGCTGCAGTTGGCTTCAAGTGGATGCTTAATCAGGTATTTTATTACAAATATTCAAGCCTGGAGAGCATTATGTAATCTCTCTCCTACATACCTAATTATTTGTTTATAGTACATAGAAGTCGAAGCATTTCTTTTGCATAGTGATAGAAGTTTCGATTTTGTTCTTTTTATTTATTTATTGGTTTAGGTGGGAATAGGTTTACCATTGGCCCTATGCAAAGAGATAGGGGAGGTGGGGATGGGCTGCTATTTTAAAATTTTAAGATCTTTATGCTTACAATTGTGACTTACTTTCATTTTACTGATGTTAAAGACTGGTTTGGCATTTTCGGTTTGTAAAGACCAAAGAAAGCTAATATATCTATTAGAATTAGACCCCTAGTTTGTAGCATTTACTGTTTGATATGTATAGAAATTTCCCTTTAGGGTTACTCAATGGAGAAGTCTTCTTAGCTTGTGCCTCTCTGCATAAAATGAACAACCGTGAAATCTTGATAAGGAATTTGATTACCATTTTTAATCAATTTGCATTGGATTTTCCCTGGGGTCATATATTTTACTTATATACAACTATCTGTAACAGAATCCAGCATGCTTAATCACCACTTGTTTGCAGAAAGGAGAGGGAGAGGGAGAGGGAGATGGTAGAATAAAGTGTGACAATAGCACAATTTTCAGGCATGTGTTGACATCTAGTTAAGGGATGAAAAATAGCAATTTTAAATCTTATAGAAAGAAGTGATCAAGCGAGAATCTGATTGATGGCAAAGAAGTATTTAGGAATTGTATTTCAGTTTAGGCAGTGTCTTTCAACCGATGCTTGATGAGTTGATGGAAATGTATGGCAACCACCATTTTATCAAAGGCATAAAAGAGTTAATATCTAGAAAGAGAAAAAAAAAAAAAAAAAGCAAAAAACAGCAGTATTTTAAAGTTTCCTTCTTTCCAATCTTGTAATATTCTGAAAAGTAAATTCAATTTGTTACTGACTAGTCGATTACTTGTTGAATGTATTTTCCAAAAAAGTCTAAAATAGTCCTGGAAAGTGCTATAGATATGGCCACATGTTTCCATTTCTAAGGAGAGAACAAAAGAATAATTATATACTGGTAAGGTTCAATTTGGAAAATGTAAACAGATGAAAGATTATGCAGAATTTTGATTGAAGTTGAAGAAATTACAGTAAAAGAATAGAAAACAAATGCCTATGGAAGGCTGATACTCTCAATCTAATTCCTCACCCACTTTCTAAAATTGCCTGCCTCCCCTGCTTCTTCTACTTCTATTTATTGCACTCATAACTAACTAAGTCTATTCATCCACCTCTTTACTAGGTTCTGTTACTCCACTCCAAGCCAGCTGGTCATTCCTGCTTCTGGATCCTTCTAGAATAGGTAAACTGGATAGGAGGTCTATCATATAACTAAAGTTCAATATTGGGTTTTTGAGATGCTAACGAGCCTAGTGGTGATGCTTAAGTCCTCTGAATGCATTTTCTTAGATTTTCTTTCTTGCTTACACCCAATGTATATTTGGTATGCAGTGTACTCATTTGGTATGGTGTACTCGACAGGAGTTGGCAATATATTGAACAATATTTTAGCTTCCATCTTTAATACTGCCCTCCAATTTTCCAAACCAAACACGTTACTCTGTTTTTAACATTTTAACTTAATTTCTCTATTTCTACTGGCTACAGCCTACTAAATCTACCCTAATCTCAATAATAACCTCCAGTTTAAGAGCTTCCATATTCTATCATCACGAGTTTGAGATAAAAAGAGTTTCTCTCTAATTGAAAACTAAAATGAAATTCAAAAGGATAAGTTTGTGTAGACTGTATTTGCACGTATGCGGTTGAACCATCCATGACCAATAGCTGTTATAGAACAAACAACAAACAACTATACAACAAACAACAAACAACTATACAATCTTTCAGCTCCATTAAAAAAAATATGAAGATTGAGGAGCTTTGTTAAAAATTCAATCATATAAGCTCATTATTTCTATTAAAAAAATCTACAATTTTCTAAGCCCTTGTTTGGCACCTATTTAATTTATAAACACAATCAGTTAAACCTAATTTTCTACACATTTCGTGGGACTCACAAGTACTTCTCACTTTCCACCACTCATTTCTATATGTATAATTTAAACTGATTATAATCCATCCCCAAACAAGAGATAAGTTGATCCTTTTTTCTGCTTTGTGTACAATGTTGTAAGCCCTGATAAATAATGTTAGAGTTTTATTTGTTTGACTGTGGGCGCTGTGTTTAAGTTTTTGACAGTCAAAACTGATTTAACGTTACCAATGAAAGATTTGATAATTTGATGATGTAATCAGTGTGAGGAAGAGGACTGACATCCCCGTCCAATTTGAATGTTATCACATTTTTGGGAGATTCAGAACATGAAGTGATATGGAGTAGCAATAATAGCCCAAGTTTCAAACAGTCTTTTTGTTATGGAATACCTTCTTTTCATGCTCCTGGGCAACCCCTAGATTGGATGTAGTCTCGTGTGCCTGCAAAATACATTATTCTAATTATCTTGTTTCTTTAGTTGATAGTTGTCTTTTGGGGAAAATGCCAACCTGCACCATTATTGTTGGACACTGTAAAGCCTATAGAGTAGTACACTTCACCTCGGCTGTGGATCAACCTATCATAATATCCACACTTGAATTAGGTTACCATAACATTCCTATCATATATGAAGGATTTTATGGAGGTTGGGAGGGGTGGGAAGGTTGAGGGGGTTGGTGCAGACAAGACAGTGGTGTGTGAAAAATCATCTAATCTCCTTATTCATTATGGTGAAAAATCTGCAGCAGCAAGTGGACATTGTTCTAAGGGTGAATCATCTTAAATCTGTGTTTGCTTTGCGTGTTTCTGATTTTGTTTTGCTTTATATTATTCCGGTAATTGGGACTAGGGCTCAATCACTAACAATATTGAGAGATGCAGGGGTTGATGGAGCACCATAAAGAAATTGTAGAATATTTTAATGATAGAGGCGTGTCAGTCATATTTCTTTTCAGACGTAACTTGCTGCGACGGATGGTTTCTGATCTGGCAAATTCTTATGATCGATATGCTAAACTTCTGAACGGAAGGCACAAGTCACATGTGCACTCACATGAAGAGGTTCTCTACTTACTCCCATTTCTTCCCCAAGGATGACTATTATTATCAAAATCACAATCTCTTTACCTGCGTCTTGTAGGCTAATACACTTTCGACATATAAGCCAGCGATCAATTTAACATCTTTGGTAGAGGATTTAAAGCTAATGGACAAGATAGTTTTGGAGGCCCTGGAGTATTTCAGCAGCACTCGGCACTTCATTATATACTATGAAGATCTTATAAAAAATCGAACTGTATGTTGCTTATTCAACTTCATGAAGAATCTTGGTATCATTTTGGTAACTCATTGAATTCGTTATGATCTTTTCCTCTAGATACCTGTAAGAATGAATTGATTAACAAAATTTCCTTTCCAAACTATTTGTAATCACTTCTGAGAATCATTTGTTCTTATGAAGCTAGACTAGCTTATAAGTAATTTCATTTGTCCCAGAAGTATCACGAAATATTCCATGGCCATAAATTCATATTTATATTTCATGTCTGTTGCAGAAATTGGTTGACGTTCAAGAGTTTTTGAGGCTTCCACAAATGGAGTTAACTAGTCGGCAGGTTAAAATACACAAAGGATCGTTGTCGGATCACATCAAGAACTGGGATGATGTCAACAAGACACTTCGAGGAACTACATACGAGAGCTTTCTTCACAATGACTACTGATTAAAGTCCTTTCTGTTCGAGGAAATGAACAAGTACTTCAACTAACTTTCTTTCGGTAGCTGACCATTATAGAATCGTACACCAAATGGGTGACATCAATGAAATGTTGATGTCGTTCTCAGTCGAATATTAGCCCAGTCCGGGCTATGTTCTTTTACTTACAACCATTTTTTCCATTTCTTTTTGTCCTCTCAAATTATACAGGCATATGTATAGCTTTGTAACATATCCACGTATTGGCATTGCGAACGGAACGTGAAATCCTTTTATACCTGGTTTATTAGTTGTGTGAGCTTGATCTTGTTAGTTACATTCTTCGTGTTAGGAAGTTAAAGGACAAGATTATATGACACCATATAAAGTAATGACAATTCACTATAATATGGAGAAATAATATAAATATATTGTGTTTGCAATATTGTTTAACTTATCAAACTTGTAATGAATAGCTAACTATATATAGGATACATTGTCAAATTCTAATTATAACGTTAAAGATGAAAAGAAAATCAAATGCGTGGAATAAGTAAAATAATCTTCGGTCGGAATATAGTGACCCTCGAGCGCCAATTTGGTGCTGAGGGAGCGAAGCACCCGCTGCTCCAGAGGTGGGTCCATGGTGAGCAAGCTCCAGACTCCTTGCTTTGAGTGCTCAAGTGAAAGCCCGACGGGCAGTGAACGAAAAAATGTCAATCATTTTTGGTCTATATTTTGACCTCTTCCAAGCACACTTCAACGAATCTATGAAAGCCCAACTGGAATTTTTCTTTCGGGGCTTGAGATCAGGGCATCATCCCTCCCTCCGCCCCTAAGTTAATTATATTCGATTCTTATTGAGTTTCGTAAATAGTGGTGGAATAAGGAATTTTCTTTTTGGGGGCCTAATTTCTTAGTAATACAATTTTTGGATCGAAAAATTGTTAAACGGCAAATTCAAAAACATGAGGCTAATATGTGTTAAACAATCCGGAGAGATAAGAGAAAAAGAGGCTAGGGTTTTATTGATTCTGCATAATGTAATCGAATAATGAAAACCTAGATACAAAGAGATTATATATAGTCTAAAATAAAAGAAACTTAAAAGACTATTCTACCCTTAATAAATAATAAAAACAAAATAATCATATATTTCTTAACAATATGACCGTTCGAAATGAATTTAATAATCTTATTCTTATCATTTAACATCTATTACACTATTTGGTACTGCCATTTCTCACATTTTTAGTGATTTTTGGATTATACAGCGCTACACTACACATCAGCTGCATATGTAGTCTGCCGAGTGAGTTGATTACGCAAAAATTAAATTAGACAATAAAATGACCACCATGTCTTGTAATTCGTTCATCTTTAGGAGGGCATATTTCGTAATTCATACATTAAAAACCTACTGGACTTGGTTGCCTTTCCAAAAAGGGCAATTATGTTATATATATATATACATACACATCACATTTTAATTACATTAAATGTCATTAATCGTTGTTCTTTATCACACTTGTATCCTTGATTTTTTTCTTCATTACATTCTTATTTTTAATGTTTCATTAATAAAAAAAATCTTGTTCTTAATCATGATTTCCGTCCAAACGCAACCCCCCGACCAACGAACGAAAACCACGAAATGACAGTTCAGATGCAAAGGATGTAAATGTTTTTCTACCCACAGAACCAGGAAACAGTCCTGGAACTGGTCACTCTTTTCCATCCCAATAGGAAAACGTTCGTGGAAAGATTGACGATTTTGGACACAGAATCTGGTCCCAGTCCCGACATAGGTCATTCTTTTGCAAACAAGACCACATGACAAAATACATAAAAACATTGCACATGTATAAATAGATTTATTATCGCTTGTATGATAACTTATTTCTATTAGCAGCAGATGTAGGTGCATTATTAATTATTTTCGATATTTCTTTCAAATAGTTTTGTGAGATTCGGTTAAGTGATTCTGTTTGATGTATAATTTAGAACTGGTTTCATAGACAATTATCTAAATAATTTTTTTTATACATAATCTCTCTACGTTTATTATGTTACAACTTTCTCATGCATTACGTGCACATCAGTCTGTCTGCATGTTATTGTGTTAATTAGTTAACATGCAGAAGTACAATCCAGTGACAATAAGAAAAATGAGCGGAAAAATGAGCAAAAGTATTAATGAATCATGTCCATTTTATTGATCTCCATGCTTTCCTACCCTTCATAGGTATGTATTATGTTTTACATGTTTATTGTAATAATATAGGCATGTAATTAAACCCCTGTACCAAGATCTTTAGAATTCTATAATTTTCACTCATAGAGAGAGAGAGTTTTTATTGGGCTTTAAAACTACCCATTTTCCATCAACGTGTGCAATTAAAAAAGTGGAAATTACACCAAACCCTACTTTTGAAAATCAAAATTCTAAAATCAGATATGATGTTTAACTTTTCAAAAATCAGATATTTTATATTTATATATTATATATTAATTTTATAATTTTCATTACTACCCTAATTAATTTCCCCCAAAACCGTATCTTCTTCTGTCTCTCTCTCCTCAGCCTTCATCCTCCTCATTTTCTCTCACTTCTCCCTCCCTCCCCCTCTCTCCCCCCAAAATAGCAGACATCGGAGGAAGGTCGCCACCAGCAAACCGCGATGGCACCTCGCGCCTTCTCTCGTTCCCAATCCATCTCCACGTTGTGCCGGCGACTTCTCTTCGACGACCTCTTTCTCCCCTTCTCTTCGCGGCGCTGCTACCGGCGATTTGACTCTGCCCTAATTCGCAGCAGCGTCGCGACGCTGCCCCATGGAAATCGACTGATTTCTGATTCGAGGCAGATTTCGATGGAGATCGTGTATGATTGAAGTCGTGTGTTAGCAGATTTCTATGGAGATCGATGTTGTGTAATTTGTGTGGTGGTGCTGGAGATGATGCGGAGGCGGCGGTTTGTGGTGGTAAATCCGTTGTGTCGTTTGCGATGGGTGTTTGGGCGGTGATGGTGGTGGGCGTGTGTGCCGTTGCTGGTGGTGGTTGTAAATGGTGGCGGTGTTTTTAGTTGGTGGTGGTGTTGACGGTGGCAGATCTGAGTTTTTGTGGTTTGAAGTGACGTGGTTTTTGTGAAGTGGTTTTTGTGAAGTGAAGTGAAGTGGTTTTTGTGGTTTGAGTTTCTCTGTTGGCGGTGTGATGCTCGTCGCGATGGTAGTTACTGGTTGTGGTTGGCGGTGGTTGGTGCTTAGTGGCGGGATGGGGAGTGGGTGCTGTTGGTGTGTAGTAGTGGTCGTGGTGATGTCGATATTTTTAGATGATGGTTTATTGCCGAGAGGTGGTGGTGGTGGTTTCGGCGACGTGGCTATTTGTTGGTGGTGGTGCTGTTGTTATGGTGGCGGCGGTTAGCGGGTAAGGATGGTCACAATGGTGGTCACGAAAGTCGGTGGTGGTAACAATGGTGGTCACAGAAGTGACCGATGCTGTGACCTTAGCCATATACTGTGACCGATGCTGTGACTATCACTAAAAACGTGAACCATGCCTAAAAAAATATTCTGTGACCTGTGTTGTGGCCATTTGAGATAAACTTGTGACTATCAATAAGAATCTGAGTCATTTGAAAATAAAATGGGACTATTAACAAAACTGTGACCTTAGCCATGTGCAATATATGTACTGTGACCGATACTGTGACCATTTGAAAATAATCTGTGACTATTAATAAAAATGTGAGACGTGATAAAAATGTGAGACGTGAGCCTTATTTTGTTATCAATTATTATAAACAAAAAATCATGTGTTGTGACCTGTGACCTTCATATTTGTGACACTGGATTGTGACTTGTGACACTGGTGTGACTGGATCGTGACTTGTGACCTGGACTGTGACCGTACAAAAAATTCATGTCATCGGAATAGTCGTCGGAATCGGAGCAGTCGTCGGAACAGTCGCCGGAATAGTCACCGGAATCGGAGTGGTCGCCGGAGACGTCGCCGGAATCGGAGACGTCGCCGGAATCGGAGACGTCGCCGGAGCAGTCGTCGGCGTGGTGGGGTGGTGGTGGTGGGGGTGGGGGTGGGTTAATTTTATATATATATTATATATTTATTTATATCTTTTTATATATTTAAATAAATAAATAAATATTTATAAATATGTGTATATATAGGTTAAAAAATCTGATTTTTGAAATGTAAAAGTTGTTTTGTTATTTTTGAAATAGGGTAAAGATAAAGTAGGGAAAGTGAATTTTTCCCTTTTAAAAATCGCCACTTTTCAATGGGCCAATTAGATTTTTGCAACATAAAACCACTTAAATTAATTCTTTAATAATATTACATGGGCTACAATGAAATTAGTCTTACATTCTCCCACTTGACCTGTATAATATTGCCTCATTATGTGGTCTATAATATAATGCACATATCATGAGCTAAAATCCCTCGTACATTAGTCACTTAATATGTCATACTTAAGTGAAGACTAATAAGAGTCCTAGCGATCGTATACCATCATTTCGATATATTTCCTTCCATGTACCGCGATACTTGTCCTCACTTAATATGATATGTAATGAGAAGTTCGATAATTGTATTAAAATAATGTCTTCAAAAAGACTATCGCTGTCTCCATTCACATAATTCATTCATTCATTCATGTACATGTACCAACAATTAAGAATAGCTATCATTTGTTTGCATTCCAATTCGTTTTTATGACATTGAATGAGACTAAATTTGTCTCATTTCTGAATTGGAATGGCACTCGTTGAACATTTTTCCATCTTAAATCTCTCTATCGACATATGCTTTCCGAGACAACCCTAAGAATCTTTGTGACTTGTCTCAGAATATCTCAATTCCAATCATATAAGTTACTTTTTCCATATCTTTCATTTCAAAATTTTTAGAGAGAAAGTTCTTAGTCTCGTATAATAGACTAAGATATTAATAGCTAGCAATATGTCATTAACATACTGAATCAAGAAAATAAACTTTCTCTTACTGACCTTTAGATATAGACATTGATCAACAATGTTTTCCTTAAATCCAAAGTAAGTAATGGTATTGCTGAACTTAAGATACCATTTACGGGAAGTTTATTTAAGTCTCTGTATTGATTTCTTTAACTTACACACCATGTGTTCTTTTCTTTCAACTGAAAAATCTTCAAATTGATCCAATACACATTTTCATCCAAATTTCCATTTAGAAGGCGATTTTTACCCTCATTTGATGTAGTTCTAAGGCATAATGAGCTACTAAAGTCATTATAATTTTGAGCATGTTTTTCTTGAAGATTGGCGAAAATGTCTCCTTATAATCAATGCCATCTTTTTGAGTAAAACCTATGAGTCTAACTTTATATCGTTCTATATTACCATTAAAGACGAGCTTGATCTTAAAAATTTTACGTGATCCCAGACTTCATTATGTTCTATATATTTCAACTCATCTTTCTTACCATCTAACTACTTAATACAATTAGCACTCTCAGTGGCTTGTGAAAATGAAATTAGATCGTTATCAACAATTTCCACGTTAAATTTATACTCCTGTAGGTAAACCGGATAATCGTAAAAAATATCAGGTCTACATCGTCTTTGTGATCTTCTTAATGCTATTTTTTGCGGTTCATTTAGTTTAGGTTTATTAATAGCAACTTTATTGTAAGGTGTTTGATCATTTATTTGTTGCTATAGCAAATCATCATGCCGTTCATCAATATGAGGAACAACATTAGAAGAAGTTGCTAGTAGAGAAACTTGAACTCCAACTTCTTATATTTCCACATTTCATGATTCTAAACTCCCGCTAACTTTTCTATTTTCAATGAACCTAACATTTTTTGTTTCAATACCTCTAGTACTATGGTTAGGATAATAAAATTTACATCCCTTTGATTTTTTTGGAGACCAATGAAAGTTCCACTTATTGTTCTCGAGTCCAGTTTCTTTTTATGTGGATTATAAATTCTTACTTCTACAAGGCAACCCCAAACATGTAGGCACCTTAAACTGGTTTCCTTCTAGTCCACAATTCAAAAAATGTCTTTGGAATTGCCTTAATAAGAATCCTATTTTGCAAATATATAATAGTCTTTAATGCATATATCCCCAAAGAAATTGGTAAAGAAGATTGCTTAACACACAGCTAACCATTTCTATTAGAGTATAATTACGCCTTTTAGCTACGCCATTCTATTTTGGTGTGTGACATAGTGTATTAAGAACATATGCAATATTTTTCAATAAATTTAACAAATGGACTAGAGTGTTGTCCAATATCGTCATACTTTCCTTAATATTCACCATCTCTATCAGATCTAATAATTTTCACATTTCTGTCTAACGTCGTTCAACTTCATTGATAAATATCTCTAAAACATTTATAACTTGAGACTTTTCATATAGCATATAGATATAACTGTAAGGTAAAAAGTCGTCAATAAAGGTGATAAAATACTTTTTCTACCAAATGATGGAACATTAAAAGGCCAACATATATTGGTATAAATTATCTCAAGAAGCTGCGTGCTTCTTATGGCTTCTTTCATTGTATGTTTAGTTTGTTTACCCTTAAAACAATTCCCACAGGCTCCAAGATCAGTAAAATCCAAGTCAGAAAGGATTTCATTTTTTACTAATGTTTCTATCATTTCTTTGGATATGTGATCCGAACGTTTATGCCTCAAGTTAGCATATCATTCATTCATTAAACCACGTTTAGTACCAACATTAAAATAGCAGAACTAATAAGATGATTTTGTTTAAATAAACTTAAACATCCATTTTTATCACTATAGAAATATCCAACAACATCAAGTTTCGATAAGAAAACTAAATTACGAGAAATAAAAAGGTACATATAGAGTTTGAAATAAATGTAAATGATGCCCAGTATCTAAAATCAAATGATAAGTTCCAATGACTTCAATTGGAGCTTTGACTCGATTGCCCATGAGGACAAAATTTTCACTTGAATTTATGATCTGGATTGAAAGGAATCCTTGCATTGCTTTGGTAACACGGGTGGTATATCAAGAATTAATCCACCGAGTATTATAAGGAATTTCTATCAAATTAGATTCGAAACATATATGAAAAATAATATTACCTTTACTCCATGCCTTATGTTTCAGGCAGTCCCTCTTCTACTGAAAATGGCACATATATGTTGTGTTCCTTATTGTAGATTTGGACACAAGACTCGTTTATATTTAATGGTCCTTGCTTAATGCCCATTCCAAATATTTTCTTATATTTCTTTCTAGCTCATTAACGACTTACGAGATAAACATAATAAGTTCTTGTCTCCTCTTACACGAGCATACCATGCAATTAATTCACATTCCATTTGTGCTTTAAGGTATTATGATTCGTATGGAATGGACCATACTGAGGAGGCATGTAATTCATGATAAACAGTATTAGGAATTTCTCATCCACAGTCATTCCAAGAGTTTTAAGTCTTGCTGCAATGTTATTCATTTCAATAACATTCTCATGCATGGTATGAGAACCATCAAATTTTATGGTCGTTAAGGTATTCATTGTATCCCAACAAATGACTTGTTAGCTGTTTGTGAATGTTCTTCCACAAATTTCATGTATTCCTCAGCAATCTCAATTTTAAGGATATTGGACTTTATATTCCTTGCTAAGATCATTCACATAAACATCATGCATAATCTGTTTGAACTTTCCCAAACATTATGGAAAGATCTTTCATCATAAATGCTCTCATCAGTGAGATCGGCATGTTTCTCAACTTAAAGTGCCAAGTCTCAATTCAAAATAACTAAGTTGAATTGGACTTGTTTACACCTGTTAGAGAAATTGAACCCATTGAACAATAGTACAGAAGAATCATTCGAATGTAGAGAAACGAGAACGAATACTGCAAAAATATATAAAATGCTCTAACATTAATGCTTTGAATTTTAACTTAAATACTTGAATTTAGATTTAGATAACATAGCATTAAACATATACCATATTTCTATTTTGAGTGATAATACGTTATACTATCGTAATAAACATAATTATACCAATTTAATTTCACTTAGTTGGTAATTAAATGTACTCCAATTAAACATGTCTGATATCTTTAGATGTACAAAACACATCAAACTAAATACATCAAGTAAACACGATCATGTTCAAGATAAATAAAATTATTTGATCATCATTTGGACGATACATAACAAATTTATAATTTATGAATGTCAATATTCTCTTGACAACAATAATCCTAATATAATCTTCATTTATAAACATTAAACTATCAAGAGTAATTGATAAATAAATTATGCAATTTAATATTCGTAATACCATAAGGTTTGACCTCTTTGATGACTTAACAAACAACATTAATCGAACATTAATTACATAAGTATAACATTTATCACTTAATGTTTCTAGTTATTATCTTCTTTATTCATATATTACACATTCTCATTTAACCACAAAACACGCAATAAATCCATCACTTGACTATTAGCATTTTTGAGCAATAAACAGAACATATGTCATCATAATCATAATTTAATTAACGATTGTGTTATATGTAAATAACAAGTTACATAATGATTTATCAATAGAGATGTTGCTAGATTTAATTAAATCAAAATCTTATCAATGAAATAAATTCCCCACCTCCAATTTGACACTCCGTCATTATGTAAAATATTATGTAAATAGTTATATATTAGAAATACTTTCCTTTAATTAATCATGCACATATAAAATTGAAAATCAGCATTTTAAAAAGCTTGACTAGGCTCGAAACTCGGGCAAAACACTTCGCTTCACGCTTAGACGATTTTTTTTTTTTCAATTTTTAAACTGTTGAATTTTTTCCTTCATCCTTTTCATCTTCTCTAGACGCGCTTCATTAGTTTTTTTTATTTTTTTAAAAGTATTTTATTTGACTTTAGCTCATTAATTTATTTATTTTTTTAAAAAAACTCTCATTCGACGTTAATTTCAAAATTTTAAAAGATTTTATCTGTACAAAATTTAAAAAATGACTTTATTTTAATTAGTTAAATAAAATTTAAGTTATGATATTATCTACATCATGTAATTATGATCTTGAGACTCGTTATTTTGTTGCAAACTCGAAAAGCATGTATGAAATTCCTATAAATCTATAAAGTAAGAATTGTCTAGTTGAAAATTGAAATTATGAAAAATATTCTAATTTTTGCATTTCGAAAACTTGAAAATTGAATAATTAACTAATGATAGGAATTATTAAGTAAATATTGAATTTTATAATTTTAGATGTTTGATATGTATTATTTTAATTATTAAATAATTTTTAAAATAATTAAAAATTTAACATAATATTGAAAATAAGAAAACATTTTTTTACATCCAAGTCTCGTCTAAGCTCACTTAAAGTCGCAAAGTTTGGAGTTTGCTTTCACCACTAACCACGTTTTACGCTTTTTAGGACATTGTTGAAAATTCATATGATTATGAATCATTTTGCTCCCGACCTACATTCACATGCGAGCCGGATATGAGTGAATTAAAATGACAAAAAATGCTCCCATATTGTGTGTGATGTAAGGGATGATGGCAGCATAGCATTGTTGAAAACTGAAAATGACTCCATCAACTTCCCAAATTATCTAAACAATGTACGGCTGGAAGTCATTCTTGAAAAACGAAGAAAACAATCTTTTTTTAAACTAATCATAATTCCAGAATCTTGAGAATCATTTTCATAATAAATGCACTTTTCAGATGACAACTAATTCACGCTTCCTTTGTTTATGGACGCCAATTCACGCTTTTTTTTAATGAAATTCAGTACAACAGTAGCAAAAAATATTCAGCAGCCGAACATTTTATTCTAATTTTAAACCTCAATATATAAATTTATAAGAAATAATTAAGAATTAATAAGCGAAAAACGAAAATCTTTAAAGGAAAATTAATGATTTCATAACCTTGGCTTTAATACTACACGTAAGCAATTAAACCCTAATACTAAGATCTTTAGAATTTTATTATTTTCACACACATATAAATTGATCGAGAAACATATCTCGATCCATAGCAATTAATCAGAAGATTTGAATATGCAATAAGAAATAAGAAAAATCAAGAAACTGTTGCCACCCTTTTCCTCTCTATAATTTAACTAAACTAATTTGATGGAATACCTTCACATTATGGACACAGAGAGACGGTTTCTATTAAACTTCGACACAACGCACTTTTCAGCAAAGTGTACAGTTAAGAAATTGTCACTTTTCAATGGATCAATTTTAGCAAATATAAAACTACTCAAATTAATTTTTTAATAATATTACACGAGGCCACACATTGCAAGACTAATCGGAGTAAAAAAATTAATTAATTGTTAATGCCAATTGCCAAAGGAGACGACTAATTGGCGTGGAATATTGATTTATTGGTACTGCAGAAAAGAGACCATATTATCTATCAGTGGAATATATGTTTTAGCACACATTTTGTAAAGTAAACTTAATTGGCGTGGAATGTTCTCAATATGATTCAGCAAACCATTTATAAACTAAACTTGAACCACAAGAAAGAGGGTGGTTTTGACTTCAAATTGTCTGCCGAAAGTATCTGAAATACGAGCCATCCACATTAATTATAAGTAGACATAATTAAGTGGAAACCACATTAATTTAACAAAAATCAGAGAATAATTACCACCCGTCAAAGCACGTAAACTGTAAAGTCAATGTTAATCAATTTATTCCTTGTACTATGTTATATATGTTGTGCATGGACACTACTCTTTTCAGTCAAGGTGGGGGTGACCTCCAAAAAATACAGAAAAAGGAAGTGAAGGAGTCTGAGAGTACAAAAGTAAATAAACAAATAAGCTAACTTATATATTAGGCCCTGTTTGGTATACATTATTTTTTTCATTCTCATTCTTCTACTCATTTTCAACCACACATTCTTCAATAAAATAATATTTTCCATCACATCAATAACTTTTCCTTCATTTTTACTTAATTCTCTTTTCGGCCCTGGTGCAACAACCTCCAAAAATATAAAAAAGAGAAACAATATAGCAAGTAAAGAGAGAACATGAAAGACATACAATTTGGAGTAACTGACCAAACAATAGATATATCTAGGTGTTCGAGCTAATTATGAAGGTAAGAATTGACTAGGGAGTTGATCACAAATGCTAGTCATGCAGTCTACAAAGAAACTCCTCGATATCTTGTTCGATCTAGACATCTTATAAACCTTTATCTTTGGTCAAACTTGTTAACAAGTAGAATCGTTCCAGGTTTAATAAGTCCCACGAGTTCACATATATACTCTTTTATAGACTGATTCGTGTTAAGAAATATATGATTATTTTGTTTTTACTCTTTATTAAGGATAGAATAGTCTTTTAAGTTTCTTTTATTTTAGACTATATATAGTCTCTTTATATCTAGGTTTTCATTATTCAATTACATTATGCAGATTCAATAAAACTCTAGCCTCTTTTTCTCTTTCTCTCTAAATTGTTTAACAATTCGAACTCTCACAATTATGCACTTGGACATGACAAGTGTCAAAGCCATATAATAACAAGGATCGTGATTACGGTGAATCAAGTGCAGTACAAATTGCACTCCTTGTTTCTCGAGAACATAGAAAGCTTACTGTTTTACACCCTTAGTTGAAGATCAGATCGAGCCTCCTTCTATGTACTATATTTTTATCTTTATTAATAAAACATGCCTCTATGACGTGCTTACTTGAGAGCTCGAGTGAGCTCGGTCCTCCTCCTTATGGCTGTAGACTCAACTACTTACTGGATCTTGTTTTGTAGAGATATTCTGATATTCAAAAAAAAAAAAAAAAGGAGATAAAAACAGAACCATCCAATATAGTTTAACACTACGGATATTTTTTTATTTTCATCAGACTTTAATGATATGCACTTTCAATGGTTAGGAACTTGTCTGGCCAAGCTTTTCCTGGGATTAAAATGAGAAAACAGAACGTTGCGTGAGAGAGTGGAAGTCAAAAAGTGCGGCCCTACGGTAGATCTTTACATGATGTGATACCCAAATGCTATAAATACCTACTGCAATCGAAACATTCAGCTCCAAAACAACAAACCTCTCTCTCCTAAACACACACACAAATTAAAGCAGCAAAGCTTGCTAATTTCATGGCCTATATTCAAAGCATCTCGATATTGCTGATCCTTCTTGCAGGTTTTTCCTGCCTTCCAATTCCCCTCACCAAGGCAAGGCAGTTTAAACTGCTCAATAAACAAGAAAAACATGATATCCCGGCTTCTCTTCCTACCAATGCTTCCCCTCATGTTCTAGGACAAAAGCGCATCCCCCCACCAACGAATGAAAAACACGAAATCGACAGTTCAGATGCAAAGAATGTACCCACAGAACCAGGAAACAGTCCTAGAACGGGTCACTCTTTTCCATCCAGAAAGGAAAACGTTCAAGGAAAGATTGACGATTTTAGACACACAGAATCCGGACCCAGTCCTGGTATAGGTCATTGATCTTTTGCAAACAAGACCATAGAACAAATAAATGAACATGCATCGCACGTGTATAAGTAATTTATCATCGCTTGTCTGATATCGTATTTCTATTAGTAGCATATGATGTTTGATGTATTCTGTTTGATGTATAATAGATATGTCATCGCTTGTATGATAGCGTATTTCTATTAGTAGCATGTTCCGTTTGATGTATAATTTGGGACCCGTTTTATAGCCAATTATCTAAATAAATTTCTTATACATAATCTCTCTTTCTATATATTTATTATGTTACAAGTTTCTCAGGCACGAGTGCACATCCTTGTGTCTGCATGTTTTGGTGTTAATTACTTAACATGCAGAAGTACAATCCAATTACAAGAAGGAAAAAAATTAAGAAAAATGAGCAGAAAAATAAGCAAAGGTATTAATGAATCATGACCACATATTATTGATCTCCATGGTTTCCTAGCCTTCATAGGCATGTATTATGTTTTATATTTTTATTGCAATAATATATGCGACTTTTATTTTTATTTAAAAAGTAGAAGGAAAAAAAAATTGCGCCTTAGCTAATCCTTGTGGCGCAATATACTCAAGATCCAATGGAGGGCACAACTAGTAGAAATGGGTTATTTACGTAGAAGAATATACTTTCGATTGGCAAATTTATAAATTCATTTGTAAAGACGAATATCAGTGACTCCCACAAAATATGTTGATAATAACTGACTTATAAATGTGTGATTGAAACTAATATTTGATTTTAGTTGAATTTATAAATCATATATAAATTTGTTGCCACACGGAGGATGAGCTTTTGTTAAAATAAATATATAAAAAGGTGGAAGAAAATGTTCGCAGATTCTAACTGGGCTGTGAAACACTTCGGTAAGAAAAATTACTTTGCAAGATTCATGCTCATAATAGTTTACCAAGATTTTCTTTTTATTTTATAGTACTAGCAAATTATGAAAATGAAACACTAGAAGAAATAAAGTAACATACACTACAAGAAAAAAGACCTTTTGCAACATGCAAAAGGCAACATTCATCAATTACATGTTGCTAAAAGGGGTATATGGCAACGTTCAGCAAGTGTATGTTGCTACTGATTGACAAAATTGAGTTTTGACAACGTTTTTTAATTAATGTTGCTAATACACCCTTTTACAACGTTCGCGTTTCGTTGTCTTTAAATTTTTTTTTGCAACGTTCAATGTACGTTGTCCTAGATTAGTTTTAGCAACGTGCAATACACGTTGCCATTAGATGTTTTAGCAATGTGCATTTGAACGTTGTCATTAACCTTTTTGCAACGTTCAAATGCACGTTGCAATTAATAATTTTAGCAACGCGCGTTCATTACATGTTGCTATTAGATGTTTTAGCAACGCGTATTTGAATGTTACCATTAACCTTTTTGCAACATTCATTGCACGTTGTCATTAATAGTTTTAACAACCTGCATTTGAAAGTTGCCATTAACTTTTTTGCAACGTTCATTGCACGTTGTCATTAATAGTTTTAGCAACGTGCATTTGAACGTTGCCATTAAGTTTAATTGTAGGAGGGGGACTTCCTTTGCAATAATTAGTTATAATATACGTCTACATGGGTTATATATATAATCCATGTAGACGTATAGTATAACTAATTATTGAAAGGCGATTACGAGCCAAAAAATAAATCACCAAAAATTAATTTTGCATCAAAAGCTCGACTTGAACGTACACATTTTCATCTCCAAATTTGACGATTTTATTATTAATTTTAAAATATTAAAAATTCTACGAGAGATTCACAGCCTTTGACTGGCTACTGGCATAGTATAAATCAGCCACAAAAAGGGGAAATCTTGAAGAATATCGTCAGGTATCCCAGATGTCTCTATGGATTCTTTGAAGAATATGAGGCTAAGAATTAATTCTTACAATTTTCAATACTAATCTTTAGCCTTTTCCGCAAAATCGTCCACAATCATCAACTTGCATGTGAATTACTTCTGTGATTCTTGTATTTAAGAATTACACAGATTCGTTTTTTGACCATTCATTCAAAATTGCATGTTAAAAGTAAAAATTATATTGTATAAAAAACAAATTATTCTAAGGTAAACTATTTTTTTTTTTGTTTTCCAGAAAATGACGTTTTGTTCTTTTACCTACTACCATTTCTTTGTCCTTTCAAATTATACAGGCATTACGAACAGAATGTGAAACCCTTTTATACCTGTAGACTGCAAAATGGAAAAAAATAAAAGTAAAATTGTAGAACTTCTAAATATGACATTGAAGTGATCTCGTTTATGGGTTATTAAGTTCCATAAAAATGCGTGACAGTGTGAGCTTGATCTTTCCATTGTGCAAAAAGATAAGAATTTAAGGTTTTTAGGTATTATGCAATATTCATTTGATTTTCCGCAAGGAGAAAATGAAGTAATTGTGGGTAGAATGTAATATTCATTCAGTGGCGGACGGAGTCATTGCTGGTTAAAATTTGAAACTAGGGTGGAATAATTTTTTTATTTGGAGTAGGCTAATATATTTTTAAATATTTAGACATGGATTTTTTTTTTTTTTGGAGACCCAGGCATCCATCCCATCCTCCGCTCATGCGTTTATTATAGCCCCCGTTGGGTTCTCATTAAATTTTAATTTATTTTTTTCTCTTCTCTTATCAATCATACAATCTCAATAAAATAATTTTATATGTAAATCAAAAAATTTTAGTTACTTTTTGAACACACATTCTCCAAACAAAAAAAAAAAAAAAAACTATTTTAAAAGAACTATGCTGGATGTACAGAAAGAATTGCACCAGAAATTCACCAGAATACACACATTTGGTGGGCCCCGCGCATTTTTAATTTTTTTAATCACATGGTGGGTCCTACACATTTCTCTCTATTTTGACAATATTTTGGTGGCTGGCTGCCTTCTGTACACTGGGGAAAAATCCATTTTAAAATCATTTTTTTTCCTAATAATGGGGAGCTCAAATCAGGGAAGTGTACATGGGTCCCATATCAACAGCATATTCTGAACTGATTATCATAAATTAAATTAGACAATAAAATAATCCAGCGCCCCTTTAGTAATTCGTTAATCTTGTTTCCGATAATACATACATAAAAGAATGAAGGCTGCTCCTAATTTGTCAGATGAATGCTTGAAAAACTGAAAATTTGCGGGCTAAATTGCCCGATTGGGAGTTAATACCCTAAATAGTCATCTAACTTTGTCAAAAGTTCTCGGGAGGTCACCGAATTTCAAAAATTTCTTCATTAGTCACTAAATTTTGCAAAAAGTTCATAGGAGGTCACTAGGGGTTTCCAAAAGTCCCGAACCGAATCGGACCGAACCGAATCCAAATCGAACCGAATCGAGCGGTTCTTCGTAAATTAAATACCCGAACGGGTACCCAAATCGAGAACCGATAGGTTTGGGTTGGGTCTCGGGTCTAGACCAAGAACCGAAACTAAATAAATTTTTTTATTTTTTTATATTGAATTAATTAAGTTTTTTTTTTCTAAATAAATTAACAAATTAATTAAATAAATCAAATTATTTCATATTTTTAATTTTAAAGCCCAAAACCAAATCATTTTTAAAGTATTAGCCCATTTTAACAACCCAAACCCAACAAAAAAGGTTGGTAATAAATATATATTATATTTTTTCATTAAATCTTATTAGTTGAATAATTTTTCTTTTATTTGTGTTTGTTAATTGTGTCTTTTCAATTATACTTGTAGAGTTTCTTAACATGACAAGTCAAGCAATTGATAATTAAATCAAATAGTTGGTAAATATTACCAATACTTAAAAATATTTTATTTTTATAACTTTTAATTTATATTTCATTTTCTTTATGCAGGCAGTCTGCTTGAAGCAAATGAATTTACTTTTTGTAGTGTTGCTGTAATATTAATATCTACTTTTTGATATTTGTACACATTGAATTAATCTTATTGAAAGGTTAGTTATTTATATATTTTTGAATTGGACTACGTTAATTTGTAAAAGTTACAAAATGAAATATCATTAGTTGTATTTATGTAGTGTTGCTGTAAATATTTAAAAAAAATTAATTATGGTACGGAATCGAACCGAATCGAACGGAATCGAATCGAACCGAACAGAATCGAACCCGAACGGTTCCATAATTATATTTGGACCCGACGGGTCCATTTATTAAATACCAGAAAATTTTGGGTAGGTTCGGGTCTTTTCAGAATCGAACCGAACCGACGTACGGACAGCTCTAGAGGTCACTGAACTTCAAAGCTACGCTAAATAATCACTGAACTTTGCTAAAACTTTCTAGGAGGTCACCGAACTTTGCAAATTGTGACCCCATACATCATTGATTTAGTGACCCCCTGTAAATTTTTTGCAAAGTTGAGTGACTAATTAGGGTAGTTTTGAAAAAAATCAGTGACTTTTTAGGGTAGTTTCGAAGTTCAGTGACTAATTAGGGAAATTTTGAAATTCAGTGACTTCTTGGAAACTTTTAACAAAGTTTAGTGACTATTTATGGTATTAACCCCATTATTGGAATTGGTTGCCTTTTTCAAAAATAGCGAATTTCCCATTTCAGCAGTGCACTAGACGCCAGTTAATTCTTGTTTTGACGTAACAATTTTGGCTTATTTTATTAGAGTCCCACATTGGCTGGTAATATTTACACGATCCACTTAATAAGGTAAGGGCAATACTCCTCTAACAAGTCGATTTTGTTAGGTTGAGTTAGACCCAATATCTTTTCTAATATGGTATCAGAGTAGGCCCAGTTTTGCAATGTTGGGTGCACCCAATATCAATTTATTCACAATTGTTTGGCATGGTCCACGCTGTGAGTGAGGGAGCATATTGGAATCCTACATTGACCGGTGATATTTACACGATTCAGTTAATAAGGTGAGGGCAATCCTTCCGCAATTATCCCTATCTCTTTCTATTGTCATTCCAAGAGTTTTAAGTCGTGCCGCAATGTTATTCATTTCAATAACATGCTCATGCATGGTATGAGAACCATCAAATTTCATGGTGGTTAAGGTATTCATCGTATGCCTGCAAATCACTTGTCAGTTGTTTGGGAACGCTATTTCACAAATTTCATGTACTTCTTAGCAATCTCAATTTTAGGGATACTGAACTTTATATTCCTTGCTACTAAGGTCATCGACAAAAACATCGTGCATAATCTGTTTGATCTTTTCCAAACATTATGGAAATATCTTTCGTCATAAATGCTCTCATTAGTTAGATCGACGTGTTTCTCAACTTAAAATGCCAAGACTAAGTTCAAAATACCTAAATTGAATTGAACTTGTTCACAGCAGTCAGAGAAATTAAAAACATTGATCAATAGTAGAGATGAAACATACAAATGCAGAAAAACGAGAACATATACTGCAAAAATATATAAAATGCTCTAACACTAATGCTTTGAATTTAGATTTAGATAACATAACATTAAACGCCGTAGTTCTACTTTGAGTGATAATACGTTATACTATTGTAATAAACATAATTATACTAATTTAATTTTACTTAATTGGTAATTAAATGTACTCCAATAAAACATGTCTGTTATCTTTAGCACAAAACACATAAACTAAGTATATCAATTAAACATGATCCTGTTCAAGATAAATAAAATTATTTGATTATTATTTGGACGATCCATAACAATTTTATAATTTATGAATGTCAATATACTATTGACAACAATAATCCTCATATCATCTTCATTTATAAGCATCAAACTATCAAGAGTAATTGATAAATAAATTATGTAATTTGATGTTCGTAATATCATATAGTTTGGCCACTATGACGACTTAACAACAACATTAATCGAACATTAATTACATAAATATAACATTTATCACTTAATTTAAATAACGATTGTGTTATATTTAAATAACAACTCACATAATGATTTATCAACACAAATGTTGCGAGATTTAATTGGATCAAAATCTTATCAATGAAATAACTTTCATATCTACAAATTGACACCCCATCATTATGTAAAATATTATGTAAATAGTTATGTACTAGAAATATTTTCCTTTAGCCCCTGTTTGATCCATATTCTAAATTTTTATTATTATTTTAATACTCATTTTTTACAACACAATCTTCAATAAACACGCAAATTCAAAATTTTCCTTCTTTTTTAATGACATATTTTTCATTACATCACTATTTAAGATGCATTATTTTCTTAAAAATATGCATCAAATGGAGACTTAATTATTCATGCACATATAAAACTGAAAATCAGCATTTTAAAAAGCTCGACTAGGCTCGAAACTCAGGTAAAACTTTTTTTTTTCCCCAATTCTTAAACGGTTGAATTTTTTCCTTCATCTTTTTCATCTTCTCTAGGTGCACTTCATTAGGTTTTTTTTTTAATTTTTTTTTAAAAGTCTTTTATTTGACTTTAGCTTATTAATTAATTAATTTTTTAAAAAAAAATTTCATTTGACGTTAATTTCAAAATTTTAAAAGATTTTATATGTACAAAATTTAAAAATGACTTGTTTAAATAGTTAAATAAGATTTAAGTTATGGTACTATCTACGTCATGTAATTATGATCCTGAGACTAGTTATTTTGTTGCAAGCTCGAAAAACATGTATAAAGTTCTTATAAATCTATAAAGTAGGATTTGTTTAGTTGAAAATTGAAATTATGAAAAACATTCTAATTTTTGCATTACGAAAACTCGAAAATTGTATAATTAACTAATGGTAGGAATTATTAAGTAAATATAGTATTTTATAATTTAAGATGTTTGATATATATTATTTTAATTATTAAATAATTAAAAATAAAAAATAATATTAAAAATAAGAAATTTTTTTACATCTAAGCCTCGTCTAGGTTCACTTAAGTTTGTAAATCTTGGAGTTTTGCTTCCACTTCTAATCACGCCTTCCGCCTTTTAGGACATTGCTGAAAATCCATATGATTATTATATGTTATAAATCATTATGCCCCTAACCTACACTCACATGCGTGTTGGATACGAGTGAATTAAAATTGCCAAAAAATGCTCCCATATTGTGAGTGTGATGTCAAAGATGATAGCAGCACAACATTATTGAAAATTGAAAATCACTCCATCAAAGAAACTTCCCAAATTATACGCTTGTTTGAACCCTATTTTTATTAAAAAAAATGCATTTTTGAATACTGTATTGATGATAACTGTGTGATTAAAAAATAGAAATTTTTTTAAATTTACGCGTAATATTATTTTATTAAAAAATATGTGGTTGAAAGGAGATCAAAAGATTATTCAAAAATGTATTTTTTAAAAAAAAATTGGGCTCAAACAATGACTATCTAAACAATGAACGGCCGGCAGTCATTCTTGAAAAACGAAGAAAACAATCTTTTTTTAAACCAATCATAATTCCAGAATCTTGAGAATCATTAATTTAAGTGATCACTTTGTACTTTCTAGATGACAACTAATTCACGCTTCCTTGTTTATGGACGCTAATTCACGCTTTTTGATGAAATTCACTTTAACAGTTGTAAAAAATATTCAGCAGCCGAACATTTTATTCTAATTTTAAACCTCAATATATAAATTTATAACATTAAAGGGAAATTAAGGATTTCATAAGCTTGGCTCTAATACCACACGTAAGCAATTAAATCCTAATACTAAGATCTTTATAATTTTATTATTTTCACATATATATAAATTAATCAAGAAATATATCTAGATTCATAACGACTAATCAGAAGATTTGAATTTGCAATAAGAAATAAGAAAAAAAATCAAGAAACTGCTCTCTCTCTCTCTCTCTCTCTCTCTCTCTCTCTCTCTCTCTCTCTCTCTCTCTCTCTCTCTCTCAGTTAAAGTAACTAATTTGATGGAATACCTACACATTTATGGACAGAGATAGATAGTTTCTATTAGGCCTCAAAACAACCCACTTTTCATCGAAGTGTAAAGTCAAGAAATTGTCACTTTTCAATGGATCAATTAAATTTTAGCAAATATAAAACTAATTAAATTAATTTTTTAGCCACACATTGCAAGACTAATTGGCGTAAAAAAAATTAATTAATTGGTACTGCAAAAAGAGACGACTAATTGGAGTGGAATATTGATTTATTGGTACTGCAAAAGAGACACCATATTATCTATCAGTGGAATATTCTCAATATATGTTTCAGCACACATTTTGTAAACTAAACTTAATTGGCGTGGAATGTTCTCAATAGGAACCACAAGACACTTAATTGGTGGTTTTGACTTCAAATTGTCTGCCGAAAGTGTTTGAAATACGAGCCATCCACATTAATTATAAGTAGATTTAATTAAGTGGGAACCACATTAATTTTCCAAAAATCAGAGAATAATTACCACCCCTCACAGCATGTAAAGTGTAAAGTAACATTCGAGACGAAGGGTCATAATACCGTCGATGTTATTTTTATCGTCAACTTGCCCCGAGTTCAGTGGTGCAAAGAACATGAGTGAAGTAGTTTCAATTGAACTGGTAGCCGCAGTGTGAGGGTTCGATTCCTGCCTCTTACAAGGTATGTAATTGGATTCTTTGTGGGTATCAGTATGACAGCTCTTGTACCCTGACCTACTGAGACACATTTCTCGATTTACCTCTTCGACAATGCTCTAAGGGTGGGACGATAAGGGCCCCCAAGGTTGGGGTTCAACCTTTATTTTTATCATCAACTTGCATGTGAATTAAGAATTGAACAGATTCATTTTTTGACCTTTCATTCAAAATTGCATGCTAAAAGTAAAAATTATATTTGACGCATAAAGTTTTTGGTACGATTTTGAAGCATTTATGGCAAATTTTACAAGGCATCTTTCAGACTAGAAAACCGTTAAACAAGACAAGTGTTACATTACATTGAACAAAAAACAAATCAGAAGTCTCACCCCAAGTTGTTATCATTTTGGATCTCTGCGTTTGAGATTCATTCTAAAAGTATGACTTGAGTAAAATTTACATAAATAGCACCAACTGAGGTAAAACTTAAGAGAAATGCTATTCATCCCCACTGGAGATGTATTCT